>VMOF01000024.1:65574205-65647330 GCA_011764245.1 Trialeurodes vaporariorum | reverse complement strand
AGAGAGGGAGAAGAGAGAGAGAGAGAGAGAGAGAGAGAGAGAGAGAGAGAGAAAGAGAGAGAGAGATGGAGAGAATGTGTGTACGTAAGTGTGGGAGAGAGAGAGGGGGTAGACGAGAGAGAGAGGGAGAAAGAGAGAGAGGGAGAGAGCTGAGAGAGAGTAAAGAAGGGTAAGAGGGAGGAGGGGCTGAAGACGATTCGTGTACAGCAGAATAATACGCAATGAATGAACTCACTCCTGGCAATTCCAGAACCCCGCACCAAAGCGTAATGGTTCACGCGCAAGTCCGCCACTGCCCCTGCGTAACTCCTCCACCATCTCAACACACACCGCGCCTGCCTGAGTGAAGTGAGCTTGCAGTTGCTCTAATCGACGTGAAAGTGAGCGCGATCTTCACCGTCCACCGTCCACCGCGCTCACTGTTGTCTGTTGGTTCACGTAGAAAAAAAAATAAAAATGCGAAGACAGGATTCTGAAACGCGCGCTATTCGAAAGGCGGCCGGGAAGACTCCGTGGTAAATTATATTTATGCGATACCAAAAGCGGCAACCTGGTAGAGGTTATGAAAGCATGGCCCCCGGGCAACGATACTGGCCGACCGACCGACCGATAACCTGATCGGCTCTCATAAGAATTCGCGTACTACACTTATACTGGTTACCTATACCTATACACACTGCCAAGTGCCACTGCCCGATAAGGCAGTTTCACGAAGGAACTACCGCGGACGGACTGATCGAAGACCAATTCCATGTTGCCAAACACAAATTTAAGAAACACAACAAAAAGATTATCTTAAAAAAGCAACCCTTAGATTTTTATACTATCAGTGATTGTAACTCATATGCGCCATTGCGCCATTCGCTCCTAAGAATTAGTTGATGGCGCCTAAGAAATTGAGGTGACGGTCAAGATTGGCGCCTAAGAAAATTTTCGCCGAAAAATGGTTTTTTTCCTCCCACCGATTAAAGTCCACGCTCCTGCACGTTTGGTTTTTTGCTGATATGTTGATCGCGCGCCAAAAAAATGATTAGTTTCTTATGCGCGCTGTGTCAAAAAAAAATGGCCCCTAAAAAATACTTGATGGCTCCTAAAAAATGACAAGAGTGGCCAAAATGGCTCCTAAGACTTAGACCTGAGTTACAATCACTGTATACTATAGTCACAGAATACTCTAATCAGAACGGAAACTCACGTAAGAGCCAATGGAAACAAGATTTGGAATTTACTGGCACAAACTGGCAACTGTGCCTACTCACTTCTCAAGATGGCGGACATGCTTTTTCAGGCTATACAACCAATCACAACTCGGCCAGTTGCCGAAGATCTGCCGAAGATTGCCGAAGATGCTCACTTTCGAACATGGCGGCTCGAAGTAAAGAATGTTTCAAAACGAATTAGAGTTTCCGTTCTGATTAGAGTATTCTGTGCTATAGTAAGAGATGAAGTTGAAGAACAGCTGAAGAAATATTTGGAACTAGCGAGAACAAAGATAATGGAACAGGACGAAAACAGAGAATGAAAAACACAACGCGAAGGATACAGGTCGTTCCAGAACTGTGACTGACATCAACATCTTTGCTCAACAGTCCACATAGGAGCCTTTGGGCGTTGCTTTGTTGCGAACCCGAAAAGAAAGTTGCCACTATGGGCCAGAGTTGATCAAATGAGCGTGGTAATCGATTACACGATTACCAAGTAATCGTAATCGTCGTTTTTTCGGAGGATGATTTTATGGTAATCAGTGCTGATTTTTTACAAGCCACCCATCATATTAGTTGCAGAAGTATTAGATCTAATCAAAAATACCCTTGATTTTACTATTTATCTGTGAAAAATGGATTTAATTACCATCCAAAGATTTGACGATTACGATTACTCGGTAATCGTGTGAACGATTACGATTCCCATTTGCCCAACTCTGCTATGGGCTAGATAGGTAGTGCGACGTGCGTGGTCTCTGTTGTTGCCTCTCATTATACATTGGAATTTCTTCAAAGATTCGTAAAAAAAAAAAAAAAAAAAATTGTTGATTGTTGTAATTGTTACAATTGTTGTGACTGCTGGCATTGTTACAATGTTAATGTGATTTTAGTGATGAGCTGCTTGTGATCTGTATACACTAGAGTCCCTGTATATCAAAGAGTCTCGCCACGTGAAGTATGAAGAAGAAGAATTTCGAAGGAGGCGTCCAGTCTGATTGGTGATGGGGTTCGCTGAGGGGGCGTGTACGCTTCCTCGGTAAGTGCGTTCCGACGGTCTTCTTATGGAGAATAGCACAGAACGAAAATGAAAATCAAGAAATAGATAAATAAAATGAGAGCACACATTCGGATAAAAGAGCGAACCACACAATATTTTAAATGTGCTCTTTTTCCAATAAAATCTTACATTTCTGAAATCAACACATTTGGCAACACTGTTTTGACTCTTTGGGTTCGGCTCTCCTTTGCAGATGCTAGCAAATAAAATCGGCGCGCGCAAAAGCCCGAGTCGCTCCGAACTTGCACGATCCATCAAGAGTATATCTGGGCAATTATATCTGTAACAGTTGCATTTTAACCTATCACCGTCCGCATAGTATCAATCTGACCATTAAAGCATCCACAAATAGTTTGGAAAAAAAGGAGAAAAAAAAAACTTAGCAAGCTTTTAGCTCTTGTCCTTTTATTTATTTATTTTTTTACCGCAGATGTGCAATATTCAATTATTTTGTGCGCGTTTTCATTCAATCGCTGTTGCTTTACCTTAATTGAACAGAGATTCTTGGAACGCAACTGGCATTTTTAAGTTTTGCGTGCTCTAGCCTTTTAACTCCCCCCTCCCCCTTCTCGTTCGATCTTTCCTTTCTTTGATTTCGCCTCGTCCGTGTTTTCAGGGTCAATCAGGTCACATTGCATTCACAAAAGTTTTACAGGTGTCTCCGAGGTAATAGAAAAGGGCTAGAAGACGAATAAAGAAAAGAAAAAGAAAATGTAGGAAGTTATGAGCTCGAAATGTCAGCTTTCAAACTCCTTAAAAGTTCATTACGTTCTCAATTGAACTTTAAATTCGATTCATGAATTGTTTACTATATTTTGACCGATTTACGCATTCATCATGAATGTTCCGCTGTAATAGTGACTGAAAAGAATTCGTTATTTTTGTCGTGTTCTTCACCTGGAAGTTTCTAAGACTCTGCTCACATACCGAGTAACTTAAATAACTTTATGATCTACCTTAACTTGAAGTATTTCATGAGAAACAAGGAAGAATGCGGCACTATCATACAAACAATAAATCAGTTCAGATAATTGCCAGGAGGAATCAAAAGTTAAACTCTAGGCATAACCAGTTAGTTGACCAGTTTGTAATGGGTTCAAAAGTCACCGTGTTCAAAAAAGTAAAGAAGAACGTGAGGAGAGGGGAAAAGGGGGGGGGGCGAGTATTTTCGAATCTTTTCAAAAACTCTGTCAGATATTTTGACGCATATAAACAAAACATGCTTCGCACTTTTTATTACGATTGAACAATCGGACGGGACGGTTTGTAAAGGAGATTACTCAACCCAGGACCGAAAAAAATCGCTTGGTCTCACGTTACATCTTCGTTTGCGTTTGTTTAGATAGGATTGAGTCATGAGCAGATACAAGAATTGTTGTCTTTCTCTCTCTCCGGCCGGTTTAAACTCACGTGTTAGGAAAGGATAGCAGAGGGGGTCCATCACGTGACTTTAGCCTATATCCATCCTTATCTAACGTATGTATTTAAATGGAAGGAGAGAGAGACAGACAAACCCCAGAACCCGCCCATGGATTTGAGTAAAGGCTTTGATCGAGAAGAATATATAAATATAAGAAGAGAATTTTCAACAAGCAAACTCTATACGCGCCTAAAATTGAAAAAAGGCGAAAAATATAATAATGATACATAAACAACTTTTAAAAATGCTCACTACGAACATCAAAACTGCCAAAAACCTGATGGTTGATGTTTGACGATGGTGTGCGATGTTGATTGTTGAACGTTGGATGCTGTTTATACACTCGCGGTTCAGCTCGGTGCTCTCCTGGGGTATTAATTTCAAAATCACGAGTCTAAATATTCCCGAATGATTATTCGAATTAGGATATTGAAGTGAGATAAGGATGAGGGCCATTTCTCCCGTAATGGGATGGTTTTGGGATGGGTCTCTTGGGGGGCCAAAAATGCGAAGGCGTGCGACTCCGCCGCGCGGCCGCTCAGTGGGGGACATTCTGACTTTGACGATGAACAAGACGTGAATTATTATAATTTCGGGAGTCTACGGTCCTTAAACACTGTTCCAACAGAAGAGTGGTCTATTCAAAATTGCCCAATCAAACGGAGCTGAGGAAGGCGGGAGATTTGAATCGACCAATCCACATGCAGGTTCATCAATGAAAGAGTGATTTTTGAATGTAGTCAAATCAGATACTGGTTTAGTGACGTTACAGCTCTAATTTAGTCTGTTTATGTATTGATATTAAAAATCCTTGGTTTTTCCTTAGAAAATGAAAAAATTACGTTACTAATATAGTAAAGTGAGTGAAAGTTAAAAATATAACGATCTTATCTCAACGATCTCGCCCTTTTTGGAAAAAAAGACTAGATTACTTTCAACGATTACGGATATTCACACATATTATAATAGGTACATCTACGCGACAGCAGGCATTTTAGAGTATATCTTTGGTGAGGCGCACTTGTCGTTTCACAGAACCTTATTCTAAAAAGCGCTTTAACTTAAACTCAGATAATCTGTGAAAGAACGCTGAGAAAAATGTTTTACTAATTGTAAATATGGACAGAATTTTAATAAAACAAGTTTCGGGGAGAATTCTGATCTTTTCACGTAGAAATCTGGAAATTTTAAAACAAGAAATTTTCGTTCGTAAAGCTTTGATTCTAAACCGTCTTAATTTGAAAATCCTTTGTTTTCCACTTTTATTCCCGAATATTTCCATCAAAACGCCCCACTGAGCGTTGAGCCAATGAAGAAGCGGGGGAGGACGAGCGAGTTAGAGGAATCGCGCAGCGGGGAGTCCCGGAAAAAAAATAGGGGTTTGCTTATATTGCGTTCGATCCGAAACCGAAAATGAGATTTGATCAGTTGACAAGGTAGGTATGGGCCAAGCCAAGGCAGGCCGCAAAACGCAAGACACCAAGACACCAAGTCTCAAGACGAGAGAATTTTGAAAGGTAGAGAAGAAAAAAAAAATAGGAACGGTATAGTATAGTTCGGCGCATAAGCACGAGAGACAAAAACGCGGCTTTGAGTTGCGCTTGGAGGCTCGGCTTCGGGGGGCGGCCCGGGATCTCCGCCAGGCAGTGCCATAGTGGTTCAACGTCCGTATTTGTCCCTCTCCGTGACGTCATACAAACGCACAACGCACCGCGGTTTGCGTTTGCAGCGCGCGAGATGAATCCCCGCTGCGCCCGTTTTCCATTAGAAGATAAAACGCACTCTCCGCGTCATTATCAGACACCGTTGCCGCACCGTTGCCGCACCGTTGCCGCACCGGACCCCGGAAACTAGAGTCCCTATAAGTAGAGAGTTAAGATGATTCCAGGGTCGATTAGTTACAACTGTGAACACCACGTCGCGCTGCTCCAAAATCCAACAGTTTTGTTCTAAATTTGACGAGATCACGCTAAAAACACAAATTTGAGGAACGTCAGCACCTGCGAGCATACTTCAGGAAGATACCCTGAAAGTTTCAGGCTGAAACACTCAAAAATAAAGCCGGAAAATATGAAATACGAAACTTCCCGTAAGCCGCAATGAGTGCGAGTGAGGCAGATAGACTTATCATCACACGCGCTCACTCTCACTCACTAAGCTTATGGCAAAACGAATTTCACATTTTACGGCTTTAATTTTATACCAACCTGGCTCATTTTGGGCTCAAAAAATCCATAAAAATTTTTTTCAGGTGCTGACGTTATTGGATTTTGCGTTTTATCTATGGTTTCAGTTTAAAACGCCAAAAACACGAGTTTTCCAAAAAGCGACTAGTGGCGCTATCCATCGGATTGAAATCTGGAAAAGTTTCGCCTGGAATCACCTTAAGATAAGTGAAACCATGGGCGTCGCCATTGGATGCGATTTTGCACATTTGTTTACATTCTGAGGGCCGTTGTTGTGTTTTCGTCCACTGCAAAGATTACAGTGCCGCTGAGTTTCTAACGATGTAATCTTTATCTGCTTTTGTGGATCGACATCTATTTACGCTTTGAAAGATTCTTTGGGGATTTACAGACATTCTTGAGGCGTATCATGATTAAAATTAACAGATTCGTCGAAAATTAACTCTTTATCCGCAAAATACCGTTGGTAAACAATTGCGATTGTAAACAAAAGTGCAAAATCGCATCCAATGGCGGCATCCGTAGAGCCTAAAACTCATCGACCAATCAGAAGTTGACTACCCTCTTGTCTTAACTCTCTACATATAGGAACTCTATCGGAAACCGGTTACCATCTCCCGCAAAAATCGCTTATTCAGAAAGTGTATTTTCAGCGAAGGATTTATAAAGTTGCATTAGATCCGACGGAACCTGTAAAAAATGAGGGGGGGGGGGGGTTACGATTTTTTACCAATAATTTCCCACCGCCAACGAAATCAATTAATCGGAAGCGTATTTTCTGCGATACGGTCATGGAGTTGCTTTGATGGAAATCTCTCACGGACACTTTCACACGAGCTCCGTTTGTTTGCATCATTTTTTACACTGCAGAGAGAATTATTTTTTTTAATCCAAGGTGTATTTCGTTTATGTTAAAGAAACTGCACAGTGAAATATTGCCCAAGGAGGAATTCCTTTATAACCCAAGGAAAATGTCTGATGCTACAAGTAAAATATTCCTTGTTGTGACGGTGATTCTCCTTCATGCAATCAGAACTTTACTTCGCGCAAGGAAGTCTGTCACAAGTAAACGTGCTTCCTTGTTTTCAAAGAAGTGATTTCTCTCATAGGGAGTTACGTAAACCTTTAAAAAAGATTTGTGGCAAATCCACTTGAAATTGGTTTTAAACGAAAGTGCAAAGTGTTTGAGAGTGGCTGCATTGGCGGATCCAGCAATCTGACAACAGAGTATTCTCCCCATTTGATTGCATGAGAAACAATCGATTTGTCATGGGGCTGTAGCCCCTCCAAGAATCGATTCTTAATCATACATTCAAATGAGAGGAATGCGCAGTCGCCAGATTGCTGGATCCGCCTATGAGTGGCTGTCTGGACACAGAAATCGATATAACTGTTTCTTCTGAAAAGATTAGCACCAGAAAGAAACTGACACATGACAGTAATAAGCCACATTTTCTCACCTGGATAGTCGGTGTTATAGATTTCTGTGTGCAGATTAGCCATGCTAAAATATTTTCACTTTCATTTAAAATTAATTTCTATTGAATTAATTACAATTTTTTTATTTGAGGATAGAAAAAAAGGAGGCAAACATACCAGAATCAGACCGTCTATGTTGTCTCAATTTTGGATAGGACTTATTATAACAAGAATTGGCCTCTCTACATGTATAGCCCGAATCACACTGCGCAAGTGGAGCTGAAAGTGAGCTTGCAAACTGTCTTGCAAGTCGTTGCTCAACAGTCGTCTTTTCGTTAATTTTAACCCTTAACTGCAGATGAGCCCAGATCTGGAACAATTACTTTGAAGCCTTATTTAAAAGTAGGGGACTTGAGTTGTACTGTTGCTGCATGGTGGGTCACATGTGGAACAGATACTAAACGAGTAAGAATTGTCGATTTTGTCCTAGAGCGCGCAGCACAGGATAGAGAACGTGCAGAGTGGTTGAAAATAGCTTACTGAAAATCTGATAGAGATTTTCCGATTTTCATTGTTATGTTTGGGAGTAACGCAGGGGTATCATATACAAAAAAAAACAACTATTGAAACTTACTAACTTATTTTTTACTACTTTAATTTTTTTTTTTTAGCCTGAAAACTTTATTTTCAGTTGCATGGATACCTAAATGCGGGTAAGGCCATATTTGGAAAAATTAATATTCAGGCTCTTTACCATAGAAATATAATGGAAAGAATTTTTTCACTATTTTTCCCTGTCTCAAAGATCAAAATTGTACTGAAAAAAAATTATTTTATTGAAAAAAAAAAAATCATGCAGTAACGGATTAAGGTTTTTTACAGAAATGTGTGCTCAATTTGTTCAGCATAACTTTAGAAATTGTTTGCTGATGATCATCGATGAATGGTTCACCGATGACCCTCACTTTCGGCTCACTTTCAGCTCCACTTGCGCAGTGTGATTCGGGCTTATAGCTAGTAGGTTGCAGCAGATAAAACGCACGTTACAGATGAATAACTGATGCATCATGGATGCCGCACGCGCAAACGGTAATTCGTAAAAATTTCACGTGAAAAGCACACCGCATGCTGCCTCTAGTGTCTGCGCCCGCTCTGCACCAGATATTGATGAGATGCATTCAATTTACAATACAAATCGCAGGATTGCGGCTCTTATCGTAGGAGGCGCACAAAGCCTCAACAATCACCAAACGTCAGGTCCGCTCGACAATCTAGAGGTAGGCGGGAACTCCGTTATCAAAGGCCTGCATCGATATTCGCTTCTCACGATGAGACCCGCCGAAGGACGTCACAACCGAACCGAGTACAATCCTCGGTGGATGATGAAGTCGTGGACCGAGCACACCGGGGTTTTGATGGGACTCGAATCGTGATGTACCGCTTCATCATTCATATCGTTCCAGTGTCCAGTCCACCGCCGGTAATCCGTATTCCACGTTCCGCGTCTTCTGTTCCTGTTCCTATCCCCCCCCCCCCCCGCGTCGTCCCACGTTCCGGCCTCGGCATCGCACAAAGGAACGGAGAGTAACATTTTTCGCGCCATACGATGCGTTCAAGAATTTATATAGGTGACGGTTTTATCAGTCGCGTAAAACCTCTATTCGAGTCTAACCCTGGTTGTATCAAAAACCGAACTTTGTGGTTGTACCTAGCCTATATGTAGAGAGTTAAGACAAGTGAAATCATGGGCGCCGCCATTGGATGCGATTTTGCACATTTGTTTACATTCTGAGGCCGTTGTTCTGTTTTGCTCCACTGCAAAGATTACAGTTCCGCCAAGTTTGTAACGATGTAATCTTTCCCTGCTTTTGTTGATCGACACGTATTAACGCTTTCTGACGATTCTTTTGAGATTTATGGACATTCTTGTGGTGCATTATGATTAAAATTAACAGATTCATCGCAAATTAACTCTTTTATCTGTAAAAGACCGTTGGTGAACAAAACAAGAGTGCCAAATCGCATCCAATGGCGGCGTCCTAAAATTCATCGACCAATCAGAAGTTGACTACCCTCTTGTCTTAACTCTCTACATATAGGGACTCTAGTTGTACCGATCAAAATCGACCTTTATGGTCACATCAAAATATCTTTTTCATGGTTGTATTAAAAACCGAATTTTTGTGCTACCTGGTATCAGAATTAAAGTGAGTCGTTGTATGGAAACCAAACTTTGTGGTTGTATCCAAAACCGAATCTTTTGGTGTATCAAAACAGAACTTTGTGCGGTTACATCAAAATTTTGTGGTTGTATCAAAAACCAAACTTTAAAGTTGTACTCAAAAATCGAATCTTAATGGTTTTAATGGTAACGCCACACGGAAAGAAATAACCGGTAGAATTTACCATCTGTGAATAGCTATTTTTGGAGTCAGCTATCAAGTAAGGTCAATTTCACTAAATGATGGTAAAATGTACCAAACATTTAACTTAATCTACCTTAATATACGTTGAATTTACCATCTACTTGATAGCTGACTCTGAAATCAGCGCAGACGGTAGATTCTATACCATGCAGTCTTTTATTTCCGTGCAGACAGTACCTCTGCCGATCAGAGCCTTGCACAGTTAAAAACCTCATCCCATCACTTCCGTTTCCGTTTAGGCTCCCACCATTGACGTATCCAAGAATCGGTCCTTCTCTTTCTTCCCCCATTAGAACGTGTGTGTTAGAAAAGGACAGATCAGAGGCAGTCGCGTGATTTTCGCCCCCTCTTCAATCCTTTTCTAACACATGCATCCTAATGGGAAAAGAGAGAGAGGACAATTTCCTGGATCCGCTAATGGCACCCGCGATCTCTTGCTGGTTTGGACTATCGAATGGATGAGCAGTAAAATCAATTTTTCGCAAGATGTCATTTATTAAAACGTAGCTTTTTTAGATCCACTTTTAACTATTTTAACTATTCCTATAGTAAATTTCACAACAACCAAAAAAATTAAAATATAATTAAAAAAAAAACAAAAACAAAAAAAAAACAAAATAAAACAAAAAAACAAATTAAGTGTCTTAATACAATGGAGAGCCACATGGTAAGAAAATGAGTTGGTTTATTTATTATTTCCAAAGAGATACAAAAAGGTGGAAGAAAAATGTATTTGTCCAAAATACAATAAATTCTGTCCCAGTGAGCGCCGTTCTCGGTAGACGTAAGTTTTGCCCGCGTGTACGCACGATTCTAATCCCAATAGCGGGGGCGGGACCCGCCCTCAACTCCAAGATCAAGATCAATGTCTGCACACAATAGAGGAACATTTTTTGAAGCTCAGATATTGAATAATAGGATCGTTGTTATAAAGCTCACAAAAGCTTCATACTTTAACTATACCTATTGGTTTTTGTTTGAGAGATTGCCTTCATGAAACCAAGTCCTACAGCTTTCAGACCCGACCAAGAGCCAGTCTTCTTGAATGGAGAGCTTTTTAACTCAACCACCAAGAGGCAATCTGCTTGAATGGGCCTGTTGCAAACTATTGCTAAAGCGTTTGTGGAAGACTCATTCCTAAGAAAAATTGCGTGCAAATTACTTTGAAAGCAGCGGCGGCTCGTGCAATCTGACAACTATACTTCCTTGCCATTTAAACCTAAGCAAAAGTATCGATATCTTGGTGATGCAATTGCACCCCCTGAAGATCGATTATTTCACCTAGGTTTAAATGGAGATTATATATTGTTGCCACATCGCACGTGCCAACACTGCGTTTGAAAGCATCATTTAGACTCTAAAACTCGTGGACCCTTTTACAGCGTTTAAACCCTTAACCATACCAGCTTACCAAAAGAAATCAACGATATAGCTCGGTCAAATTTAGAGGGTAGTTAAATGTTGCTACTCCGCAGTGTTAAATTTGCATATCTATCTAATTGAAGGCGCTTGACGATACGAGTAAACTCGGGCGTGGTATTGAAAGGATTAAGTTAAATCAAAAGTGCAATCAAAATGGCGGTCAAATGAGTGGGTCACAATCGGGGGGGGGATTCCATCTATAATTGCAACTTTTATTTTTACGATGAATCACTCTTCTCAACATAGAAAGTTGCGCTTAGATGAGACACCTTTACTATGGTGACCTTACGTGTAAAATACAAAAAATCAAAATTAATAATTTTCAACGATTTTTATTACTCCCCGCAAAAGTTGAGTTGTAAAATTTTCGGCGACCACACACCCAAAAACATGTATTCGACGGCAATCGGCACATTACTCCTTGACCAAAGAAATGACAGACATTCTTATTACAGAATTATCATTAAATTCTTTTTCGGAATCTTTTAATAATTATTCTGGAATGCTTATCTGCGAGGAATCAGCAATTCAGTTATTTTGGATTGAAATCATTCATTGTCCGGCCGTAGCGCCCGTAGCGTAGGGAGGCATAAGCATATTTTGTTTCCGTGCCTTGCAATTCACTTTCTCTTTGGGAAGAAGAAAAATAAAAAAAACCCATTGATCAAAACTACCATGCTCATTGAATACGTAATAAGCATGAAAGGTTAATTTGCAAATTACTATCAGACGCACCGTCGCGTCGCAACGCGCGAACCGAAATCAATCAATTTCGATTTCATTTATTTTAATATGGCGAAGGACGAAAGGGAAATATCGAGTTTCGGCGGGCGGGTTGCAATAATTTAATCCGCAAAACATTCAACAAAAATACTCTTGAGTCACGAAAAGTGAGTAAAACTTGTTTCCTGCAGATAATAATTGGCGTCGTATCGTGACGAGTTATGAGTGATTCATATTTTTGTTTTTTGTTGTTTTTTACTAATTTTATTCATGCTGCGAATTTTTCTCGGTGAATAATCGTTTTTTCATCGAGAAAAATTCCCGATCAGAAAACTCCACTCATCGGAGAATAGCGTTTACCTGCGTATAGGAGAGTGTGATATTAGAATAACACCACACCATTGGCGGATACAGGGGGGGGGGGCGGCGAAATCAATCAATTTTAGAAAAAAAAAATGTTGACTTTTTGAGCAGCGCTAGTGGCTCTATCCATCGGATTGAAATCTGGAAAAGTTTCGCATATGGAATCCCCTTAAATACGGTTGGGGACAACAAAAATGTCAGGTGACTCCTGGAGGTAGGCAACCCGCAATAGTTACCTCAATGAATGTAAGCATTGCAGGTGGCCTACCTGAGCCAAAATCTAAGGAGTCGTCTGATATTCTCCTATGGGAGCACGATTTAAGAATCATCTCTAGTTCTGTTTCGACATGGTCGATAGATATAGGTAGAAAAAACATCTATCGCGAAGATCCTATAAGCTGGTTCATCGACACGCGCGTTCATTGCTTGAAATGGAGCGAGATTATCCTTATCACCAATTGCTCCAATATTCCAGCATTTAGTAATGTTCCCGTTATTACTCAACACAAAACGATTGTTTTCTTCTCTCTTCCAGCTCTCGTATCGATAGTATTGTTATTGCCTTGCTCACAACTTGCAAGCTCAATTATTGGCTGTATTCTTCCAGTCGTAAAACTTAAAGCCCTAAATCTCAAGCGCGTATGAGCACACTCGCACTCGGTCGCACGCAACCACGCGTATACACGCACGAGCGCGTCTGGATAAGAGAGCCGATCTCGCGCGAAAACAGAGCGCGTCGGGCGTGTTTCAGTTTCAAGTTTTAAGTCTTCGATTTTTTTAATTTTTTTTTTATTTTATTTTTCTATTACTCTTTTTACCACAGGGACCACAAGGTGTCATCAAAGTCATTGAACTGTTAATAGTGGCCTGGCATAAAATCTATAGTGACGTTCCCTTTTATCACACAGAAAAAAATAAGAACTTTAAAATAGCAAAACATTGCTAAAAATCGGAAATACATTTTACATTGCAAAAATTGCAGTTCATGAAATGCTACTTTACCAAAATGATATTGCTGATTTTGCAACATTCTTTGCTTTACTAGCAATTATTTTGAAATAATAGCGATATTTTCTGCTACAATAGCTAGCGATAATATTTGCAGTTTCAGCAATAACTTTTACAAAATTGGCATTTTTCGAATTGTAATTTTTGCAATGTAAAATGTACTCTCGATTTTTAGAAAGGTTTTGCTATTTTAACATTCATGTCTTTTTCTGTGCAGTAGTTAAAGCCCCCGAAAAAGTCGAATTCGAGTGCGTCCGCTATGTACTCGAGATTTCGATATTTTTCACGGGTTTAAATGGACAAAATAGAACGTTGCTAGATTGCACGCCGAGCTAAATGGATCTGTTTGGCAACAGCTGAAGAAATGGAGAATTTTTGAACAAAGTCCCTTGAAATCAAACGTTAAAGAGGCAGCCGTCAGTTCGAAAATAGACTTTTGAAATCAAATAAATGCGTTTAAACGAAATTCCAAGATGACCGTCATGATCGAGTTACAACTGGGGAATATTTTCTCATCCTCTGGAATCATTTTCTACTTATAAAATGTTTGTATTAAATACGATACGTATATCTCCGGTCGTTCAAATTATTTGAAACACTCTGTAGATACGCGGTGATGTTATTTTGCTCGTAATGAATAATCTTGCGTGTGCGCGCAGTAAAAAAAAAAAAAAAAAAATATGCGACTTTGCAATCGTATGGGAGTGGAACAGTTCCTCTACTTACATTTAATCTACATATTCTACATACACAATCACACAAACTTATAAATTCTTAAGTTATCGCGTGGCTCTTGAGCTTTCCAAGTTCCGTATGAGTGTTTGCTCTTCGCGTCATTGCCGAAAGTTCGCGTTTCGTCTGTCAAGTTTACGAAAAAAAAAAAAAAAAAAAAAACACTAATTTTTCAAGTTCCAAAATTTGTACCCTTAATCTTTCCTGGTCTGATAAGTATGAAAACAGAAAGAAAAAAACTGACTACGCAAGTTCAGTTGGATTGCGAGTATAGGTAAGTTGTGAAATGCATCAATAAGTGAATGAGTACATTACAATATTACATACATGTATTTATGCTAATTGCCGCACCATTTTTTTTCACGCTCACCTTAAACCTTCTCCGTCACACTCCCATTGATGGGAAGTATTTACAATGAAGTGCTTTCTCATGCGTTATCTTTGCGATAAGTTTTATTTTGATGAGAACACAACTCATTGTCAGTTACGCAGTGCTTTTGACGTATCGGAGGTCAACTTTATTAATAAGCATAAAAATCCGTCACCGTTGAAAATACCCCACACCGTAGACACAGCTTGAATGTGAAGTATTTACAAACGTATCTTCCTCAAAAATGGGGCAGTTGCAAGGGTCTGAAATGTTGTGTTTTTTATAAAGAAAATGAAAGTACTTGATGAGCTGAGAACGAAGATGCCTTTGGTTTCTAATTAAGTCTCATTGTTCCGAAGATAAGATTTTGGCCCAAAATACATTGTTTTGAATGGGGATTCCGCGTAGTGACGTCACTACTCACACGATTTCTTACAACTTTACAACTGTGTATCTCCAAAACCGAGACATTTAGACAAAAACCAAAGGCACCATTGTTTTCAGCTCATCAAATACTATCATTTTCTTTATAAAAAACACAAAAGTTCATACCCTTGCAACTGCCCCATTATATTATTAAATGAATTTAAAATAATAGGGAAAAGAAGTCGACAGCTCGAGGAAAGTTAGCAAATTTCTTTCTAACCCCACGATGAATAATATCCGCGAATATTACCTGTTTGTATCTTGTCAAACTTTTTTAAACGTGATAGTAAAACAAAGAACAAATAGCAAACTAAAAAACTAAATTTCAAAAGTGAAAAGAGCCTCTACTCTAAATTGCATTTGAATCGAGTCGGTTATTTAGATTGACGCTCATCTCCATTTTTAAAATGTATTTTTCTTATAGAGTTGAAAATTGATATAGTGGCAGAGATTTGAGCTAAAATGTTTTCAGCAACTAATCTGTGTGATTTTCAGCTGTACGTTTACCTTTTTGACCACTTTTTTGGATCATGGACCATACTGTAGCGCTTCCAAAGCCCCCCCCCCCCCTATTTATACTTTCTCACGACTAACAGAAACTTTACTTTCTCACAGAAATTGAGAAAGTGTTGCGATGG
The DNA here is from genome assembly GCA_011764245.1 of Trialeurodes vaporariorum. Lineage (NCBI taxonomy): Eukaryota > Metazoa > Arthropoda > Insecta > Hemiptera > Aleyrodidae > Trialeurodes > Trialeurodes vaporariorum. The sequence goes on along the minus strand of VMOF01000024.1, from coordinate 65,631,935 downwards.
CTCAGATGTCTGTTTGTCTGTATCTCAGCATAACTTTTGAACCAATTATGGTTTATATGCATCCAAATTTTGCAGAGAAGTTGCTTCTGACATTCCCTAAAGGGATTTTTTTGTTTTGTTTTTTCGACATTTTAAATTGTAAGCAAGTTATACGCAAGATAAGAAATGTCCATTCAAATCAATGGGAGAATGGGTAAACATAGGGAAAATTTGGAAGCACTCAAATAGAGCTGTTTAAATTTTGATGAAAATTTGCAAACACGTTCTACTACCAGGCTAATGTAAAATTAACTCCTTAAGGGGGGTCTGAGGTCTCCTCCAGAATGTTATAGGGGGGTCATGAGGTCTCCTCCAGAGTACTAAAGGGGGCCTAGGGGTCCCTCCCAAATAATAAAATGAGGTCTGGAGTCCCCCCTCCCAGATTAATTTTGATGTGAGAAAGTGTTAATGAGGTATTCCCCAGAGTTTATTTTCTGTTATTTTCTGCGTATATTTATACGTATACTTTCTAACAGTGGCGTAGCGTGCAATATGGCAAAGTTGTACTACACCTATTTAAACCCATGTAAAAGATCGAATGCGAAGGTGGTCACCAAACACCTAATAGTTCGATATTTTTCATGACTGTAAATGGACGAACTGCGACGTTGCCAAATTGAACGCTTCGCCCCTACTGACTGACCTCGCCAAAAGCAATGCGGCAACGTCGCCTCGCGTTTTCAATTGCGCGCGCACGCGAGCTGATTGTGAGTGAATCTTCTCCTTCTCCGCGAAATGCAATGCACCGCCAGCATAGCGCGCGCGCGCTGACCCGCCCTGCCCGGCGCGCGGCGCTGGCACTCGCGCTCGCTCGCGCTATGAGGCGTGCCAACTTTGCGCTTCTGCTATACTTCTCCTATGGCTCGCTCCTCGGGGCTCATCGTCGGATTCAGGAATCTGTCCTTCTCTCTCTTCTCCCAATAGAACACGCGTATTAGAAAAGGACGGATAACAAGGCAGTCACGTGACTTTCGCCTCCTCTTCCATCCTTTCCTAACACATGCGTTCTAATGGGAGAGGAGAGAGAGAAAAGGACAATTACGTGGATCCGCCGCAGTGCTAACTCGCCGAGCAGGTTTGACCTATCATTCGCCCTCAATAATCGCCATCGCCAACATCTTGCGCACATGGTTATTGCCAGATTTTGCAAAAAAAAATTTCACATTGCCAACTAAAATCATTAAATTTGATTTTTTTTTGCGAACATCTGACAACCATGTTTGCGCTGCGCGCTCCTGTCTGCTGTTTTCCATCTTGTTTTCATCGCGCCTCGTATTATGCATTAAGCGCGCGCTTTTACCCCTCCCCCCTCCCCTCCCAATTTCCCCTCACTCTCCATATCCAACATCCACCCATCCTCCAAACCCACTCTTTATTGATATCTTTCCCCCCCCCCTTACCTTTTGAATCAATGTTGCCGGTTACGGATACTGCCCTGAGCAGTCTGAGCATCGAATAACGCGCAATCATAGAAAAAAAAGATTATATTTCCATGAGGGTGGGGACGGGGTGGGTTATTTTGAGATTTTTAGGTTGCGATGAAATCGCCGAAAGATATGACAGAAATGCATGAATAATGTTTATTTCTATATTTTATCGTCAGTTCACTAATTGAATGCTATTGGCTGAAAATATTAACATCCGTCACAGGCAAAGTTGGGGAAAGGGCCCGAGCTCACCACTGCCAGCGTATTGTCATCAGACCCATTTTTTGACAAATAATCGCTCGGTCCCTTTTTCACTCCTCATTTTAAATACATTTTAAAGGGACCTTGTAAAGTCATGCAGTTGCGGTTTTCCATGTTGGACCTGCACTGCGCCGCTTTACTAGGCAAAGTGTAATAATTGAAGCGAGACAAACTCTGAAACCATCACAAGTCAATCACCTCTTTTGGGGAACCTCAGACAAATGTTAAGTTTTACGAAAGGGTCTTGCAGTAAATCAGGTCCCTTCTAGATGCGCGATAGTGCAAGGAGTAGATTGCTTGCCTTCTCCCTTTTCCTCTATCCCCTTCCAAATTTAAACATCCAGTAAACTGGAATAAAATTGGTGAAATTACTTCAATTTTGAAAACTGACCATAAAAATCGATATCAAGCCCTTTGTCTGTAGATGTTTTGAAACGAAGTTGTGTTTTCAGTCACAGGTTCCGCAGCTCAAGTCGAAGAGTATAAGTAAGGTTTTTTTTATATTTTCTGGGAAAAAAAAAGCCAGTAGTGAATTCTGTGTTCAGTTATCATGATTCAGGACTAGTTTTATTTATTTTGACCAAAAAAAGGGGGGGGAAATGAAAAAAAAAAAAGTTGCTTTTTCGATTGGAAAACCTTCAAACTTTGAAATTTTTTAAGGATGAAAAACGAGTTATTTTCGGTCAAAGATTACGGCTGAAGTCGAAGATTATGAGTAAAAGTATTCTTATTTTCATTGTGAAATATTTTCAGAAAGAAAAAAAGAAAAAGAAAAAAAAGCCAGAGATGAATTCTGTGTTCGGTTAATGGTTATCACGATTCAGGATTAGTTGTTAATGTCAGTATGAAAGAGAAAACACCGTTTTCGATTGGAAAGCTTTAATATTTGCGTTTTTTTAAAGAATGAAAAAAGAGAGGCAAAGCAACGCCCAGAAATGACCTATATTCATATCGCTCGATGGCAGAAATATGAAACTTGTGGCTTCTATTTTACGGCTCATGGCTCATGGCAACCTTGTCCTCTACTCAACATCAACATTCAACTCCCCTCCCTCTCTACCCCGAGCAACCCGCGTACATCTGCATTCTGCAATGGGCGCTAGGCATAGAGGTTATCTGATAAAGAGAGACTTATTGCGGACCTAATTCCCTCACGAGCAGCTCAGCTGAGCTTTTCCTACTTCCACCATTCCACGCTCCGTTGAATGCTGCGCCTGCTTCCCGAGAAGCAACTTCGAAGCTCAACGAATCTGCAAGATATCAGAAGAGACATATCCTGTGATACACAGAGTAGATCAGCTCACACATGCGAGTATCACTGCAAAATGACCGTAAAATGATTCATTTCCACTCTATGATTCAAAGATCAGATATACATTTTTTTCCAAAGCGCGTCCTGCAGTAGACTGGCGACTTCGTTCCCTGAGACTCTTTGATACACACGCTGGCAGGATCACACATATTATGAAGCCGGTTCCAGGAATCTGTCTGTCTCTCTTTCACTTCTATTGGAACGTATGTGTTAGGTAAGGACAAATAGGGCTTTTGCAAACTTATGCTATCAGCAAATGAATAGTTAAGTCTGAGGTATAAAAATCAGCGAAAATAACGAAAATCACAATAAAAAATTAAACAATAAACTCTGAAATTAGCTGTAACAGCAAGATCGTAATGGTGGAGCTCCGGGTATGGTATCATAGGAGATTCCTGTCTAATTTGTCACTTTCTGTAAACCGAAGCACAGAGATATGTTACAAATTAGATAGGAATATCATATGATACCTGCGGAGCTCCGCCATTCAGTAGCGGCTCGTGCAATCTGGCAACAGTGCTATTTTGCCATTTAAATCTGTGCTAAAAGATCGATTCTAGGTGAGGCACAGCGCCTCACCAAAGAATCGATTATTTTACATAGGTTTAAATGGAGGGAGTTCATTGTTGCCACATTGCACGAGCCGCCACTGACGCCATTTATCCCGATTTCGAGAGTGAGCTTCATGATTGTTTGGCGTACTCATCGTCATTTTTACAGGTTTTTAAGCAAGAATCAACGCTCCGATCACCGGTAGCAAAAGATTGCAAGCGTATACCATTCTGAGATGATCCTTACTTCTTCAAGTAAGCATCAAAAACGACATAATGATGTGTCCGCGACATTCACCATCCATCAATGTTAATTTTACTAATTTTTAGTGTTTTAGAATAATTCTACACCTACAATTTTCACTTCATCATCGCTACCTTATGTATTTTGAGACGCTGATTTCAAAATGCTATCAGTTTTCATTAAACTGGCCTGGATTTTACGTAAATTTGAAATTACGTCTTCTTAGCAAAAAATTCGGAATTCTGGAAAAAGTATGAGTTTTGAGTAAAAACTAAGGCCGAATTTGAAATCAATGGGTCAAAATACTTGGGCATCTTCGCTGGAGGGGTGAGAAAGAGGTATCTTATGATGAGAAAACCTGGTTTTACGTCCATAACAACCGGACACACTATGTCGTTAAGGCGTAAAAATCTACTTCTCCAGTATGCTTATAAAGGTTAACCTCCTCCCTCCTTCCATCCAAATCTGTTGAGTGTTGACTGTTGAGTGCTGATAATCCTGTGCAGCGGAAAGTTGTCCTCGGAGCTTAATTTTTTTTTTGTCAACAAATAAATCGCACCTTTGCCTCTCCTTTTGATGCTGCATCACTGTAAGATCGATCGTCAATCGCATCCGCTTGGAGAGATGCTTTTTGGCTTTTTTTTTTTTTTTGCATGACTCTTCAACAGAATCTTCAAATTCAACGTTGGTTCCACCAATGGAAAAAAGATTACACTTTCAATCACACAGCATGAATTTATCGCATGGAAATTCTCTGGTGTGTCATAATTTCGTCCACCGACGGAATCGCCGATGAATTATGGGGGCTTTCGTTAAATACAAGCGATCAGCAACATGCAGCAACCCTGACATCCTGATCGAAACCAGTCGAGTTGTCACGCGACTTTTATTTTCGTTGCCTTCGCATTCCAACGAGCACCGGCTGATCCATGAATCTATCCTTTCTCTCTCTCTCTCTCTCTCTCTCTCTCTCTCTCTCTCTCTCTCTCTCTCTCTCTCTCTCTCTCTCTCTCTTCATTAGAATGCGTGCGTTAGAAAAGGACAGAGCAGGGGACAGTCACGTGATTTTCGTCCCCTCTTCTATCCTTTTCTAACACGTGCTTTCTAATGGGGAAAGAGAGAGAAGGGCAATTTCTTGGATCCTCTAGTGCCAACGAGGAGGATCGAAGTTTTCACCAGTTATAAGTACCCCGATCACAATTACAGGAGGAATCGGCTTGATTTAAAAGTCACGATTTTAATGTCATTTTAATACTCAAAAGGGTTCAGGAATGCAGGAGGAACCTTTTTTCCCCCTTCTTCTTCTTCTTCCTCCTTATTTTCTTCCCTTCTTCTCCTCATGTTTTTCCTATCCCTGAGTTGATCTAAATGTTAAATGAGACAGACTTTTAGCGGATCCAGACTCAGCAACTCAGCATTAGCACTTGTGTCTCTCCTTATGCGACACTATAAATTATCCGCCGAAGATTAAAATGGAACTCGTTCGATAGCCTACAAAATGCGGCTGTATTACGAAGCGACCGCGAAAGTGCTTTTAAGTTATGAGGAAATGCCCTATAAATTTTCTTACTCGTGAAAAAAAAAAAAAAATGAGCGAAAAATATTTTCGCCCTTCGTTATAAATATGATACGGGGAGAGCACACGTAACTTGTAATAATATTTTTACGTCACCAGAATTTTTATTTCGGAGGACCTGTGGAGCCAAACCAGCTGGTGTAAATATTTTGTACCTCGTTTACAGCACTCTGGCCCACTCTATTTGATCATAATTGTTTTATTGCCGATCATAAAAAAAATAAAATAAAAAATAAAAAATCCCGCTTATAGTTTCTTACTCGTGAGAAAAAAATTGCGGGGGAATATTTTACCCCTTGAAACTCTGATACGGGAAAGAATTCACGTAACTTGTAATGCATTTTCGTCGCCAGAATTTTTATTTCGGAGGCCCTGTGGATCTAAACCACTGTGTAAATATTTTGTACTTTTTTAAACAAACTCTTGTCCACAATTATCATAATGGTTTTATTGCCGATATAAAAAAATAAAATACCATATTAAATCCCTCTTAAAAGTCGCGTGCATTCTCTTAGTAAAAGCGTTTGGGGTTATAAATTTCATGAAACCCCGATGAAAATTATTTTCGCAATATTTAGTGTTCCCCCGGTGGGTCGTTTTAAGACCCTATTCCATTCTACAAGATTGTATAAATACTTCAGCGGACGTCTTTGAAAAGATCGTAATAAAAAACCAAAGAATACCAAAAATTTGGTATCAAGCTTTGATTTTATTAATTGAACCAGTTTATTTCTATACCTCTTGAATCGAATGGATACATAAGCGCCGATAGTAAAAGCGCTGTTATGAATTCATGAAATACCCGAATTTTAATATTACTCTATTTCTAAAGGTGCCAAAAGGCCGTAGGCCTAGGCCCTAGCTTAGTTTTTTTCCGTCGTTTCCGCAGGAAAGGCAAATATGGTTGACTTTACGATGCAACGTATGGAAAAACAATTATTTCCAGGGGAGCTTGGCATTTTCTGGAGGGGGGGGGCTTAGTACCCTCCGCTATACATCGGTCTCCTCTGGTAAACGGCTTTGAAGTACCTACTTTTGAGTTTGATTCAAAAAACAATATTTAGACATTAAAAAAAATTCGATCTCTTTGCAACCAGAAACACAAAATTTAAATACGTTTATTTCGTTTACAAATTCCGAGTAGGTACAAATTGAAGAGCCTTTTTCCACCAGAGTTCCCTCGTCTTCCAGTCAATACTCTTTTGATCGCCACTAATCGATTTCCCACCCTTCCCTTCTGTTTCGTATATTAATACTTATAGTGAAACCGATGAAAAACATCGTTAAATTCTCTAAATCGCTGATTAGGGAAAGGGTATAAATAGTAAGTCCATTTCGGTCGGCCTGAAAGTGATAACAAAAACATTAGCGCTAATGACACCACATTTAAGAGTTGTCCTTGAACCTCGTATCAGTTTCGAAGGATTTGTGAATTCTTGAAAAAAAAAAAAAACCTGGCGCCTTTTCTAATCCTTTCGTGATAAGAAATTACTTTCGTCTGGCCACGGCGCACGCTTTATCAATCATCAAACTCTTCTTATGGCATCTCGTCCGATTAACCCGTCTACTTCATTGTAATGTGTCTAGCCTGTGTGTCCTTAGATAATGAAAGTTATGAAAGACGAATGATTCACACTATTTAGTAAGTTCATTCAAGAGGAAAACACAAGCACAATTTTGTTTGTATAGTTGTAATCGAGGCTATTGTACATTGTAACAGCACTTTTATTTTTTAAATCGCATTAGAGAAGAGTTGTTGTTTTAGCAACGCCTCAATTGTATTCTGATCGCCTTCCATGCAATCGAATGCAAACGGTAACAAGTATATTTTAGACCTTCTGTAATCCTATACCGAATCCTTTGATCTATATAACTGTATGGGGCTCTTGCAAACGTTTGCTATAGGGGATTGAAGATTTCATTCTTGCATAAAAACCTGTAAAAATGACGATGAGTACACTAAAAAATCACGAATTCACTCTCAGAATCAGGCTTAATGGAGGACAGACGCAGGTATCATGGGAGATTCCTATATAAATTGAGACACATCTCCGTGCTTCCGTAGAGAAAGTGACATAATAGACAGGAATCTCCAATGCTACCTGCGTCGAACCGCCATTACCATCTTGCTGTAATAGCAGTTATTTGAGTTTATTACTGAATTTTAAACATTCTTACAGTGATTTTCGTGATTTTTGCTGGTTTTTACATAAGATTGGACTATTTTTTTGCTTACAGCAAAAGTTTGCAAGAGCTTTAATGATGTAATGCTAAAACCGATGATTTTACCGAGCTTTTTTTCATTACAAATATAAATCATTAGTGATTAACCCTTGAAATGCCACACCTGAGTATATCTGTTCGGTAGGAGAATTCCATCGATACTTTTACCCGGTGAAACGGGGGGAAAACGACGGTAGATTCTTGAGGAGCCATCTACCATTTAGAAATAGAAACTCATACGCAGACTAAGTAACCGAATTACACAATAATTGGCTTCAAATAATGAGAGTATGTACCAGTGTCTAATTTATAATATTTTGTACACTCATTCATCAGTCGTCTTGAAGTTAGTTGCAGGGCCACGCTGATATGTGAGCAATTCGAATCATTTCGACGAATGAAGGCCCTAATTTTGCGACTCAAAAAGCGATTTGGCCACATTGCATTCATACCAATTGAACTCATGCAAAATATTCAGTTACAGACCCAACCGATCGTTCTTTTTATTGGGTTTAAATGGACAAAATGCATCGCTGCCAAATAGCACGCTTTTGATCACCGTATTCAATAAAAATGGGAGTTATTGCTCAATATACTATAGAAGCGTTATACGAGACAAAAGATAAGAAAATGGTTAGCGCGCGACTATCTCGATCCGAACAGATAGTAGTTCTATACCAATACCTACTACCCATACAGATCATCAGTTTGTAGTGAACAACTGCGAACAGCGCAGCTGCACTTGACCAATGAGGCTGAAAAGGTCGAACCAGGTGGCTCTTTTACTTTTTAACCCAGCGATTGTCCTTGCTCCTTGCGAACCGAATGGTATGCTATTCGCGGTGGACTCTCAAGACAGACTGAGTTTCATATGCCATAATCAGATTGAAATTTCACAATATATTGGCTTAAGATACTCTTCAACAATTGTTTTCATTCAAAAAAAGAAAGAGAGAGAAAAAGAAATAATAATAATAAGAAATAATATAATTTAAAAAAAAAAAAAAAAAAAAACCAATGTTGGACTACAGACAACCCGATCATCAGGATGAAATTCGGTCATCTGGCTTACAATAGCGCCTGTTTACGTAGCACCCATTGAATATCAGGTGCAACGTTAATCAAAACATCACCCATTAAGTTTTACCTCCTGGTTATACAGCCTCATTTCCCTACAATGTTCCCTACTGTTTTTCTTTGGTATCTATTTACAAAACTGAACCAAGTAACGTGCTTGACTTCGGTGTTTTCAATACACTTTTGGACTCATCGATTGAAGGCGGTCGCTGCTGATCAGCTCTAGGTGACTAGGGGGGTCAAATATGTGACGTCCTCACGACTCCCTTCATAGATGGGTGGTTCGTATTTTAGAGGGGTTTAAACCCCTCAAAGCGAATACCACCTATCTCCTAATGACCGTTCATAAAAGTGGTAAAAAGTCACAACATTATTTGGCCTCAGGAGTTTTACACGGGTACTGGAGTTTTTCGGGTATGCAACCCGCAAATCACGTGAATACTGCCAGCAGTGGTTTCACGCGTTGCATGTTGCATACCTGCAAACATTTCTGCCTTATAGTCAGTATCTTTGACTTTGCCGCTGCGCTGGTAATGTGTATCAGCTCTATCAGTCAATCGAAATGTTTAGTTTTGGAGATCTTTACATCAAAGTGCGTCGTTTGGATCGAATAGAGGTGACTATAGATACGGGCAGGGAAAGGGTCCTAAACAAAAATTTTGAGATTGAAAAATGCCTTTTTCCTACATACCTATACGTTCAATCCACACCAATTGGAGGGCTGTGATATGATCATGAATATTGTATAATCTCTACTTAACCCTTTCATGCAAGCATTTTGGAATATGAGTTTTTTTGAGATTTGTTTGCACCGTTCACAAGATGACTTTTTCCTAAAAACTTTGATGAATCCCACAAGTGTTTGCAAAATTTCCACTTAAATGCCTGTATCGCATGTTACATAAAATGGTATACTCATGTATACCACTTCCTGTGAAAGGGTTAACGTGTAGCAGGAGAGACGCATTAGGACATCTACTGAAACATAAATGCAATATGAAAAAAAAGCACCGTTTTATTTTCACATAAAATGTGAAATCCAAGAGAAGAGAAAGAAAATCAACGTTAATAGGTCGGCTACTTTTACATGCATAAAAACTGAGTAAAAAGCAGATACCTAGATATAGTAAAGCTGCAAAGATTAAACAAGTTGAAAAAAATAAGGAATTTGCGCCCTTTTTTGAGGTCAAGAAAAGCATGAAGTTGAAAGGTCGCCTCTTCACATGGACTCCCCCCTTAATAGCTTTTAGGAGCCACAGCTGCGATCAAAAGTAAAGACGTAGAAGAAAAAACAGGCAAAAAAAAAAAAAAACTAACCTTATGAGAGAAACGGCCAAAAAATGTAGTTATCCAAATTATTATTGATTTGTCACCGGAGAAACAAACAAATAAAAAGCAATAAAAACGAAGAAAAATGAAAAACTGAAGGTGCACAAGATACTTTTTTAAAGTTTACTTATGTAAAACTTGCAAAACCAATTATTTCTAAATACCGCAGATAGTTATCAAAAACTCACTGGGAACCACAAAAACAAGGTTTAATGTTAAATAAAAAAACTGAGGAACTGAGGTCTGATAATAATAATTATTTTTTTTTTTCTCGCTGATTTGAACAAAACAAAAAAGAAAGCTTATAATCACAGAAAAAACCAAATGTATCAAACACAATGACTCCAACGTAAAATCAAGCGCACGATAAGGTTGCCCGACGGAATGTTTGTAAACACTCGAAATTGTAAACAAAAACAAAAGTTTCAACACACACCGGAGGAAGAAAAAAAAAAACAAAAAAACAAGTACTAAAAACCAAGCACAAAGTTAATCCTTTCAAAGAAAACTGAAAACCCGTAACTGGTCGGAGCGAGCACAGATCCAAAAAAACAGAAATTTCAGAGAGACGAATTCCGAAAACATCGATAAAACAAAAAAAGTAAAAAACACCTCGTGGGTTTTCTGTTAACAGAACAACGGCTTACGGAGCTCACGTGCGACTGGGAGACGCGGCGTATCTCTACTACCGCGAATAGCGCGGACGGGTTGTTTTGCCTCCTATCTTGAGATATCTTGGGACTCGGGTACTTCACCCCGCGAACCGCTCCGGTCCTCTCGTCTCAGCGAGCGACGCTAGCGCCGCGCCGCGGAATCGTATAAGAACAATCGAGATTGACGCTTAGTAGCTTAACCTTCCGCAGCATTCCCACGATTGGATTCCAATGGAGAGGAATGCGGTGCTCCGGGGGGAATAATTATGCACTGCTCATCGCACAAAATTCTCCTCGCGAATAGGAGCTGGGTCCATTCCGCGAGAGCAGAGAAAAGGAATCGTTCGTTTTTATCTCGTCGGCTTTTCACTAGTTTTCATACTATACGTCGATCAGAACTCGTTTTAGGAATGAAGGCTAGGAAGATAGGATACTGGCGCGACTCGTAATCTTTGGAAAAATTTGAGGATTTTGTTCCTTCGAAGAACAGCAAAGTAGCATAGATTTGGCGCGAAAGCGTCGAATCTGGAAAATTTAGCCCTCTGCAATAAACGATTCGAGTCCCGATATGTAGAGAGTTAAGACAAGAGGGTAGTCAACCTCTGATGGTTAATGAGTTTTAGACGCCGCCATTGGATGCGATTAGCACATTTGTTTACATATTCTTGTTTATAAACGAAGGGGTCCGACAGTATTTTACGGATTAAAGAGTTGTTTGTGGGCAAATTTGTTAATTTTAATTGTAATGCACCTCAAGAAAGTCTATAATTCTCAAAAGAACCTTGCAAAAGCGTAAATAGATGTCGATCAACAAAAGCAGTGAAAGATTACATTGTGAGAAACTCTGCGGCACTGTAATCTTTGCAGTGGACCAAAACACAACAACGGCCCTCCGAATGTAAACAAATGTGCAAAATGGCATCCAATGGTTTCACATGTCTTAACTCTCTACATATAGGGGCTCCACAAACGATCACATTGGATCCTCAAAGCATGGCTGTACAGAAAAAACACTTAGGTATCGCTGACAAAACCTTTTGTTGAAAAATGACCCAGAAAAAGACTTTCGGAGAGTTTTTGTGTCTAACTTCGAAAGATTTTGCTAGGTGAACCAAAGATTTGGTCGGCTCAACCAAAGTCTTCCACTGGGTCATTTTTCAACCAAAAGTTTTGTCAACGTTATACCAAAGAGGGTTTTTTCCCGTTTTTCCTGCGTGATGCAAAGTGAGCGATTGGTGATCATAGCGCAACACCATCTACTGATCTGTCATCATAGTTTAGACCTCTGCCTCTGTACATATGCTCGAACAGTTTGATCAAACAGGTCCTAGTACTGCTACATAACATTTTCAAAATTCAAAACTTAACAAGACGAAAGTCTTTGTCTTCGGGCAATTGATGATGGAACTATAAGTATCAGTCTCATAGAAGTATACATGTATGGGAGGGTCCAGCCATTTGGCAACCACACATGCTTTCCATTTAAACGTATGAGAAACCATCGATTCTTGAGGTGGCCACGGCCCTTTAACTAATCGATTGTTTTTCATTCACTCAAATGGAAAGAATCCACAGTTGTCAAATTGCTGGATTCGCAGGAGGAGGGACTGGATATTCCACATTCCACAACGCCCCCTCAGCGCTCACATCTTGAGCTACTCTCACTGTTCACAGCGAAACAACTTCAAAATTGACAGTTCCCTGTTTCCGTGCGCAGACTCTTATTTTCAATTTCTGCGCAGCTATTGTTTAGACAACAGAGCACCAGTGGCCAATAATCGCTCGCGAAAATGGATGACCTTGTAGACCGAAGTTATCTGAAACGACGCTTCAAGCCTACAGCGCCTAGCCCGAGTCACATGCACGCGCTGAATGATTTACTGAGAGCCACATTACAGTTGCGCAAATGCGTTACTGCGCATCAAAAATCTGTAGCTCGCGCAGAATTTTGTTGCCCTTCGCAGAGGGCGCAATAAACAATTATAACAAACCACGTTAAATGCGCGATGGCTCGAGCTGTTTTGTTGACGATTTGCTTAAAGGGATTTTTAGACGTTATGATCTAGAATTTTGTAAATTCGACAGAAGTCTCTCCGGTAAAACAAAACCAATTTTGGTTTCGGGTTAATCTTCAGTGTCGTAGCGTGCAGTTTGGCAACAATGTGTTCTGTCCATTTAAACCCACGTAAAAGGTCGAATGCGAAGGTGTTCACCGAATACCCAATACTTAGATCCTTTTCATGGATTTAAATAGATGAACTGCAACGTTGCCAAATTGCACGCTACGCCACTATAATCTTCAAAAGGTCACATTCTGCAATACAAAAGGATCTAGAAGGAAAGAAGAAGAAAATCTAACAGAGAAAAAAATTAAATTTAAACGGATGTGTTTCAAGCTTGATCGGCTTGGAAGAGAGAAAAAAAATAATAATCTTACTCGTAACAATAATTTTTGATCCTGTTTGCTGCAGATATTGATTAATTAGTACTATGAAAAATATCGTTCTCCTACGACACTTTTATATTCATGCAGATCTTTTTAATTTGCTACATATCCAACGAAGGCACACGTTTGAGTGGGCGATCATATATTTTATACTTACTTCATACTCGAGGGCAAATCCATTGGGACTGAGCAACGTCTTATGTTTCGAAGTTTGAAAATTAATTGCACGCGATTATAAAAGTTGAACGGTCGATACTTGAGAGTACACAGGATGTTGAGCACCCTTTTTGGCTTTGACACAATTAAAAAAGACGGTCACGCTTACAATTTATTTTTATAACGTTTCTCGCTCTGACCAACTTTGTAAAAAAGAAAAAAAAAAGTGTGGTGAAGCGTCCCACAAGCGTGTCGAGTTGTTAGAAAAATTGATCAGATCGAAAATCAGTCTCATTGACGTGCGCACAACTTATCAATATCAAAGACCTTGCTAATAATTGGTAGATATTTCGGAGACAAATTGATATTTTTCCTTCATTACATAATATGAATTATTATATAAATAAAAATATTAATAACTTAGGTTTGAAAAAAAAAAAAAAATGTAAGTTCGTTTACCGAATGTTATTTGTTTAACTATAAATATGTGACACAAAACACAATTTCGATAATTGGGGAACCAGTAAAATATGCCTAGTTAGTAGAAGCATTTAGTGTTGGCGTCAGAAATGGAGTGAAACTGCGTGGATTTCGTGACCCAATACAAGACATAATCTCTGATTCAGCTTCAGACAAAGCAAAGCAGTTGCCATATTCTACTTTGTTGTTTGTTTATATGCACAGAAAAAAATAAAAAATCCCGAATTCTAATAATATTACTAGAAGCACAAAGATGTGTGAACCTTGGAGGGTCTAGTACTAATAGTACTATTACTAGAAAATTCTGGTGTTACAATCAGAATATGGTCAACGTACCACTGTACCAGAATTTCTTCAAAAATTTCAAGAACTATGGACAAACACTTTAATTCTCTCATTTTTAACACCTCACTTTGGTAGACAAAAGTTGGTAACAATAATAGAGATGTTACCTCATAGTAAGTTGAGTAAACGTTAGAAAACAATTAATATTACATCTTATTGTAAGTAGTTAGTAGGTTTAATGTATTTTTATATATGAGAAATAAATTTGAAAAAAAACGAAAAAGACGGGGAAAAAACCTTTAATTCTGGCAATGGTACTTAGGTACTATTCCTTATCTAGGTTTTCCATATCGTTGTGCTTCTCGTGAAACTGCTATCTCTCCTTTTTTCAGTGTGTGTTTTCAGCAGTTACCGAGGGAAGGTTCTTCATACAGGATGCACCCTAGAATGACCTTTAAGCAAATTTTAGCAGTCGAATATCATTCGCCGTCGTATGATATTCGATGGATTTGCATTCAATTTTGATGACATTCGATTGTTTCGTGGTCTCACCGGAGACCGTTGAATTCCAACAATTGGAAATTTCGAATTCACCTCCGGAGGTAGATTCGATTTCGAATTGTTGCAACCGGTGTCAGAAATCTCATCTTCTATATCCTTTTTGACTACTTTACCCACGATAATTTCGGAAATGACGAACTTTTCGAATAAAGTTTATTGTACAGACCATGCGTAGAGAAGTCAATTTCCTATGAGACAAACATAATTTTAGCTTCGAAAACGCTAGTTTTTTTTTTGTTAAAAATGGCCACGTCATTCAGAGCTGATTTAGAGGTTATGTTATGGAGTATTATTATAGCAGTTTTCATTTTCATGAGAATATCATTCAGAAGTTCATTCTCGACTCTCATTCGCTAGATTTTTCACCGAACAGCGGCATCAGTTAGCAATCGTCAGTTCTTGAAGTGAATTATATTCGATTGCTAAAATTTGCTTCTTAAGATCACAACACAGGAGTAATAAGTAATATTTAGCTTGAACCCTTCAGCACTTTCGTATAGATTTTTACAACCTGACACTCTTATACTGTTGACATTTTTTGGAGCAGCCAGTGTGTTGTTTCCCACGGATTCTCACAAGGAATGCGAATGTCCAAGTGCAATCCAATTGTTTTGATCTGTTTAAAATTAAACTCACCTGAAACAAAAATAAAAATGCAAAATCAATTAACCTATTCCAGCAAGTAAAAGAAGAATCATGATTGTTGTGAGTGCATCAAAATTCCCACAGCATCAAAAATGTTTAAATCCCCATATACCTCCTTCATGGAATCATGGTTATTAGGAGACTGGTAATTTCACTAAGTATGAATAAATATTTCCTCAAACTTAAAGGGGTTGAGGAGTGATTCTGACCGTAGGGCCCCAGTCCCATGTCTATCAAATTCTAGTACAATTGAATTCGCTAAGAGAGAGAGAGAGAGGGAGAGAGAGAGAGAGAGAGAGAGAGAGAGAGAGAGAGAGAGAGAGAGAGAGAGAGAGAGGAGAGAGAGAGAGAGAGGAGGAGAGAGAGAGAGAAGAGAGAAGAGAGAGAGAGAAGAATGACGATCGATAAAAATACACGAGACGAGGACACGAGGATAAGAATTACACAAAACCCGAGCGAGGGGAGGCAGGGGAGGAGAGGGAGAGAACTGAAAACGAAAAAACACCTGTTGAACCGGCCGAGGAAAGAATTTCACAACCTGAGAGCGTGTGGCGGGAGGGGGGGGGGGTTGACAAGGGAGATGTCTAGAGTTGTTCTAACTGAAAAAAAAAGAAGAGGGAAAATTAATTCAAAATTAATTGTTTTCAGTCCTCGATCGTTTCATTTTCCGCTCCCTTCAAAACTACAAAAAACGAAAAATAAAACGAAAAACGAAAAACAAAAAAAAAAAAACTTGTCGGGTGTACAACGATTGGCTGGCGTCCCGCATCCCATCATTTCCAACCAAGCAGGTGTTGTCATCGGAGTTTACTCTGAGATGCGCGAGTCCCTCGCCCGTGCGCATGCGCAGACCCGTGCTAGAGACCGACGCACTACGGTTAGAGATCGTAAAAAAATGGCCAAAAATCAAAAAGTAAATTTCTCATCAATTATTTTTCATTTATAAACTTTCAAGAATAATTTTAATCAAAAAGAACACCTTCACCTATAGTAAATTAAACCTAGAAAAGTTGCTGGAAATTTAAAAACCAAGCTTGAAAGGTCGAAAATGACAATTTTTTTTACGAATTTTTCCTCCCTGAGTTTTGGCCACTTTTTTTTCGATCTTAGACCATAGTGTGAAGATCGAAGCTTGGACAGGGTTGAATCCGTTTGTTGCCATTGCGTCGGATCTCCACACAAGAGAATCCAAAATGGAATTTTCTGGACATAGTTTCGATATTGACGTAAAGTGAAATCTGGCACCGTTGCATTTTATTCGCTGAACCCTTTCGATACCACTCCTGGGTATACTGCTCTTATTCAGCCACTAACTGTCTCACACAATTTCAGTTTTTTTAATTCACATTAATTGCAACTCTTTAAAAACATTTGAAAAAATAAAATGGTTTTTCGAGCGCCTTTAATCAATTGTGTATGCAAAATCATCACCGCGGTGTAGGGATATTTATCTACCAACTTAGTTTGAGCAAATGAGCGTTAATTTGTCTTTGAGGCCTGGTAGTTAAGGGGTTAAACCCATGCAACATTTCGACCTCGAAGGTGTTCACTATTCACTGATCAGTGGCGTCGCGTGCCACATGGCAACAATAATGTATTCTGCCCATTAAACTAATGTAAAAGATCGAAGTCAGGGGGTGCACAGTGCACAAGGATAATTCGATATATTTAATGAGTTTAAATGGAGGAGTTGCATTGTTGCCAGATGGCACGCGACGCCACTGTCACTGATTATAATAACGGGGGAGAGGGGGTGTTATGACCACCCTCCTAAATAGCATCCCTTACAGACCGTCTCAACGATAGGTCTATTGATGAAGTAAATGATCAGCTCCCTGATTAGATAAACCAAGACTGAAAATTTTCTGAGGCAAACTAGTCAAATATTCAAATATGTCCTGAAAAATGGACGAGTCGATCCCAATGAGCGGCGTCTAATCGCCGTCGTCTTGTCAAATAAAAAGACGGATTAGTGTTTTGGTCGCTGCTGATCGGCCGTATGAAATTAATTGCTTCAATCATTCCAGAAGACACGCACAAGTTCAGACGAGAAAAGGGTCGTTGGGATGTTGTCAAGGAAGGGGAGGGGTTGGGGTGGGGTCAAAACGATGCTGCCAAATTTTAGTGGTACAAACCAAAGGCGGATCTAGCAATCTGACAAGTGTGTATTATTCCCATTTGAATGCATGAGAAACAATCGATTGATAAAGGTACCATTCGGTAATCGATTGATTATCATGCTTTCCATTTAGATAAACTCATGGTTGCCGAATTGCTGGATTTCCCCAACGGTACAACTTTTCAGAGGAAATTGGGGTAGGAGTTTTTGATTATTTTGTTTGAGTTGTCAATTCTTCCAATATTTTCGTTGATGAAAGTGGTATGCAAGTTAGATTATTGGTTACATTTTTCACAAAAAAAAAAACAAAACAAAAAACAAAAAATACATACATCGCCGAACGATTGGACGATTGATTGGCCATGGGGCTATAACCCCACTATCCTGCAACTACTGGGCTCTTATGGATAAAAATGATAGTCGATGTGTCACAAATCAACACTTTTGATGAGAAAGCGCTAATCATCCAGACTGGCGTCTGTGTCTTCTCGCAACATGCTGACGAAGGGTCCTCGAAAATGACTTGCAAAGCAAAATGAGAAAATTATGAATTTGCACAGAAATCTAACAATAGAACTGAATCAATGGAAGGATTCGAATGGTAACTGAAGATAATGTAGGGAGAAGAGAAAGAAGCAAGCTGAAGAAGACGAATAATTATAAGAAAATGCACCGGGACATCATAGTTTCAATTAAGCGTTGATTTTTTTTTTTTTTTTTTTTTTTTTTTTTTTTTTTTTTTTTTTTTTTTTTGCAAAATTGCTAACTATGACTCGACATACGAAATTCTACGTTTGAGTGGCGGGATTTTGAGCCTAAAGACGAATAATCGATTCATGGAGCACTGAATGTGAAATGGTCATAGTTCCCCCCCCCCCCCTCCATTCAAACCTATAGGTAAATGCGGTAACGTGACTCAGTGGCGTCGCCAGGAATTTTTCTATAGGGATGGGGTTGTGAGGTCCGAAAATTGTCAAGGGGAAATGGGGTCCAAAGATACTAATTTGGTAAAATTTATCTGCAAACGCAAAAAATTATCTTTCTTAAGGGCAAATTCTGGTTTCAAGGGGGGGGGGTGTCCAGACCCCCTACACCCACCTGGCTACGCCGCGCCACTGACATGACGTGGCTATTCTATAGGGTTTGATCGGACACCCTGAAATTAGATTCTTTTTCATATCAGTGCAGTGGTGTAGCGTGCGATTTAGTAAAGTTTCAGTTTGTCCATTTTAACCCATGAAAAAGATCGAACTATCGGGTGTTCGGTGAACACACCTTCGCATTCGACCTTTTACAAGGGTTCAAATGGAAACCGCACACCGTTGCCAAATTGCACGCAACGCCTCTGTTTCATATGGACGTATACAGTGAAAAAAGTAATTCCTAAATTCTAGTAATATTAACAGAAGTATAGCGATATGTGAACCACAGAAAGTCTATAGTATTTTGTTTAGACAATTCTGTTGTTAATACCAGAAAATGGTCATAGATCTAGAATTTCCTAAACATTTTTAAGAACCATGGTACAAACACTAAAATTCTGGTAGTTGTACTATCCCTTACATAGGTTCAAATTCTTCTCGTAATCTTTTTTTTAGTGTATGTACTCGACTGAGGATAGGCCACACTTCCTTCTCTCATGGCTACCTAATGCAAAGAACTGACCGACCAATATGTGGAAAGTGCAACACCCCCATTACTGTGAAACACGTGCTGATTGACTGTCCTCTTTTTGAGGGAAACAGGAAAAATCTGATTCTAAATCACACCTCTGACCTCCCCTGGACCTCTTGGGTCTCTGAGGAAAAATACCAAGTGAAACTGTTGCACTTTATGCAATCAACGGGACTACCCGTGTAATGATCAATTTTAACTTTTGTGCTCTAGAAATCTACCATGTATTTATACAGGGGAGTGAATGGCCTGAGATGCTGAGGCTCCCCTTCAATAAAAACGTATTTAACTAACTAACTAACTACGTATAATTTTACATATAGAACAGGGATCAATGTCCACGGACGTCGTTATTACACTCATTCGTAATTTTCTTGGTATTATCAGCCATCAAAAGTAAAATTTATTGCTGGTGCAACTGAACCATACGGATATAAACCTTGATCCGAAAACGGCTTCGGTTTTGCAGTGCTAATGCTCCGCGCGTCAATTTAAAGCCAATGTCTTTGCTTGGGACCCGAAGGCTCAAAGGTCCAATTTGCAAATAAGCGTGTAGAATACTGGTGAGAGACTATGGATATTAGACAAGGAGCACGTGTTTAGTTCGTGGTTGCAGACCTTTCTGAACCATCATCGCGAAAACAGTATGCCATCGCCATGTGTCTTGCCACTTGTCTCTGTGAAGCGTGCATGGTTGCGCCTTGCGAGGTATGGAACTGCGCTGCACGGAGCGTCTTCAAGTCAACTCACAGGACATGACAAGACGTAGCTGCAACTCGCCACTCTGCGGCCGGCACTCGCAGACAATTATTATTTGAGCAGTTTATTTATTTACGTCCCAATGCCAATATGTAAATACTTTTTTTCACCTGGGCTCAGGTCTGCATTCACCGTTGCCAGTTGAGTATTGTTCAATACATACAGAAACTAGCCTGAAGCCTACAGTGCCAGAACGAAAAAATTTACAAATAAAAAAAAATAGGGAAGAGGTCATAAAATCGTCAAAAGTCAAAGACTTTTGACTTCAAGTCTTGCAACGAATAAAAATAATTTTCAAAAGTAGGGCCTAAATGCCAGAGGGGCACTTTTCGAGGGGTGTCGAGCGGGGGGAAGGTCTGAAAATTGTCAAGGGGGGTGTCCAAAGCTAACAATTAGGTAAAATTTCGCTGAAAACGCAAAAAAAATGCTTTGTAAGGAAACATTTTGGTGTCAAGGGGAAGATGGTTCCAGACCTCCTGGACACCCCCCTCCCCCGGCTACGCCAATGATGATACCATAACAAGAAGAATGATTACTGAGGGATTACTTATCTCGATTACCAACACAGTAATTGATACAGTCCTCAAAAGAAGGTATAATAAAACATAAGGTACGCTATTCCGAATAAATGCTAAAGAGACCATAAATACCAATACCTTCGAAAGAGCACACCTCTTGTTTCATGATCCCTCCTTCTTGAAAACGATCGTTTCAATTATTCACAAGTTCAATGAGCCATAGAATCAAGCGAGAAACGTCTTGGAAACATTTTCAACTTGAAGTTATCACGACCTCTTTCTTCTTGTGAACGCTCATAGGGCTTCGAGAGAGAAGAGCATAGGTAATAAATACAAAGATTATACTACATCTTGATATTCTGTACGATTACAAACTGAATGGACAAGACATTTGAATTGACAACACTGCGTCTGGTCAAACCCAATCAACCGGCTTCGGCGCAGTGGACTGGTGCTGTTGCAGTGTGAAGGGAGGGGGGGGGGGGGTTGAGTGGGTCGAGGGGAGGAAAAAATTCCAATCCCTCATTAAAAGGCAATCATTGCTCTTTTCAAGCCATAAGTCGCTGTTACGATGATAATGATATAATGTCAGCTGTTTCGCAGTTTTCATTTAGCTGCACGCCCCTTTTCGCGTCCTCCATCCGTGTTCCCTGTTCCCATGTCTCGTTCCGTTCCATTCCTCTCATGAGTCCTTCGTTCCCTGTTCATATACGTATAGAAGAAAATAACTATTGGGGGGGGGGGGGGGGGTTTCTGCGGTGGACGGAATAAGACGCTGGAAAACGGCTCGAAATCCCAGTTCACATGTGAATTTCCCTGAATGAATCGAGACTGTGGATCCCAGTGTTGGTTCGTGTAATGGGGCAGTTGCAAGGATCTGAAATTTGGTGTTTTTTGTACAGCAACATATAGTATTTGATGAGCTGAGAACAACGGTGCCTTTGGATTTTTCATGAGAGATCCAGGTTTGGATATACACACGTGTAAAGTAGTAAAAAATCATGTGAGTTGTGACGTCACTACGCGGAATTCTCATTTAAAACAATGTATTTTGGGCCAAAATCTCATCTCCGGAAAAATAGGATTTAATTAGAAACCAAAGGCATCTTTGCTCTCAGCTCATCAATTACATTCATTCTCTATATAAAAAACACAACATTTCAGACTCTTGCAACTGCCTCATTGGGGGGGGGGGAGATATGAAGAAGAGGGGGAAACCTCATTTCTTATTTGTTTTTTTAAAATTTAAAAAATTATAATTATTTTAATTGATTTACGGTATTAATATTTACGACAGAATTAATTTTAAGTGTCGGTTACATTGAATTAATTTTAAGTTAAAATTGAGAAAAAAAATATTTGAGTTTTGGCAACATTATGTTGTTATGGGTCGAAAGCCCTGGTTTGGAGGCTAACCAGTTTTCGTAAATATTTTTGTAAAAACAAAAACATATTTAAAATAAGGCGTTAGGGGGGAAAATGGCAACAATATAGATTTCCTTGCAATTTGAATCTATGAGCAAAAATCGATTGTTGTGCACAGATTCAAATGAAGGGGAAACATGGCTGCAAAATTACAAGAGCCACCCTAGCTGAGAATCCAGGGCAAATCTTATTTTCGAAGTATGAGAGGTCAATCGTTGGCCGTAAGCTAAACTGTTGGGTTTTCTTCTAACACAACATAACCTGAAACAGTAGAGTCTCATTTGAGCTCAGACTCACGCAATGGAAGGGACCTTCTGAATATGGGCGTAGGTAAAAACGGAGCCCCTATAGTTAATAATTTCCTCGGTTGGAGTCTACAAATTTTCAAGGTTTTCAACTTCGCTGATTTAACGTTCATCAAGAAAATAAATTGGTCGGACGGTTTGATTGGTTCAGAATTTGAGGGTAGCCAATTAACCTTCATTTCCATGGAATCATTTACATTTCTAGACCTTGAGACAGCGTGCACCTTATGATATACAATGGTTTGGTTGCGCACAATTTCCCAAATTCATTTTCCGAAAGAGATTCGAGTCGTGAGTTTTTAAAAACTTTTTGCGCGCTCCCGATAAAGTAGACAAATATTCTTAAAGTTACTACAGATCTAAATAATGTGTTTGAAACAAGTTGTCACGTCATCTCTACTCACTAGCGGATCCAGGAAATCGTCCTTCTCTCTCTATCGCCATTTGAATGCATGTGTTAGAAAAGGAAAGCCGACGGGGCGAAAATCACATGACGAGCTCTAATCTGTCCTTTTCTAACACACACGTTCAAATGGGAGAAGAGAGAAAAATGACAGATTTCTGGATCCGTCAATGCCTCTACTCTGAACACTCTGAAAAACTATTGGCCAAAACCCCAAACACATCATAACCTTTTCAAAAGTAATTTTGAGCCTCACAAATATGCTGTGAAGTTTTAAGTTTACGAGTTCTGATGAAGCATCAGAGGAAAATAAAAGTGCTCAAGTCATTCCCCTATCCTAATCTTAAAGTGAGTTGGAATGCGGAAAATCAGCAAATCTCAGATGGGGGAGATCTCAGATTTTATACAATTTACATTGCAGACATGAGACAGAATGATCAAACAGAGTAAAAGACGGAAATTTTAACCCCGGATTCTTTACACCCTCAACATTTTGCATTCGGAAATGATCATTATACATATATTCGCCCGCTGCTTGTTACGATTAATGTTTCGCTTAAAAGAAACACCGTGACAAGTTTTGGAATCCTTTAAAAATAAGTCGCAACCACTCTGGATCATTCCAGCAATTCCACCGGCCTCATCATGAGTCATGCTCAATCATCAAATGAGCAAATCAAATTTCCTTTCAAAATCTGTGTCGAATAATTTCTTTTTCGAAAATACGGTTAAAGTCTTCACGATTGAGATGGCGAGAACATAATCCAGGCTACTCAAGGTCAGTGGCGGCTCGTGCAATCTGGCAACCGTGCACTTTTGCCATTTAAACGTATGCAAAAAGATCGATACTAGGTGAGGCGCTACGCCTCACCAAGTAATCGATTATTTTACACAGTTTTAAATGGAGGAAATCCATTGTTGCCACATTGCACGAGCCGCCGCTGCTCAAGGTACGATTCAGAGGTGTAAACTGCGATTTGGCAGCGTTGTAATTTGTCCACTTTAACCCTTCGTATCCTGACGGTACAAATTTGTACCACCAAATTAACATGGGTTTCAATGCATTTTAAGAAAAACCACTATGCACATTAGACTAAACGAGAAAAATTCATTCTATTTATTGAGATTGATAAAGAATTTTTGAGAAGGGTTTGTAAAAGAGCCGGATTTAAAGGGTTAAACTGATGTAAAAGGTGGAATGCGAAGGTCTTCACCGAACACCCAATAGTTCGAGATTTTTCAAGGGTTAAATGGAAAAATTGCAACGTTGCCAAATCGCACATTACGCCACTGGTACGATTTCGAAAGTTTCAATAAATTATGTTTGAATACACTATGGTCTGATTGTGAGTAATAAAATTCTGACAAAACCACCGTTTTGATCAAATTAGAGGCTGCAGTTCTAGAATTTTTTTCTAAGGGCGGTTGCAGGACTTTCCCCCTTTTTACCCCTCTCCTTATCTTTTTCCTTTCTTTTTCTTTCATTCTCCTCTTCCACTTTTTTTTGAAATTTTGGAGCGAAGGGAGGGAGCCCTATCAGCTCCCCTTCTTTGGTTGCGACCATGGGTAATTGGCGGGTACAAGGGGGGCGAAGGGACCGATAGCCCCCCTCCCGTTCGGCCCAAAAACAAGAAAAGGGAGTCATTTAGGGGCGAAAATCCAAAATTCGCCCCCCCCGTTCGCGAGGGCTGGATCCGCCACTGCCATGGGTGGTACAGATAACTTCGAATGACCCACATTTATGATTTTAACATCCCTTTTAAGCCCTATCAGAAAGTATTCTCATCATTGCACCTTGGACTCCTATTTTAGGAAAGATAATTAGTTGTTAGGAAAGATAAAATTATGGTTGAACAGAACTGATTTGGTGAGAAGGAACTATGGACATCTCAAATCAGTCTTTATCTCGCGAAAGGTGTTGCAGTTAAATAAAATGGTATAAGTTGCCCGTTAAACTTGAGTATACGTTGGACGTATAACACTCTATTTCGCAGCTTTCGTACGGCGCGAAAATTTAGCGAAAAAAGTTAATGAAAAATGAGCGAAAAATGAACAAATGTTAAATTAGCAGCATGAATAATCAATTTTTACGACCACATAACTTTGCCGTTAGCCCGCGGAGAAACGCGTAAGACGTATAATTGCAGCTCGCCAGTCATCGGTGGATATGGGTAAAGGCATTCGCATGCGCGTTAAACGCCTTATGAAACGCCTTGCCAGATGAATGCCAGCGAAAGCGACGTTGTCAACGTTGAGGTAAAAATAAGGCTACATTTGACTGCGATGCATCGATGTCTTCTCCATAAAAACCAGGGCTGTCTCATCAGTCATCAAGGATGCTTGCGAATCTTCGATGGCATTCTAAGATCCACTGATGTATTGTTAGAAATGTTCGCACTCTGACTCCGGTTACATAAAAGCCATGATTTCTCCCAGTAGCGCAACGAGAGTTTCTTCATCTCTCTCTTTTCTCCATTAAGAAACGTATGTTAGACAAGGATGGGCAACGGGATAAAACCCCCTCTTCCTGTCCTTTTGCTACTTTTACATTCAAATGGGAAATGAGAGAGATGGAAGAGATCCTGGTTGCGCCAGTGATTTCTCCCATTGTTTGGTTTTCGGGGTAACATATTTTCGGAGTGAAATATGGTGCGAAAAAGGGGGAAGAGATAGTCATAACATGCCAAAACTGCCGTTTTGCGTATAAAGAATGGCATTATTCAATTCACCGATAATTCCACCGGGTGAAAAAAGATTACAACATTTTAGTTCAGAGCATGACTTTGATGCACGAAAATATTCTGATCTGTAATCTTTTCTTAACCGATGAAGTCATCATTGCAAAAGACTATTTAGATAATGAGATGGATAGTCCAAGAATCCATCGGTGATTCAATCAAGAGGCTCGGTTTTTCGCCTACTTTTTTTTCCCTCAAAAAGAAAGTAGCGATGAATCCACTTGAAATTGGTTCCAAACGAAAGTGCAAGTGTTTGAGGGTGGCTAGAGCTCGTTTCACGAAAGTTGGCCGATGACAGATCGTGCCGTTCACTGCGCAAAGACGAATTTGCGTTCTTGCACATGCGCAAAAACGCAAACTCGTCTCTGCGCAGTACACAAACCCTTCTGTCATCGGCCAACTTTCGTGAAACGACCTCTATCTGGACACAGAAATCGACATTACTGGTTCTTCTGGAAGGATCTGCACGATAAAGAAATTGACACATGACAGAAACTAGCAAAATTTTCTCATCTAGATAATTGTACTGAAATTCTGCGTCCAGGACTTGCAATTTTTGTGTAAAACCAATCTCCACGGAATTAATTACAATTTTTGATTCAAGGTGAAAAATATATGAGGCGAACAAACCAGAATCATATCGTCCATGATGTCATTTTTTGGGATAGGTATAAATCTTTATTCAGCCTCTATCTATTGCTATATAACTCGTTGGGAACGAAACTTGATTGTTAAGGAAAGACCGAGGTGATAGACAGACGTCCGGCAACACCGTAAAAGACATTACCGCTCCGGCTAATGACTCTCCATCAACGTTAAACAGTATTTAAACTCAGCGAGAGATGTTTGACCCATATTCACTCGGCTACAAGTTTAACGCGCAGCACAAAGTTCAAGGTCACGTGAACGAAAAAAAGAAAATTATTAATTTTTATCATCCTGGTGTGTATTAGGAAGTAAACGAGAGAAGGATTGAAGTGAGTCCGGCCTTAGGTGCGCACTGCGCATGCGCGGACTCGAGTCGCGTTCGGACCGTGCGCGAAAATAGTGTCAGTCATGCCTCTGGCGATTCTGGTTTACTTTGGACGCGGTATACCCAAGTTCCCAAGTACTCTACCTCATTCCCTTCATCGCCTGATCGCTCATTGACTCTACAAATAAAAGTTCAAGTTTTTCAATTTAACCGGTATTTGCGGATCGAGTGATTAGCTTTCAATTTGAGTTCGAGAAGAAATTACTCGCTACCTGTAAGCAGCGTTGTATACGGTGCCACATTGTCTGACAATAAGACAGAATTTGCGAGCTGGTGATTTTTTTTTAGGTATCCTTCAGAGCTCATTTCTCGATGCGGATGAACGAGGTTTTACCAATGGAGGCTCTTGCAAACTTTTGCAATAGGAGACTGAAGAGTTGATTCTTGCACAAAAATCTGTAAAAATGACGATGAGTACACTAAAAAACCACAAAATTCACTCTCACAATCGGGCTTAATGGCGGAGAGACGCAGGTATCATGGGAGATTCCTATCTAAATTGAGACATATCTCTGTGTTTCCGTAGAGAAAGTGACATAATAGACGGAAATCTCCCATGATACCTGCGTCGAACCGCCATTACCATCTTGCCGTTATAGCAGTTATGTGAGTTTATTACTGAATTTTAGACTTTCTTAGCGTGATTTTCGTGATTTTTGCTAGTCTTCACATAAGATTGGACTAATTATTTGCTTGTAGCAAAAGTTTGAAAAAGCTCCATTAAGAAGATTTGTGTGACGTGATTTTGAAACATCAAGGAAGCAGTTAGATAGAAATCTCTTATGGACATTTTCACACAGGCTTGGTTTGTTTACCACATTTTTTTTAAACTTAAAAATAAACTGTGACGAATCCATTTGAAATTTGTTTTACACAAAAAAGCAAGTGTTTTAGAGTGGCTATCTATGGCATGGGCGGATCCAGCGATCTGGCAACTGTGTATTCTTCCCATTTGAATGCGTGAGAAACAATCGATTAGCCAAGGGGCCATGGCCCCCTCGAGAATCGATTCTTCCTCATACGTTCAAATGGGAAGAATACATGGTTGCCATATGGCTGGATCCGCCCTTGATCTATGGACACGGAAAACTATGCAACTGTTTCTTTTGGAAGGATTCGCAAGATAAAGAAACTGACACATAATGGGAACAAGCTAAATTTTCTCAACTGGATATAGTTGTATTGGACCATATTAGTTCTGTGACCATATTCTGGTATTCACACCAGCATTTTCTGGTCAAAGTACTAGACTTTCTGTCGTTCACGCATATATCTTTGTGCTTCTGGTAATACGAGTAGAATCTGGTAGTATATGACTTTCGCCTTTTTTCGAAAGGCGAAAAGGCGTGGAGTTGAAAACTATGGAAAATATTAAACAAAAAAAAAATGATAGTTTGACAACAAAAACAAAGATGAGACCATTTTCAAATCATAAAAGAGCGCTTTAAGCTTAAGCAGCCTGCGCAGAATCTATCGACAAAAGGCGTGGAGTTGAAAACTATGGAAAATATTTAAAAAAAAAAAAAAATGATAGTTTGACAACAAAAACAAAGATGAGACCATTTTCAAATCATAAAAGAGCGCTTTAAGCTTAAGCAGCCTGCACAGAATCTATCGACAAAAGGCGTGGAGTTAAAAAAATATGGAAAATATTCAAAAAAAAAAAAATGATAGTTTGACAACAAAAACAAAGATGAGACCATTTTCAAATCATAAAAGAGCGCTTTAAGCTTAAGCAGCCTGCACAGAATCTATCGACAAAAGGCGTGGAGTTAAAAACTATGGAAAATATTAAAAAAAAAAAAAAAATGATAGTTTGACAACAAAAACAAAGATGAGACCATTTTCAAATCATAAAAGAGCGCTTTAAGCTTAAGCAGCCTGCACAGAATCTATCGACAAAAGGCGTGGAGTTAAAAACTATGGAAAATATTAAAAAAAAAAAAAAAAAAAAATGATAGTTTGACAACAAAAACAAAGATGAGACCATTTTCAAATCATAAAAGAGCGCTTTAAGCTTAAGCAGCCTGCACAGAATCTATCGACAAAAGGCGTGGAGTTAAAAACTATGGAAAATATTAAAAAAAAAAAAAAATGATAGTTTGACAACAAAAACAAAGATGAGACCATTTTCAAATCATAAAAGAGCGCTTTAAGCTTAAGCAGCCTGCACAGAATCTATCGACAAAAGGCGTGGAGTTAAAAACTATGGAAAATATTAAAAAAAAAAAAAAAATGATAGTTTGACAACAAAAACAAAGATGAGACCATTTTCAAATCATAAAAGAGCGCTTTAAGCTTAAGCAGCCTGCACAGAATCTATCGACAAAAAGGGGTGGAGTTAAAAAATATGGAAAAAATTAAAAAAAAAAAAAAAAAAAAAGATAGTTTGACAACAAAAACAAAGATGAGACCATTTTCAAATCATAAAAGAGCGCTTTAAGCTTAAGCAGCCTGCCAGAATCTATCGACAAAAGGCGTGGAGTTAAAAAATATGGAAAATATTAAAAAAAAAAAAAAAATGATAGTTTGACAACAAAAACAAAGATGAGACCATTTTCAAATCATAAAAGAGCGCTTTAAGCTTAAGCAGCCTGCCAGAATCTATCAAAAAAAGGCGTGGAGTTAAAAACTATGGAAAATATTAAAAAAAAAAAAAATGATAGTTTGACAACAAAAACAAAGATGAGACCATTTTCAAATCATAAAAGAGCGCTTTAAGCTTAAGCAGCCTGCCAGAATCTATCACAAAAGGCGTGGAGTTAAAACTATGGAAAATATTAAAAAAAAAAATATAGTTTGACAACAAAAACAAAGATGAGACCATTTTCAAATCATAAAAGAGCGCTTTAAACTTAAGCAGCCTGCACAGAATCTATCGACAAAAAGGGGTGGAGTTAAAAACTATGGAAAATATTAAAAAAAAAAAAAAAAGATAGTTTGACAACAAAAACAAAGATGAGACCATTTTCAAATCATAAAAGAGCGCTTTAAGCTTAAGCAGCCTGCACAGAATCTATCGACAAAAGGCGTGGAGTTAAAAACTATGGAAAAAATTAAAAAAAAAAAAATGATAGTTTGACAACAAAAACAAAGATGAGACCATTTTCAAATCATAAAAGAGCGCTTTAAGCTTAAGCAGCCTGCGCAGAATCTATCGACAAAAGGCGTGGAGTTGAAAACTATGGAAATATTAAACAAAAAAAAAAAAATGATAGTTTGACAACAAAAACAAAGATGAGACCATTTTCAAATCATAAAAGAGCGCTTTAAGCTTAAGGCCTGCCAGAATCTATCGACAAAAGGCGTGGAGTTAAAAACTATGGAAAATATTAAAAAAAAAAAAAATGATAGTTTGACAACAAAAACAAAGATGAGACCATTTTCAAATCATAAAAGAGCGCTTTAAGCTTAAGCAGCCTGCCAGAATCTATCGACAAAAGGCGTGGAGTTAAAAAATATGGAAAATATTAAAAAAAAAAATGATAGTTTGACAACAAAAACAAAGATGAGACCATTTTCAAATCATAAAAAGCGCTTTAAGCTTAAGCAGCCTGCACAGAATCTATCGACAAAAGGCGTGGAGTTAAAAACTATGGAAAATATTAAAAAAAAAAAAAAAAGATAGTTTGACAACAAAAACAAAGATGAGACCATTTTCAAATCATAAAAGAGCGCTTTAAGCTTAAGCAGCCTGCACAGAATCTATCGACAAAAGGCGTGGAGTTTAAAAAATAGGAAAATATTAAAAAAAAAAAAAAAAAAATGATAGTTTGACAACAAAAACAAAGATGAGACCATTTTCAAATCATAAAAGAGCGCTTTAAGCTTAAGCAGCCTGCACAGAATCTATCGACAAAAGGCGTGGAGTTGAAAACTATGGAAAATATTAAACAAAAAAAAAATGATAGTTTGACAACAAAAACAAAGATGAGACCATTTTCAAATCATAAAAGAGCGCTTTAAGCTTAAGCAGCCTGCACAGAATCTATCGACAAAAGGCGTGGAGTTAAAAACTATGGAAAATATTATAAAAAAAAAATGATAGTTTGACAACAAAAACAAAGATGAGACCATTTTCAAATCATAAAAAGAGCGCTTTAAGCTTAAGCAGCCTGCACAGAATCTATCGACAAAAGGCGTGGAGTTAAAAACTATGGAAAATATTAAAAAAAAAGAAAATGATAGTTTGACAACAAAAACAAAGATGAGACCATTTTCAAATCATAAAAGAGCGCTTTAAGCTTAAGCAGCCTGCACAGAATCTATCGACAAAAGGCATGGAGTTAAAAACTATGGAAAATATTATAAAAAAAAAATGATAGTTTGACAACAAAAACAAAGATGAGACCATTTTCAAATCATAAAAGAGCGCTTTAAGCTTAAGCAGCCTGCACAGAATCTATCGACAAAAGGCGTGGAGTTAAAAACTATGGAAAATATTAAAAAAAAAGAAAATGATAGTTTGACAACAAAAACAAAGATGAGACCATTTTCAAATCATAAAAGAGCGCTTTAAGCTTAAGCAGCCTGCACAGAATCTATCGACAAAAGGCGTGGAGTTAAAAACTATGGAAAATATTATAAAAAAAAATGATAGTTTGACAACAAAAACAAAGATGAGACCATTTTCAAATCATAAAAAAATGATGGTGCAGCCAAAAATAGAGACGGTACTTCGCCGCCTATATACCAAAACATCGGCGTCTAAAATCAAGTCGTAAAATTTCGCTTCCCTGTTCATCTTTTGTTTATCTCTTGACATAGCAAGGATGCGCTGATTTTATTTCGGGTCCGTCAAAATTTATTGCAGCGAAGCTGAACATTCGCAAAAGGAATCTTGCATCTCGCAAGGCCTTGATTTAGAAGACGTAAAGGGTCGACATATATCTACCACCGCGTCTTTGTCCTCGAATTATTCGGCTTTTGTTCTTATATTCCGGCTAATCTAAAGTCGGCTAAAGGAAAGTGCTGCGGTTATAAATCGTCAATTCTATGGCATATACAGTGTTGCCAATTTTAAAATATAATCACTGCTCCTTGGGCTTACTCAAAATTTGAATCTTCATGTCGTTTATCATCCATTGCAGAGGCGGTTCGTGCGATTTGGCAACAGTGTTTTTATCCCATTTAAATACATTGAAAACAATCGAAACTCGAGGAGGCTGCCAGCCTCCGCTTGAATCGATTTTTTTACCTAAGTTTAAGTGGAAAAAATGCATGGTTGCCAAATCTCACGGGCCGCTACTGATCCATTGGCGTAAAACCTGGGGCCGAAGAGGGGAGGACAGTTTTCGATCAGTTGCAATCAGCGGGCCGATCATTTACTTCATCGTTAAACCGATCGTTAAGACCGCGTGTATGAGTGATTCTTTTGGTCGAATATTGTAAAACTTAGCCGTTGCTATGGTAACCATCGTTATGGTGTCCGTTTTTTAAAGGTTACTCATGAATAGCCTATATAAAACGAGACTCTTAACGATGGTTACCATAGCAACAGCCAAGTTTTTTTTAGATCAGTTGCAATCAGCGGGCTGATCATTTACTTCATCGTTAGACCGATCGTTAAGACTGCGTGTATGAGTGATTCTTTTGGTCGAATATTGTAAAACTTAGCCGTTGCTATGGTAACCATCGTTATAGTGTCCTTTTTTTAAAGGTTACTCATGAATAGCCTTTATAAAATGAGACTCTTAACGATGGTTACCATAGCAACAGCCAAGTTTTACAATTTTCGACCAATAGCATCACTCGTAGACAGTTTTAACGATCGGTTTAACGATAAAGTAAATGATCGGACCGCTATGGAAGGTCTAAGGGGGTAGATACAATGAGCTAAACCGATAGAGACGCTGATACTTGTTAGAGATCCTATCCCAAAATATGACAGTATTGACGATCCGATTCTGATTTTTTGCCTCATTTATTTTATCCTTAAAAAAAAAAAAAAAAAAAAAAAAAAAAAAAAAAAAAAAAAGTAATTAATTCAGTGGAAATTAGTTACAAACGAAAATGCTAGTGTTTTAGAGTGGCTATCTGGACACGGAATTCAAATACAACGTCCAGGTGAGAAATTTTGCTAGTTTCTGTCATGCTCATGAGTCCGTTTCTTTATCATGCAAATCCTTCCAAAAGAAACAGAAATGTCGATGTCTAGTTAGATAGTCGCTATACAACACTTGCACTTTCATTTAAAACTCAATTTCAAATGGATTTTTCACTTTTTTTTTTTTTTTTTTTTTTTTTTTTTTTTGTTTTTTTTAAAAAAAAAGGTTACAAAATATGAGGCAAACAAACCGAGCCTGCATAATATGTGAAAAATATCCATGAAATTTTTTCATCACGGCTAGTGGCGTCGCGTGCAATCTGGCAACGTTGTATATAATTCATTAAAACCCATGAGAAAGATCGAAACATTGGGGGTGCACAGTGCACTCCCCCGAATCGATATTTTACATGGGATCAAACGGACAAAATGCTGCGTTGCCGGATTGCACGCGACGCCACTGATCAAGGCTCCTTCCATACTGCATCAAAAGGACGTCTTAAAAATCCTCTCAATGGGTTTAGCTCTTTTTAAATCTTCAAATCGGATTTCGTATCAATTTCCGATCAGCCAAATTCGACATTCAGTAACTATGGCAACTTCCCAGCCACTTCGGTTGAGGGGGCGGGTGACATCACGAGCCGCGAATAAACTCGGCTCTCGGCTGCGCGGCGGCTGACAACAAATTCGGAAAGAATGCGCGAAAATCCGAAAGGAGGCGAGATTTTGTTTTCTTTTTGTTTCTTAAAAAAATTATTTATTATTTTATGTATATACAATTTTTTTTTTTTTTTTTTTTTTTTTTTTTTTGGCAGAGACCGGATTCGCGCGATCTGAATGATGAGCGACCGCCTCTGCCTGTCCGATCGCGCGAGTGTGGAGAAATGATCGAATGGTTAGTGAACGCGGCACAGTGGTCTCAGATCGATGAAAACGGGCCATAAATCAGTGAAAAAAACAATTATCAAAAATCATTTATTGCGGCCTTTCAAGCTCCACGGAAAAAAAACTACGGTGAAAATAACCATACGGATACCTGATTTTGGCACCTGCTAGATGTTATGGTAATGTTGACCAGAAGTATACTATGTTTTGACTAGGTATACTAGAAGATGTTACCTGATTGCATGTCGAATTTACTCGCAAAGTATCGGTACATGTACCATACTTCTGGTCAAGTTTACCATAGCATCTAGCAGGTGCCAAAATCATGCATCCGTATGGTTATTTTCACTAATCTTTCTTTTCCGTGTTCATTTAAAATTTTCCAGTGACAATTCTAGGTTTAAAATTACTTGGTAAAAGTGTTAAAATTGATCTTGAAATTTTATAAATGATAAATAGATGTATAACTAACTTTATGAATTTTTTTGCCAGTTTTTGACGATTCCTGACCACGGTATACGCAGTGCAAGAGCCAGAGGTGGGAGAAAGCGGACAGAGAGATGGGCAGATAACATGGACTGAAAAAATTGCTGAATAGCGATGCGCAGAACTTTTTGAGTCCTCCAATTTTGGAACGGCACTATTCGCGATTAACACAGTTTTACCGCCCCCTTTCCAATATTCATCTGACGATCGATTAACCCGAATTTCTCTGGTATGAATTGACTGTCTAAAATGTCGCGTTTGATATATTCGTCAAAAGTGATATGTTCTGCAAAATTGAATGAAGACGCTTGTAAATATGTAGGTATCTGGTACATTCTATAAGTGAATAAATGATGGATGTCTGAGGATAGTTTGTTTAAAAACTGGAAGGGTCCGTGAAATTGATGGCTTGCAATAGTAAAGCACAAATTTTGAATTATGACAGGTATTTATGATGTCGCTTATGAAAAAATGTAGCTTGCATACATACCAGAGCAAATTTTGAAAAAAAGCGAACATGTAAAATTAGGTCGATTTTGATCCAAAATATCCCTCTGTGCCTCTAATCTTTAAAACTCAATTTTCTTAAAATTGGCTATCGTGCCTGAAAGTGTAAAGTCTTCGTATAGACGACTACATAGAAAAAACAGAAATCCCGCTTTACACGGAAAAAAAGATTAGTGAAAATAACCATACGGATACCTGATTTTGGCACCTGCTAGATGTTATGGTAAACTTGACCAGAAGTATGGTACATTTACCGATACTTTAAGTAAATTCGACATGCAATCCGGTAATATCACCTAGTACCTGGTCAAAACATGGTATGCTTCTGGTTAACAATACCATAACATCTAGCAGGTGCCAAAATTAGATATCCGTATGGTTATTTTCACCGTAGTTTTTTTTCCGTGTAGTATACTGTCGATAAAATCTTTGATAGAAAGATGACCCAGCGAAAGGCTTTAGTTGAGCATACCAAAGGTTTTGTACGCCTAACTAAAGATATTTTGCTGGGTGAACCAGATTTTGTTGGCTCAACTAAAGTATTTTGCGGTGCCATTTCTCTACCAAGGGTTTTGTCAGCGCTACCTAAATTCTATTTCCTTGGCGGTGAACAAAAACTAAATTGAATCCCCTCCAAAAAGAAGAAACTCCTTTAAATGGCATTGACTTGGAGGATTCCTTCAGATTTTCCTATTTATCTACCAATACCATACCCTGATGTGGTCCCTACATATGTAGAAGAAATTAGATCGAATCAGTGGCACATCGACTATTGGTGCGTTTTCTTGGTAGATCGTTATAGGTACCTTTGAAAAGGGCCTCTCCAACTACTGACCATTATACTCTGTTCAGGATAAGAAGGCGGGTGAGAATTCAGGTAGTAATGCACTATTTAGCAACAGTGCGGCTATACCGGCTACTCCAACCCTTCGCAGTGGCCCTTGTTCTTCCGAGTTCTCTCTTGGCACGGAGGATTTCCAAGAACTGACAGACTCAAACATTTACACACATCCAGTAAAAATTGCGAACGGTCAAAAATACGAGAAAACGGACGAAATTTTCGCCCTAAAGGACCAAAACTCGGCAAAAAAAGTCGACTTTGATTATTGATGACGCTCATAAATTCGATATTAGACGAAATGTCCTGAATTTAATTCGGACTGAAAAATACGAATTTCTGAGAGGCATAAATATTCAAAGTCGACTATTTTTGCCGAGTTTTGGCCCTTTAGGGCGAAAATTTCGTCCGTTTTTTCGTTATTATGACCGTTCGCAATTTTTACTAGACGTGTGTAAATGTTTGAGTCTGTCAGTTCTTGGAAATCCTCCGTGCCAAGAGAGAAGTCGGAAGAACAACGGCCACTGCGAAGGGTTGGAGTAGCCGGTATAGCCGCACTGTTGCTAAATAGTGCGTTACTACCTGAATTCTCACCCGCCTTCTTATCCTGAACAGAGTATAGTTTATGTGGTATTTCTTCGACCTCATTCCACAAACACAATTATTTAAAGGGGGGCAATCTCGCGGAATTCTTAAGCCAAGGTCACCTCAATGAGGTTTTTTCGTTGAGTCTCTGAATTACACCCTAATAATAACGACCCACTTTATAATATGACTAAGCTATTTAGGCACTGCAATAATAAAAAACACTATTGCACTTCTTAATTGCAGTATCTACGACGATTGTGTGCACCGCGAAAATTAGCTCTTTTTCAGCGAATTGAAGCTGAAAAATCGGTTTTGAGTCAATAAATAACGGCTCAATTACACCGTTGACTTTGATTGAGTCATTTTAGTCCATCTTAATAAGCAGTCCGTACGTAAATGGTCTTAAAAAAAAAATCTCATGAATTATGATTTATGGACAGTCCGAGTGTCCGTCAGTCCGTTCCTTAGATCGTTCCGTTCCGTTCGGTCCGTCCGATGGCCCACGGCGACCGCTCGCTCCAAGGCTGCAAACATAGCCCGTCTCCTGATAACTTGGACCTGTGTGCTTGCAACTCTCCGAGCCGAGCTAAACGGCTCACAATGGTTCGAGATATCGATTTTATCGGATATGATAAGATATAGGATATTTTTGCTAAGTTCTACCGTAAACACATTAAAACGATGGGGCTCTTGCAAACTTTTGCTGTGAGCAAATGAATAGCCCATTCTGATGTAAAAACCAGCGAAAATCACGACAATCACTCTGAGAAAGTTTAAAATTCAGTAATATGGCAAGATCATAATGGTGGTTCGGCGCAGGTATCATGGAAGATTCCTGTCTATTATGTCACTTTCTCTACAGAAACACAGAGATATGTCTCAATTAAGATAGTAATCTCCCATGATACCAGCGTCTCTCCGCCATCAAGCCCGATTCTGAGAGTTAATTTCGTGATCTTTTTTAGTGTACTCATCGTCATTTTTACAAGTTTTTATGCAAGAATCAACTCGTCAATCCCCTATAGCAAAAGTTTGCAAGAGCCCCTTTCAGGGAATGGTACCAGAATTTTCCTGGTTGACACATAGAAGTAATTTTGGGTATTATATATATTGCAGGGCGGGGGGGGGGTGTCACACTGCACAGTGCACTCCCTCGAATCGATATTTTACAAGGGATTAAACGGACGCAATGCAACGTATGTACATAAAGGCAGATTGCACGCACAACCACTGGTCTGGAACCACTGTGCGGCTGAGCGACTGTATGCTTCAAAGAGCTATCGATAATGATTACTGGCCGCCCGCGCGCATGCGCGTGTGCTCGGCTGCTCGCGCTCCCCGTTCAGTGAAATTAACTGTCGGAAAATTAGGTTAAATTTCGTTGAATACGCTACACACTGTATACATGTATACTATACTATAGTATATACACCATTGATGCGGTGTATAAACTCTCGTTTCCAATCCACTCCCTTTGGCGCACGTTCATGGGTATTGGAGTGGTAGTGGTTATACAGTAAGTAGTAGTAGTATACTGTATAAGTGTAAATTAAAAAGGCTTGTGGGTAGACGCTAGACGGATAGACGGATAGACGCATTGAGAAAGTCAAATTATCCAATGCATAATTTCGAGTCTGCAATGTTGCCAAATAGTTGACGTGTTTATTTATCCCTTCGACTTAACCCATACATGCCCAACTTTACTTGAACATGTTGGGTGTTTTTCGGTGTTTTTCTCAAAAAACACCATCTTAGAGTTAAAAAAATTTAAAATTTAAAAATTGTGAAATTTTCTGGTCCAGCTAAATTATAGGTGCTGAAAGATCACAATATTGATTTTTGAGTAAAATTGGCCTAAATAAACTGTAATTTGGTAAAAAGAAAAAAAAAAAAAAAAACATTTTCGTGGGTCGATAACGACTGAGCATACATGGGTTTTAATCACTCATGATGGGTCTGTTACGAGCTTTTGCTACAGCTTTGTGGAGGATCGACTCCTACGTGAGATCACGTGAAAATCACGTTGAAAGCATCGACAAATCTTAACCCTTTCAACATAACCGTAGCAATCAATGCCCGTTTGACTGCGTGTGCTAGAAAAGGACAGGAACAGGGGTTGAAGTCACGTGATAAACAGAAAATAGTATAATGTGTCGCAAGCACGAATTTGGGTTCACCGGCCAAGATTTGGATCATTTCTTTGCATGGAACACAATCAGATTGTGTCGTTTAATGGAGCAGTTCCACGGTCTGAAATTTTGTGTTTTACTTTTTTATAAAGAAAATAAAAGTACTTGATGAGCTGAGAACAATGGTTGCCTTTGGTTTTTTTCTTGAATGTTAAGGTTTTTGAGATACACACTTGTAAAGTTGTAAAAAATCGTGTGCGTCACTACTATCAGTCACTATAATCGTTATTTTTGGAGGCTTTTACAACTGAAGTGACCCTTATATCGCTTACAGCAAAAGTGTGCAACAGCCACATTTAACGGCATGATTCTCAGTGTTGCCAGATTGGGGTGAAAAAGTCGTACGTTTTACATTGATTTAAATGGGGACGATACGGCTTTTTACCCTCGATCTGGCAACACAGATGATTCTACCGATTGAAAAAGTATATCCTAATATCTGGGTCTTTATATAGAACCTCGTGCTGCACACCTACTTACGATTCGGCACGAAATCAGTGTTGCCAGATTGGGGTGAAAAAGCCGTACGATTTCCATTGATTTAAATGGGGACGATACGGCTTTTCACCCTCCATCTGGCAACACTGCACGAAATGTAAGAGCCGAGGCGAGGGAGGGAGACATAATCCCTCTTATCTGCCCCACTGCGAATCCCCCGAGCGATTAAACAGCAGGGCTCATCCTTAACCCGAATCGATACCTTCTTTCGGAAGTTATAAGACCCGCAAGAACTCAAGTGGTACACACTGTGTACCTAATTTAAAATGCGTTGCTCTTGCGTCGCGAACTGTTTCCGATGATTATTACGCATTCGAGACCTCCAGCCTACAGCCTCCAGCCTCAAGCCCTGGATCATGGATCACAGTATCATCCTTCGCGTGCCGTACGATCTGCAACGAGCTAATGCGCATGCGCGACTCCCGCGGTGACATAACCCCGGACACTGAATTTTTACTGCCTTTCCTCCCCCCCCCCCTTTCTCTTCCACAACGAACTGTGGTACTTACCAACATCGCGAGACAACGGAGGAATTGTCTTTCCTCCAAACACAATCAGTTCCGCGATGGCTCCTCTCCCCCCTCCCTTTCGACATTTTATTCACAATCATCATCTCATCCCCCCCCCTCCTCCGCGTCCCATCGGTTCAAACTCTAATGACATAATTAATCGAGGATTACACGCCGGATTGCCTCCGGGCAAATTCGTTTTGTTTTGTTTTGTTTTGTTTTAGATGAGACAATCGAATCGTCGCACTATGGTCTGAGATCGAAAAAAAGTGGCCAAAAATCAGTAATGAAAAATCATCAAAAATCATCGTTTTCGACCTTTCAAAATCAATCTAAAACTTTCAAGTGACATTTCTAGGTTAGAATGACTTGTTAAAAATGTTCTCCAGTGATTAAAATTGATCTCAAAAGCTTAAAAATGATAAATTCATGAAAAATGTTGTCTCTGATTTTTGGCCACTTTTTGACGATCTCAGACCATAGTGCGTCGGTCGTTCGCGCTCGGCTTGTTTGGGCAATGAGACCAACCACCGCAATGTTGTCAGATTTACCTATAAAAATAACCAGAGTTTTTCATGAAGTCGAATGGGTAAAATCGGATTATGCATCCGTAACATAACAACATTGTAAGGCACGAACACACAGTGGCACAAACAAGATGGACTGCTGGACATCTTTCTAAAGTCTAAACGTGTAGTCGTAAAGGGATTGTCCGATTTGTCATGGGCCCAAACGAAAAAGTTGCGAATCCGGCATTATGATTGGTCGAGTCTCAACCCCGGTATAATTTAACCTCAAATCCGAGGACCGTCCGTCTAGACAGTTTCAAGACCCTGGCAGGCTGACCTTTGAAATCATTGGATAATACTCGTGCAATGGCTGAATCTAATATGTTATTATTGCGGTCTCTCTAACACCTTTATCTAAAAGTATAGGTCTGTAACTAAGTACCCTCCGCTACACTGAGAGAAATCACTTCTTTAAAAACAAAGAAAATCGTTTTCTTTGAGACAATTTTCTTTGCGCGAAGTAAAGTTCTGATTGCATGAAGGAGAATCACTGTCACAACAAGGAATATTTTATTACTTGCAGCAGCAGACAATTTCCTTGCCTCCTTGGGTTAAAGGAATTCCCCCTTAGTCAATATTTCACGGTGCAGTTTCTTTAACACAAACGAAATACACTTTTGGATTAAAGAAAGAATTATTTCAGTGTACCTTCGACAAGAAACCAAAACAAACAAAAAATTGTAAGTTCTTCGTCCTCGTGATTCATTCTTTTTTTTAAAAATTCCTCGTTCTGTCAACAATTTTTTCCAGCGAATTCTTCCGATTTCGATCAGTTTTTCTGTTAAAAAAAAAATAAAAATATTTATATTTTTGAAGTTGACGCAAAATCGTAACAACATGTCAAGTGATTCAACATTTCCTTTCTGCGTCGTATTCATATGTGAGTATAAACCACATTCAATCTTCAAGTCCAATCAACGTGTTCCGATTTCTTTCATTTCTAAGTCTGCGCGAGAAAGGATTATCTCTTTTATTCGTGAAATTCCATCTAGCTGCACTCTTGTGCGATGTATAACAGCTTCTGCTCCTCAAGATCTACGTCTTATCGGGTCAAACGAAGAAGAATATGATATATTTGACTTCTCATCAATGATGTCATTAACGCCTGAAAGTGGGTCAGAAGACTCATTTATGCTATCGACTGAGAAGAATCGATCCAGGTCCGTTTAAACACATCTGTCAAAAAAGGATATAGAGGCAAGAGTCATCGCGTGTTTTTGGCCCCAAATAGCTGTCCTTTTGTAAACCTATGCATTCAAACTGTCAGAGAGAGTGAGAGAGAGTTTACAAGGTTTGACTAGGTTCTTCCTTATAACTTGAAAATGTTCATAAATCCACGCTTTAAATTTCGAAAAATTTAAAAGGGGCTCGAAAGTTACAGCCGGGGAATTTAAAAAGGCCAGGTCTCCTTGATTTTGGCTCAGGTAGGCCACTTGCAATGCTTAAATTCACTGTGGTAAGTATTGCAAGTTTCCTACTTATTTCACCAGAATTTAAGGATTCTAAACACGTTTTTTACTTGGTCGACTGTAGTACCATGGGGAATCCAGTTAAATCGTATACGACATTCGACATTGGTAGATCCAGGAATCTATCCTGCGCTCTCTTC
Organism: Trialeurodes vaporariorum; assembly: GCA_011764245.1. Taxonomy (NCBI): domain Eukaryota; kingdom Metazoa; phylum Arthropoda; class Insecta; order Hemiptera; family Aleyrodidae; genus Trialeurodes; species Trialeurodes vaporariorum. Next base: position 65,590,972 of record VMOF01000024.1, on the reverse strand, counting down.
TCCCATTAGAACGCATGTGTTAAAAAAGGATAGATCAGCGTTAGTCTCGTGATTTTCGCGCCTTCTTCTGTCCCTTTCTAACGCATGCATTCAAAAAGGAAAAAAGAGAGAAGAACAATTTCCTGGATCCGCTAGAGGTATATGACGCAACTGCGCTTAATTTATTTATTTATAAATGTTTTACGTTTTACGATAAATTTACGTTCGTTCATTCATTAGATCACCCAGTTGCTCCTTTTTTTTTAGTCCATTCATGATTTGATGCGGATCACCTTCAATCTTCTCGATAAGGAATGTATTTCGTCTGATGATGAATGATTCGGCGCCTTGTCAAAACTTACTCACGATTAGCTAATACAAATCCCATTTCTAACGTTCAATATAAAAACCGTTTTAACGAATTTGGGAAACCACGTCCGTGTTTTTATATTTCGTGCGGCATTCTTCTCTCCAAACTTGGACCGGAGCACCACACCCGCACCCGTGGGAAACAGTATTTTTGCCCATCTACGTATTGGTGCTCCCAAATAAATACGCGAGTATCGCACTTGGTTATGTAATCGAGCTCCTTTTAAAAATCTAAGTTAATCTGGGTTCATGAAATTTGGAAAAAAAATGCTTCCCTCCCGCCCTCAATCCCTCGTGGCAAATAGGTATTGGGTGTTCACCGGGTTTCTTCCGACGAATATGTTTTGGTGGCGGTGGTGGGGGGGGGGGGGGGGTTCGTCCCTGCATGCTGGACCAAAAGAGGTTGATCCAGCTCCCATAAGGAGTGGGCCCCTCGAGTTTTCAAACCAAACCTTTTCAGATCGATAGAGCTACCTCTGGGGGTTTTGAAAAGGCCCAGTTTTTTAATTTTGACCCCATAGAGACGGGGGGGGCGGGGGGTCAAAGGTGAAACCTTTAAACCGTTATAACTCCCTCAAAAATTAAGGTATCAAAACGAACTTGACGCCAAAAGATAGAGCATACAAAGAGCTTTCTAACTATATATAGGTTTTTAAAATTCCAACAATTTTAAGTCCCATTTTTGGCAATTTTTCGAATTTTCAAAATCAAAAATTTTGATTTTTTGATTTTTTAGGGGAGGCGGATCCTGGATAGGAAAACAAAAAACTGTCAGGAAAGTAGCGGAAGTAATGACCTTTTTAACAGCGCAAACCGCAATGTGGGGAAATGTTTCGTTTCAGAGATATAAGGCCGCAAAGTTGACGCGTCGAGATTTCTATAGCGCTTCTCGAGGCGCCCGCGATGCCTGCCGACGGAAATTCACGCACAGGGAAACTGCATGACTTGAATAAATGGGAGGGGAACATTGGAGGACGTTTCTTATCTCATATATTCATTAGATTTTGGATTTATACTTCCATTTCATTAACCCCCCCCCCCTCAAAAAGAAATGAGCCGCGGGGCTAAAACTGACAACGACAAACATTTAAACGCTCAAACATGTGATGTTTAACGAGCAAACATAGGATATAAGTATGTTAAGCTATAGTTATGATTGTTATGTATACTGTAAAAAATGGGTTCAATTATTAACCCTGCGCCGATTTATTTATTTATTTATCTATTTACTTATTTATTTTTTTATACATTACCACATTGGAAAGTCTCCTTTATTTCTTGTTTTTTGTTTTTTTTTGTTTTTTGTTTTTATTTTTTGGATCTAGTTAATTTCTGATTATTAGTGTGATTGCGCCGTCGTCAGTTTTAGCCCCGCGGCTCATTTCTTTTTTGACGGGGGGGGGGGGGGGTTAATGAAATGGAAGTATAAATCCAAAATCTAATGAATGTATGAGATAAGAAACGTCCTCCAATGTTCCCCTCCCATTTATTCAAGTCATGCAGTTTCCCTGTGCGTGAATTTCCGTCGGCAGGCATCGCGGGCGCCTCGAGAAGCGCTATAGAAATCTCGACGCGTCAACTTTGCGGCCTTATATCTCTGAAACGAAACATTTCCCCACATTGCGGTTTGCGCTGTTAAAAAGGTCATTACTTCCGCTACTTTCCTGACAGTTTTTTGTTTTCCTATCCAGGATCCGCCTCCCCTAAAAAATCAAAAAATCAAAATTTTTGATTTTGAAAATTCGAAAAATTGCCAAAAATGGGACTTAAAATTGTTGGAATTTTAAAAACCTATATATAGTTAGAAAGCTCTTTGTATGCTCTATCTTTTGGCGTCAAGTTCGTTTTGATACCTTAATTTTTGAGGGAGTTATAACGGTTTAAAGGTTTCACCTTTGACCCCCCGCCCCCCCCGTCTCTATGGGGTCAAAATTAAAAAACTGGGCCTTTTCAGAACCCCCAGAGGTAGCTCTATCGATCTGAAAAGGTTTGGTTTGAAAACTCGAGGGGCCCACTCCTTATGGGAGCTGGATCAACCTCTTTGCGTTGTCTTAATTATTTTACAGTATTTGCGAAATGTCCGCGCAACGAATATTTTCATGGGACACAATGCGGGGCAGTTGCAAGGGTCTGAATGGGTCTATTGCAAACTTTTGCTACAGCGCTATAGAATGTTCAATCTCATGTAAACTCGCCTGAAAAGTCTATTGGTGGCATCTGCAGAAAGTCATGAAATGCGATAAGAAACTCACCAGAGACATTTAATGAAATCCAAGATGGCGGTAAAATATTGAGCAACCTGTATGCGTGCACCACGAACATCCAAGGATAGCCAACCTCACAATATCGATCACACCCAATCACAACGAAAATAAACACATAACCTCTGAAACTGTGAACTTGTCAACGTTGGCAATCCTTGGATGTTAAAGGTGCACGCATACAGATTGCGCGATATTTTACCGCCATCTTGGATTTCATTAAACGTCTCTTGTGAGTTAATATCGCATTTCATGACTTTCTGATGCCACCAATCGACTTTTCGGACGATTTTACTTACGATGTAACACTCTTTATCGTTGTAGCAAAAGTTTGCAACAGACCCATTGTCGTGTTTTTTTATAAAGAAAATGAAAGTATACTGGATGAGCTGAGAACTAATATGACTTTGGTTTCTAATTTAGTCCCATTGTTCCGGAGATGAGATTTTGGCCTAAGATACATTATTTTAAATGGGAATTTTGAGTAGTGACCGTTCCTACCGGTAACGGACTGCCGTAAATTAATATCTACAATAAATTGAAACACCTGGAATCACTTGGAGATTTCATCCAAAATGTGCTGCAAGCTCTGCTTCATGGACGGACGATACACTCGTCAAACGATTGCTATAGAATCAGATGGCAACTCGTTTAACCCTTAACTGCAGATGAGCCCAGATCTGGAACAATTACTTTGAAGCCTTATCTAAAAGTAGGAGACTTGAGTTGTACTGTCGCTGCATGGTGGGTCACATGTGGAACAGATACTAAACGAGTAAGAATTGTCAATTTTGTCCTAGAGCGCGCAGCGCAGGATAGAGAACGTGCAGAGTGGTTGAAAATAGCTTACTGAAAATCTGATAGAGATTTTCCGATTTTCATTGTTATGTTTGGGAGTAACGCAGGGGTACCATATACAAAAAAAAACAACTATTGAAACTTACTAAATTATTTTTTACTACTTAATTTTTTTTTTTTTTTTTTAGCCTGAAAACTTTATTTTCAATTGCATGGATACCTAAATGCGGGTAAGGCCATATTTGGAAAAATTAATATTCAGGCTCTTTACCATAGAAATATAATGGAAAGAATTTTTTCACTATTTTTCCCTGTCTCAAGGATCAAAATTGTACTGAAAAAAAAAAAAAAAAATTGAAAAAAAAATTCATGCAGTAAAGGGTTAATTTGTTAACAATTGTTTCCCTCCATTTGACTCAATGTAAAACAATCGAATGCTGGTGAATCGCTGCTTCAATATCGAATCGATTGTTTTATAAAAAATCAAAAGGGGGGGGCATTAATACCATAACGCACGAGCCGCCACTGGCTAGAATACGCGGTTGACAATTTGCATACTTTTTATTTAATTTTAATGTCAAATTAACAGATTTCCCTTAAACATTTGACAACCACGTAAATGCAAAAATCCTAGCTGCTACGATTATTTCTCTTTGAGCCTTCAATTGAAGAGTTAGGTGCAAAAAGGGCGTATCTCTCATTTGCAGAGCATTGGATAAGCGCCCTTTCTGCACCTAACACCTCAATTAAACTCGCATCATCCGGCGAGCCAGTGCATCCACCAGTGTTGCCAAATATAATACTTTAAGCCATACAATTCTCATACGAATCAATGTAAAATAAACAGCTTATAACCTCAAATCGAAATCTGACACCACTGATGTTCGCACGATTATGACAGCAATGAGGTGGCACGGTGACTTGCTTGCCGCGTAATTTTATCCAAGCTGCGCGGCATCACTTATACCAATCAACATCCATCGGCGGCTCCGATTGATGCGTTAACCTTTTTTGGAACGTTTACCGCTGAAGGTCGTTGTTGATGCAAATAATCAAAAATGCAGACAAGCGGATACAGCTATTCAGAACGTAGGGTAGGGGTGAGAGGAGAGTTCGTAGAAAATTTAAAAGCAATACCCTCTCCCTCCATTTTTTAGTATGATCAAGTCACTGAATCATCGGAACCATCATCTATAATTGGTCCATTCATATCACCCGCTTGTTAAGCTAGTTTCTGATTGGCTCATTGTATTACCCAATTCTTTGAGCCAGCATTTTATTGGTTCATTTCTTTGACTCTATCGTTGAGCTAGCTTCTGATTAGTCCATTTGAATTACCCACTCGCGTTGAACCGGCATATAGTAACCATTTCCATTCGAGGGTATAATGGCAAATGCCATTTTCTCCAGGGAAAAACATTAGGATGGCACACAGTGCAGTGAGAAAAACACTCCAAAATCGCTTTATGCAGCTACTCGGCATTTAAAAATTGAAGAAAAAATAAACACTTTTTTCTTTTGCGGAGAGGAAGATATAAAAGGCGATCGTTTTCAAATTCTTAAGTAACTTGATTTTTGACCAAAAAATCCTGCCCTGAATAATTTTTCACAGGGACAGCATTTCTCGGCCAAAACTTGAGGTATATAAGGACTTAAAAAGACTATCTCTTCCCATCCACAAGAGAAAAATGTGGTTTTTTCAGTTTTTAAATATCTCGATAATTTGCCGAGTAAAGCTGCCTATAAAGCTATTTTGGAGCTTTTTTCTCACTGCAATGTGAAGCGTAGCAAAGCCGGTTCAGAGGAGGGTAAAACCAGCGCGATTTGCCAACTTTTTCAAATTTTGTTGCAGCTTCTGTTTGTCTGTTTTGGTTCAATTTTGTATTTTTTCTATACCATTTAAGGAAACGAAAAGGAAAGGACAGTACATTCCTTGAATAAGCCTTCGTCTCCATTAAGACCTATGTTAAATCGATTTTTTTCCCCCTGAAAAGTTTGTATTTTGCAGGAACATGATTTTCCACTTAAGCCATCGATCAGGATCTAGAAGAGTGAAATTCGTCGAGGCTGGTCTGACCACTAGCGGATCCAAGAAATCGCCCTTCTCTTTCTTTTCTCATTAGAACGCATTAGTTAGAAAATGATAGAAGAGGTGGCGAAAATCCCTTGACTACCCCTAATCTGTCCTTTTCTAACACAAGCTTTCTAATGGGCTAAAAGAGAGAAGGCTAAAATCCTGAATCCGCCTGTAGGTCTGGCGAAGGACCGCTAAACGCGAGGTAACCCTTGCGTCTATACGTCTACAAGTAGACGAGGGTATTCATTGATATTCAGGTGCTGTGCTGGACACAAGTGTCTGCAAGTGGCTTGTCGAGTTTGCGAGCGAAAAATGTTCATTCCATTCGGCGGGTGCGGTGAACACATAGTGAGTGCAGGTAGCATAGGCTCAAACTGTAAGGCACGGTAGTAGATATGTAGACATTTTTCAGCCGTGGGACGAAAAACGACTCCAGAATACAAAATTAAAAATTTAAGCTCTTGACGTTGCCAACAGGTGTCGACAAATTTAGAGTCCCTATACCTATATACTATGAGCGTTGCGCCATGTCATTCAAAATGAAGAAGAAGAAGCGGACCAATGGAGCCCCCAAGAGGCAAATTGCAAATGGCGGATGGCCATTTGACTCTGCGCTGTTGCTGCCAAAGAGTAAACGCAAGAGTCGCAATTGAATGGAAGGCCTGCGTGGTCAACGCAGATAAGGGATCGGAAAAGCGGGCTGGCCTCTGATTGGCTATAATTTTGGGTCCAAACTGTTTTAGGCCTTATGGAAACTAACAAGGGGTTTTCGTTCCGGGACGTGTAACTCGAAACCTGTGCAATATTGCCTCTAAACGATTAATACAAGTCGATTTTGCATAATTTTCTCAACAAATTGATAGGTCATAAGTGTCACTTTATCGAAGATTCGAAAAGACTGTCTCAGTTGAAAAGTACGCACAATAGTGTGTTTGCATGCTAGGCGTGTGTTTTAGTAACTCAGTATTAAGTGTACTTTTCATCTGAGACAGTCTTCTCGAATTTGCAACATAACAGTACTTGTGACCAATCAATTTGTTTGGAAAATTCTGCTAAATTGACTCGTATTAATTGTTTAGAGGCAATTTTGCACAGGTTTGAAGATAAACGTCCCGGTACAAAAACCCCGTGTTAATTTCCATAAGGCCAAAAAAAGTTTGGCACCACGATTTCCCTCCATTTGCAGCCAATCAGAAGCCGACTCTTATCAGCATTGACCACGCTGGCTCTCAATGCAATTGTGACTCTTGTTTACTCTTTGGTTGCCGCTATCTCTTGTAGGTTAGGTTCCCATTCTCGGTCGTTATTGGAAGAGACGGTGTTCTTTAGAATAACATTAAAGGAGAGAAAAAATTGATAATAATTACCGCGGTCAAATGTGTAATGAAACGCGAAAAAAATGCGAAAAGTAAACGAAACCTCCGCCATTTACTGTTGCCTCTTGATGGGGCTTTTTGCAACACCCTAAATTTTAGAGCCAATCAGGAATGGATTCGGACATGGCACATGGTCAACTTTCATAGTATTTTAGGGACTCTGGACAAATTAAAAAAATCTCAGTTCAAAATGATAATTTTTTTTTGAAATTCGGCAGCGTGGCCAGCATGCACCTCGCGAGTGCTTGAGCAAAAATGCAGACGAGCGATTGGAATGTCTCTTTTTTCCTGTTGGGGGTGGCTGATCGAAGGACGGACAGACTTCAGTTTTTTATCATGATCGGTGGCAGTACGTGGAATCTGGCAACCGGGTTTTTTGATTTTGAAACCCATGTAAAAAATCGATTATTGGATAGAGGGATTATCTCGTTAAGCCCGATTATTTTTCATGGATTCAATGGGAGAAGATCCATTGGTGCAACATTGCACGAGTTGCCTCTTATTATTCATCAGATGATTTGAAAAAAAGTTGTATACTTTGATACTTTGCGGGGGGGGGGGGGGGGGGGTTTATAGCACAGTAGCACACGATTTCTTGTCACAATTAAAAATTCTGTGAGACCCTGAAATACCTGAAAACTGCAAAATTTCTCAAATTGGTTGTGAGAAATGAAAAAAATGAAAATTTCTATCGGAATACTTTCTTTTGAAAGCCACAGTACCTGCACGGAAAAAAACTACGGTGAAAATAACCACACGGATACCTGATTTTGGCACCTGCTAGATGTTATGGTAATGTTAACCAGATGTATGCTATGTTTTGACTAGGTTTCTAGGGGATATTTCCTGATTGCATGTCGAATTTACTCAACGTATCATTTAAAATTTTCCATACTTCTGGTCAAGTTTACCATAACATCGAGGGAGGTGCCAAAATCAGGGATCCCCCTATGGTTATTTTCACTAATCTTTTTTTTTTTCCCTGTAATGTTCGCAAAATTTTTTCTAATTTTTTTTAAAGCTCTTAAGAAAAGAAGATAAAAATGACTGCCATTGTGTGCCCCAGCGCAAGTAATGATGCGATCGTGGGCCATCTGAAAGCACGATCTTTTATGTGGGACGGAATTTAAAAGAAACAATTATTCTGATAATAATTTATTGATAGTGAGTCAATATCGGAACAAGATTACACGGCGGAGAGTATGTTGCAATTAGTCACGACCTCCTCATAGCACATTGCAAATTCCGCACACTGAACACTGCACCCATGTCCATGCGCTTCTCCTCTCCGCCGATCAGGGTTGCCAGATTACCGGTTAATTGGAGGAACTCGCCTTCTTCTCATTGACTACAGTGTAAAACAGGCGTATTTTATTTTCTAGCGACTAACAAATTTACCGTATATTTTTGATTACACACGAATAAAACAGAGAAAATGTTGGATACCGTCAAAACGTGGAATCAGCGACTCAAAAAACATAAAGTGAGTGAATAAACAGAACTACGAAGAAACTTTCCATCATAAGCCTGTGTAAAGTCTCTATTGCCTGGACTAATATGAGATGTTGATTATCAGGACACACTGACCTACAAACATTTGGTTCGATGGAAAAATGCGCCTAAAATTCAGCCTATAGTTGATTACACGGAAAAACTACCAATATTTCCATTAAAGTAAAATTGGCGGATTTCTCTTAGCATCTTGTAACCGCGGTTAAGTGGAAAAATTTGACCAAATTTCCCATCAAATTTAATAAAACAAAAGGGAAACGAAAAGTAAGAGAAAACAAGCAGGGAAGCTCCGATACATTGCATGTATTGGAAAAGCGTGCCTGTGAATTGTAAACATAAAAATCTGCGCATAAGTTGTTTCATTTGGTCTTCTGCTCTGCGGGGTTTTTGCAGAAATAATTTTTGCATAAAGGCTTACGCATACATGGTTTAAATATTTATTATAATGTAGTTCATGGGAGAAGATTTGTCAATTTATTGTATATTATTTAAGGTACGGGAAAGTGCTGTTGGAGCTTTGATTAAGAAAATATGACAATGTATATGCATTTGAGACGTATATTTGAAAAAAATATTTTTGAGTCGTTGTTTTTGCAGTGACCATTACAATTGGTCCAGTGTTTTGTTCATTTGTGGATTACAGCTGTTTGAAATGCATCAGCAATTCTTAAGGAGACATAGTAGTATGTAACTAACCATGAATTGAATAAATAGATTTATAATATACATGAATGATTCAATAATGAAAATTTGGATGAAATCACTGATTATAGAGTATTTGAAGTTTAAATGATTCGATTCTGCGTTGAATGGATGTAAAAGATTCTATTATAATTTAATAAAATGAGAAAGAAAAGATAGGTAGGCCATGGTTTTGTTGGTGGAATATGGTGATGAAAGGTAAAAGAAGGTAATTAAAAAATGTCTACATATTGATAGAGACGAAATAGAGTCATTCCTTTCAATATCTGAATTTTTAGACACAGTATTGGCCGATTTGGATCTGAAAATTAAACAATTACAATTAATGTCAATAAAAGCAATTCCTGCTATGTTTTCATTAAAGGCTTTACTGTACAGAGAAACCTTATGGTGAATACTCAAGATAAAATTAGGCTGAATCATCTACTTGGAAAAAATGCTATGATTAGCATCCAGTAAAAACATTACAGACGTACACACTAATTGAAGTGTTAATAATTTATGCATCAACTTTGACAACTATAATTAGTGTAGTCCCCTACTTCATTGCGATGCGTCCCTTCAAGCAAACAGAGTTGCTTACCAGAGTTGCAGAGTTTCTAGCCTTTCATTCGATGACATTCTATCAATGAGAAGCAAAAAAAGTTACGCATATAAAAGCTTCCACCCCTCCCCCTTCTCCATACATGTGCTTATTTTACAAAATTGGCCGTATAGTGGTACCTTTGATGATTATTTTTAAATTTTTTGGATTCTCTCAAAGAGAGCAAGTATAGTCTGGACTCAGCGCATGAGATTTCAATTATTTTACTCATCGGACAGTGATTAAATACCAGGGGACCTGAATAGAATAAAGGAAGTCTACTATATTTTAAAACAAAGTGAGCCAGAGCATCCGTTGCTGGCATTTTTCTCGAAAATTACTGAAACAAATGATTTGAAACAAAACAATCAGACAGAAAATTGACTCCAAATTTTTCATTTCTGATTTTTTCATAAGCTCCTGACAACCACTTGGGGGTATTCTGGGGGGTTCAAACACATTTTTCAACTTTTCTCAAAAAAACCCTAAATGCAGATGTAAAACTTCAATTATAATCTAAAAGTAGAGAAAAAATTCGTTTATAAGTTTGAAAAATAGGCGCAACGTAGGAATCTGAACAAAAAACTTCTGTGAAGAAAGCTGATTTTATAAGCTTTCAGATGGCGCAAACCGCGATGCCGAAAAACATTTCGTTCAAGAGTTATGACCGCGCAAAGTTTCAAATCTGGGCCCAAAAAATGGGGTTCCGACTTTCGATTCTACTAGAGTACCTATATAGGGAGAGTATGGCCATCTGCGATCATGAGAGCTCTTAGGGCCCAATTTCAAGATGGCGGAGGTCGTGTTGTTTGAGGTTATGTTACATTGTTGATGAAAACGGTGTTGGTGAACGGTGAGTTTGATGACCTTTTTCCCGCTAGAAAATGTTCAACGGTTACAACGGTTACACGATCGACCCGGTCGGCCATCTTGAAATTGGGCCCTAAGAGCTCCTTGAACGCCTAAAATATCGCAGCCAATCAGCGTAGGATTCACAGACGGCTATACTCTCCTTATATAGGTACTCTAGATTCTACAAAAAAATTTGTTGCTCCACCAATAATCGATGAAATTCATTGAAACTTGGTGGAAGCGGGTTTTTTGGGTCGCTGAATTTATTTTTGACATAAGTTTTTCAAAATTCTCAAATCATATATGGCCGCCATAGTTTTTCGTTCAGATTCCTTCATTGCGCCTATTTTTCAAACTCAAAAAACGGATTTTTGGAAACTTCAAAGTAAAACAAAATGCAAAAAAAGGGTAAAATATTTTTGAACTAAACACTGTAGCACATCAATCAAAAGATCTTTAAAATACGCATCTTTTAGTGCAAAGTTCACGTCAATATCTATTTTCGTTCAAAAGTTATGGAGCATTGGAGGTTTTGACTTTGACCCCCTGCACTCCCGCTCCCAGTTGACCAAATTAAAAAAACTGCAGATATTCTGAAAGATGATGCTTAGCTCTATCATCCCTGAAAGTTTCATCCATTTTTGGGGGGGGGCACTCCTAATGGTAGCTGGATGGACCCCTTTTCATCAAAACAAATACCATTAATTGAGCCTGTCTCGTCCTCTAAAAAAATAAAACAAAACCATAACTTCGCTTACACTTTCGAACAGGCTTTAATGTTGTAACAATCCCGAAACAAAAAAATTAAAAGAATACTGATCTAATTTTTTTATTTTAATGAGATCCATTTTCAACCCATAAAAGATTAAATGTTTAAAATTGCGTTTAAAAAAAAAAAAAAAAAAATGATCTAATAAAGGCAAAGAAACGTGACTACTTCATTGCGCGCTCTCGAGCGGGTTCTTCTTGAAGCTTTACTTTTGTGAGAAGGTATCCTATAAGTAAAACCATGATCTGTATCGGTTTTATTTCGCGCCTTCTATTCGAAAATATCAGCTGACTCTAGACATTCACAGAGAAAGATTATCAAATTAGTGAACAGGTGAGCCGCAGTGCAGCCAATGCAGCCAAACAATCACCGGCTGCAAAACAATAATAAATAAAAAAAAAAAAAAAACATCACACAACGACTCGTTATCGGCCGCCCGTACGAAAAAACCCCGAATGTACTTTAAAATCAATTATATATTCAATAAACGTAAAAAAATAACCCAAAAACAATGTCCAACATAACAAATTAATCATAAAAACAAACAAAAATTTATTCATCGAAAAACCAACACAGCAGAGTAAAATTACAACAAAGTTGGCAACATAAAACGCAAAATATTACCTCACCGCACTCCACTTACCCCTCAAAAGTGGTGAGTCCGTCGTTTAATTGGAATTATAAAAAAACTAAAGCATTAAAATGAATCCAACTATTTTTGCTGCAAACTTTAGAAGGTACGATTTCATAATTGTACCATTGCAATCCTCAAAACGCAACAGACACGACAGGAAAAAATCACAAAATTCAAAAACAGCCGATTTTCAACTTTAGGCCACTCAGCATAGGAATACACGTGGAAAGCATAGGCTGCCTTATTACATTGTATACATTGTATTATATTGTTAGCAGCAAAACGATCGGAATAAGCGTGCCATGTTCCATGGGCACGCTTAAAACTGGTCTCTCAGCCGCTGTACTCGCTCATGCATTTCTAGAGCATCTGCCTGAGTTGAACACAGTGGCGTCGCGTGCCATCTGGCAACAATGCAACTGCTCCATTTAAACTCATTAAATACATCGGATTTTCCTTGTGCACTGTGCACCCCCTGAATTTGATATTTTACATGAGTTTGAATGGATAGAATACATTGTTGCCAAATTGCACGCAACGCCACTGGTTGAACACTCTCCCTATCTTCGTTTCACATTGACTTTCATACAACTTATTCATCATTAGAGTCTTCCCAACTCTATTGTTCTAATTCCACACCATGTTGAATGTGAAACAGGCACATTTTAATAATTCAGTATCTGCCAATCGTGATTTCAGGTTAAAACTCGCCTACCTCTCGTTCAGCTTATGGTAAAATAGGCGAGTGTTATTTTTCAGCACCTGGCAACGATGTATCCGATACATTGATGCGATTGGCGATGCAATTGCGGGCTGCACCATCTGCACCTGCGTGCGCCTGCACACGAGCGCATTCTCGCATACCTACTTAACTCTTTAATACCCTCCGCGCGATATTGCGATTTCTCTGACTTTGCTTTTGTGCGAAAATAAAAAAAAAAACGAATCCGTCGTCCGTTCAATTTGTTGTGACTCAGCGAGGCGAGGTGAGGGCGGGTATTGAGCGATTGGTGTTGGTCAGTGCAGTGTTGCCAGATTGAGGGTAAAAAGCCGTATCGTCCCCATTTAAATCAATGTAAAACGTACGGCTTTTTCACCCCAATCTGGCAACACTGGGTCAGTGAGGGGTGATGGGTGGAGTAGAGGGGGGGTTGCCCCACTCCAACCCTGCCTGACTACTGCACCGTGTGTACTGCAGATTCGCGATCAGAGAAAGTTCGATCGAAGCGTCATGATAATCAGAGTCATTTATCTGGAGCGATTAATAGCAGCGATGTTTTGGCTCTTGTCAATTCGTTCTTCCCTCCAACACATTTTTCGATACGTATCGATCGATCGAAGGTGGATTACAATGATTATACTTATATACATTACGCCATCATTAGCCGCCCGAGAGTGCAGAGAGTGTGCCGCGCGGCCGTGACTTCTCTTCTTCGACGGTGACTTGAACGCACGGGTAGAAACTAAAGCGTCGCGCGCCGCTTCTTCATCTTTCAGTTCGGGAATTGTATCGGCAAAGGCGAGGGAAAGTATCATGTACTATGGCTTTCAAAAGAAAGTACCCTGATGGAAATTTTCATTCTTTAATTCCTCTCCTAATTTTAATGAATTTTGCACGAATGTTGAATTTTTTTTTTTTTTTTTTTTACTTCTGCTTTTTTTTTCATTTTTTTTTTTTTTCAGGGATTTCACAATTAATTACAATTGACACACAAAAGTATGCATTAAAAAAAAATCTAAAATAGTTTGGGAAATATTGAAAAAAATTCAAAGACGATTTCGATGAAAGGACTTTCTTTTGGAGGCCATTGTACAAAAGCACCACCTATAGCATAAGCATTATGAGCCAAAGATGGTTTACGAACATATCGCCGGTTGGCATGCATAGGGGGCGCAACTCGTTTTCCATAATTTTCGGCGCAAGCTGATTTGGTCTATCTGTTAATTTTTTCAAGGTTTGACAGTGCATTTGTTTTCTTACGAGAGTAATCAGTAAGGGTCTTGAAACCTGTCTAGATCATCAGGTTGGTTCAAAATACTAATAAATCGATCAATAACTCCAGTCAGCAAAATTTTGAGTTACACCCCTATGCATGCAGGTCGATATCATACCAAAAGAAATCTGAAAAGACCCCGCAAGACCTCGGCCAGGATCCGAACCCGGTACCTCTGAGTTAGTAGCCAGTTGCGCTGACCAGCTGACTCGGGCTGACCTAAAAGTTTAACTATCGATCCGGAAGAGCCCATGGCGTGCTTAGTTTTTGTTTCCTTCCTTCAGATGAGCTCGTTAATTTTTCAAAAAACAAATTGCGGGGGGTCAAGTTTGAACGAAGGCATTGAGCATTGAGAGTCTTCTACAAGTAATTTAAATGAGGTGAGTCAGCTAGAGAATCTAATGACTGATAATTATTATGACCTTTACTTTCTTGATATTCAAGCTTATTGGCCTATTTAGTTTGAATTTAGACCACGATCCAAAAGTGGCCTCGCTGAGTCCTCCTCCTCCTCCATCTCTATCCATGTATTCAGATTCATCATCGCTTCTCTATCAATGCAGTGTGCAGCGGCCACGCACAACGCACAACGCACAACGTTGGAATGAAAACAACGAAAAAGAAACGGAGCCCCGGAAAGTTCCGATGACTGAATCGTGCAACAATAATCAGAAAACACAGTTATTAAAGCTCAACGTAGAAAACGATCGACGAATTAATCAGATTTGTCCGAGAAGTTGGAGTTCACGAGTGCGCTGCAGCGGAGGCTCAAGCACAGCGTTGCCAAGTAGGCCAGATGTAATGTCCAAGGAAATAAAGTCCAATAAGAAAAAGTGTTCATCGCGAAGAAACGTCCATAGCATTTTACGTCTAATGTAATTTTACGGCCAAGTTAAAAACAATTTCCAGTGTCATTTTACGCGTCCACTATAATTATACAAATATGTTCACGTTAAAAAAATACCCAGTTTTATTTTACGTCCAAATAATTTAAACCTTTCAGTGCCAAGTGATGAAAAAATAGTTCCGCAATTTTTTGACCTTTACTAACGAATCGAACGAATTTTTTCTCTTATAATTTCATTAGTATGTCAATTTTTTCGAATTTTCATAAAACTCCATCTTAACAAATGTCCTCTAAGGGACTACATAGCGAAAGGATTAATGTCCAACGTAACTATTGGTCCAGATGACATATCATTCCATAAATTTTTAGTCAAAAGTATATAATCTTCACAATTATATTTTGTCAAAAGATGCTGTAAGTCAGCAGTAGCACTAATAAGTTGTTTTTGAAAATAGTTTTACAGCATAACGTTATTTGAACGCAGTAAGACAAGATCATTACTAACCTTTTTCTATGTTGGACAAAACTTGTTCTGTGGACTTTTATTTATATTGGAAAAGAAATATGTTGGACGTTATTTAATGTTAGCCGAACATTTTAGTGAACCTTTCTTACGTGGGACAACAAGTGTACTGGACTCTTTTCACAGGTGGAAATTTTTGTTCCTGGACTAAATTTTCTTGAACTTAGAGGCTTTGGACGTATATATTTAGGCATTTTTTGGTCTTGGACATTTTTTTCCGAAAACCGTCTCCAAATTTGAGTTTAAAAGCCGTAGATATATTTTACAATGAGTCTGATGCACGGAAAAAAAGAATGATAGAATTTACCACCTGCATAGCTGATTTAGGAGTCTGCTATCAAGTATGGTACGTTTTACCATCATATGGTAAATGCAGAGTACCTTGTGTTGAAATGTACCAACAGGTTATTTTAATTTACCCACAAGGAACGTTGCATTTACCATATGATGGTAACATTTACCGTACTTAATAGCAGACTCCAAAATCTGCTTTGCAGAAAGTAAATTCTACAAGTCTTTTTTTTTCCCCCGTGTGGGAAATATACGGGAAATATGTGGGAAATATCTAAATTCATACATCAGGCAACACTGCTGCAGCGCACCGCACGGGCAGGACCAGTGAAGATGAAACCGTATAATGAAGTACCGCATAAAGTGCGTCTGAAAAAATACTATCCCATGGTATGAGAATATAGTGTTTGGGGTCTATCTAAGTATATACACACGCGCACACACACTCACACACACTCAGATACGGACACAAAAAATCTTACACTTATAGATATATGCATGCGCTCACAAAAGTGGGTATAAAACAGTTGTATGTTGTCGTGTGAATACAGCATAGGCGCGGGCGCTGAGGTCTGGGGGCTCCCAGTTCGATGTTCGATGATGCGCTCGATTTGCACGCAAGGAAATCCGAAACCGATCGCCCGGCGCGAGCGCGAACGCGAAGGTGAACGCGAACGCGAACGCGGCGGACCGGAATAATTTCCGCCGTTCCTCGTGTCCGACTCAGAGAAACGCGAACGTTACGTCACGTCGCACAAAGGAACTGCACTGAAAAAAAAAATTGCTGAAGTTAACTAATTTATATACTTAAAAGTATGGAAATCACTTAAAAACTGTTAGTTTGACTACTTC
Organism: Trialeurodes vaporariorum; assembly: GCA_011764245.1. Classification (NCBI taxonomy): domain Eukaryota; kingdom Metazoa; phylum Arthropoda; class Insecta; order Hemiptera; family Aleyrodidae; genus Trialeurodes; species Trialeurodes vaporariorum. Next base: position 65,574,553 of record VMOF01000024.1, on the reverse strand, counting down.
AATTAGTTGAATTAACTCCGTGGGGTGTTAATTCAACGATTTTTCTACTATTTTAAACATTTAAAATAACAGTTTTCAAGTGGATTCCATACTTTTAACTAATTCAACGATTTTTTTTCTTTTTTTGCAGTGTGGGCTTGAATCTTCGTATTTTGGTTCCGAATTTTCCTCGGTCCCTCGCGATTGTGCACGGAAAAAAAACTACGGTGAAATTAACCATACGATAGCTGATTTTGGCACCTGCTAGATGTTACGGCAAAGTTAACCAAAAGTATACTATGTTTGACTAGGACTAGGTGATGTTACCTGATTGCATGTCGAATTTACTCAAAATATCGGTAAAAGTAC
>VMOF01000024.1:65195722-65573705 GCA_011764245.1 Trialeurodes vaporariorum | reverse complement strand
ATCCAATGGAGACACCTTTGAACTTTTTGGACCACAAACTCTATGATTTTCGATTTTTTTACTAAGTATATAATTTAAAGCAAAAAAAAAAAAAAAAATTCTGAAACCCCGATGTATCGACAGTAATAGCCAGCAGTTTATCGAAGTAACATTATTGAAATGCTAATTTTCGAACATAAAGTCTACTCCTCTTAATCTTTGAATATGATGAAACTCCCTGACGAAACTTCGAGAAAATGGTACGTGTTGAAAGTCTATTTCTATGGAAGCACAGAGAAGTGTCAACTAACTCGCGGTCGGTTGTTATCTCATACTCAAATAATACAGCATGTTTCAAAAGTTCTTCCCAGCTTGAGTCGTAAGGCACGTATTCCATTTCGATAAACAACAGGTCAGCCTGTTGGTCTGTAGTTCGTCGAATTTATTTTAGAAATCAATCGACGATTCTACCGATCTAAAATTATTTTTTCACTCTTAAGACATTTTTTGTTTTTAATTTTTTAATTCAGTTAAATTAATCGAAGCGTAAGTTTCATATTTGTTTTTTTTATTTTTTGTTTTTCAAATTTTTGTTAAAATATGTCAGATTTTTGTCAAATTTTGTAAATTTTTGTGAAATTTTGTCAATTTTTTCAAATTTTTCAAATTTTTCAGATTTTTTAAAGAAAAATTCAATTTTTTTAAATTTTTTCAGATTTAAAAAAAAAAAAATCAAATATCTTTAAATTTTTTTTATTCTAAAAAAAGCGTTTAATTTTTTTTTTCATGTGTTTATTTTCGTCGAATATATCCGCCATTAGGTTGGTATACAAGTATTATTTGGTCGTATATGTATTTCTGAAATTGGAGGGAAAATGGCTAAAGAGGAGATCTGTTGTTTTTCAAAACGTCGAGATACGTGTTTTTCGACTCGACTTGGTGATAACTTTTGGGACATACTGTATATAGTGTACACCCAACTCCCAAGCCGATCGTCCTCAACTAACACTAACAGTCGCTTCTTCTTTTTATAGTGATCGCCGAAAGCACCCAAAACTGGAAATGATCGGAAATTGATGGGCCGATTCACGATTTCGGACGCCTCGCTTTCCTGGTTCTCAGAAACCCAAAGCTTAAACTTGATACTTCTGACCTTGACTCAGATGCGCGCGCATGCGCGAGAGGCTAGAGTGCATCACGCGCACGCCATCGCACGCATCCCATTTCACACTCGCTCAATATTTTGAGAAATATATATAAAATTGGAGTTAAATATGTAACAGTGTGTAACGAGGAACGAGGATATTGTTAATTCAATCAATAAATCTAATTACGTATGCATCGTTGCGTGCCGTGGGATTGCCGGTAGAACTATCGATGAGGGCTCTTCGCGCTCTCTTTCCGACTCAAATTCCGAACTGTAATTACATAATTTTTCAATGATAGTAACTCACGCTGTGTGAAGAGTCATTTGTGGATGATGAGGGCCCCGGGCCCCCGGGGGCCGAAAAGTTGCAGCCGTGCACCTGATGCCAGATGAAACTTATATGACTCACCCGATTTACAAAAAAAAAAAAAAAAAAACAACAAAAGCAACAAAAAAAAGTTGAAATTCCTACTAATACTTGGATTTTGGAAGCTGTACAAATTTTTAAGATGATTTGATTGCAGTGAAAAAAAATTATTGTATCTTGTCCAGTATATTTTGAGGAACTAAAGTATGTCGGTTTTTTTTTTTTTTTTTTTTTTTTTTTTTTTTTAATTTTTTGATATTTAAATTTTTGGTGAGAAAATTTCCAAAAAAGTACCTTGTTCAATTATTCTATAAAAAAACTTAAAACGCACGTTCCTTCGATTTCTTTGAATTTCAAAATTTATACATTAAATGTAAGATAATTAAAAAAAAAAAAAAAAAAAAAAAAAAAAAAAAAAAAAAAAAAAAAAAAAATTACATATCCTAAAACTGCATTAAATAAGCTGTAAGATCAAATATGAAGACATTTTTTTCATCCAAATTAGTTGAAAATAGGTTATGATGTCCCGGGGGGGGGGGTGAATTTTCACCCCTGTTGACTTTCTTGCCTATGAAATCAGGGAAATTTGATACAAATTTTCGATTTTCCGTGGAATTCTTCTGAATACCCTGATCGAGGTATACTATTCATGGCAGCTTGAAACTATTTGTTAAAACGTCTGCTTTTTATCTTTGGAAAACTGGTATTGGGTGAAAATAAACACCCCCCTTCATTTCGTAACACAAGGGTTAAAAAAAAAATTTGGAAAACCCCCAATTAGAAGGCTCATCCCGAAAACTTGGCATCATTGGGTTTTAAGAGAATCCACAAGCCAAGCACGAGACAAGCACGAACAGAATAAGAGGAAAGAGTTAATGCCGGGAGTGTGCAGTATATTTACAATTGGTTTGTTTAAAATCGTTGACTGTTGAACAAGTGGAAGAGTGCATAATGTGTAATGCACTCTCTCCGTCCGCGTTCCCCCCTCCTCCCCCTTTCCGCGTCCCCCGTTCCCTCTCTCAGCATGAACTGCTCTCCGTGCCTTACCGCACGCTGGAATCGAACTATGGATTTTATCTGGACACGGAAACTTTCAATATTTTGCTTCTTACAATTTCAACTTAACCCTTTCACTACACAATCCCTTATAGAAGATGTTTGTTAACATGGATTCTTATGAAACTTCGAAAAAATTGACGTACACATGAAATTATAAGAGATAAATTCGTTCGATTCAATAGTAAAGATCTAAGAATTGTGAAACTACTTTTTCATCACTTGGCACTGAAAGGGTTAAGGTATTAATAAGTATTAATAAGATCGTAACCATGAGTTGTAAAATGAACGTTTCCACTAGATTTCAATCGCATACTTTCATTAAAATTGAAGTTTCTCCATGCTAAAAAAAATTGTCACTAATAATAATAATAATCAATAATAAAATTATAAGTTTAAAAGTACATTTTATTACTGATCCACCAAAATTATTCAGTCCTTGTTTGATTTAATTGTTGAAAAAGCAGTTGTTTGCTGACATAAGAGAGTATAGTATAAGATTTAATTTTTACAGTTGATAGAAGGCACTTAGTTTCTGTGCACTGTTAAAAATAGGCCAAATAATTTGAAGTTAAAATTGGAGTGAACATGAAAATGAGGGCACATTTTACCCGCGATTTACCCTTATTTTCATGTTTTATCCAAATTTCACTCCGGATTTTTTGGCCAATTTTAACAGTGCACTATAAAACTAAAGTGTCTTCTAGCAATTAAAAAATTAAATCTTGCTGCCCGCTCTAATATCAGCGAACGACTGCGTTTTCAGCGATTAAATCAAACAAGGACTGACAATTTTGTTGGATCAGAAATAAAATGTATTGGTTTTAAACTTTTAATTTCATTATTATTGACATCCCATCGGGTGTAATGGGAGTAAAGAGCGGAAAATACTGTCCAAGAACTGTTTGTCTCCTGGGTGGAGTACCATCATGTTTTGACTCCAGAGAAATGCAAATTATGACTATCACTTTCCTCTTTCTTACCACTGAAGCGGTCAAAGCCGTTTATAAACGTCTAAATGGATTTTGCCATTGACGGTCAAGTTCGTTTATAAACATCATTCATAATTGCTCGTGTATTAAGCTAGCGGACGTTAAAAAACGTCTACACAATTGGTTTATGGGTTGCATAGGGGTAGGTAGTGTCCAAAAAATCCACTAGGGCAAAGCACGAGCAGTGAGCACGTCTCCAAAAAAACACAAAACTGACGGAAAAAATTGGCCGACCACTTAAGTGTTAAATAATGGCTTGCTCTTCAAAATTATATCTTCCGTGCCTTTAAAATTATTGAGATTTTCAGAGATCATAACTTTTTCAAATATTCGACTGCGTTTTCCTCAAAACTTGTTTGACGCCCTTATGCCAAAGAACTATTCTATCGGAGTTTTTATTCTACATTTTATCAGTTCCTTGATTTATAGTTGTCCACGAATTATCCTCGTTTTGAACTTCTGTGTGTCGCTTAACGCTCACGCCTTATTACCCTTACCTCATGGCAAAGAGTTAAAAAACCGAAGATATGACACTCATTATGTAACAGATATTTCTCTATTCATTTCGAATTGCTTTTCCATAAATTTGACATCGGTCTATTGAAGGCACTCGGGCACAACGCATACAACGCTCAACGCTCAACGCACGAGCACCATGCATCGGCCTTGAAGACTTGAAGCACTTCTCACTTATAATATTGGTAAAGGCACCCGAGCCCCCCGAGGGCACCTTAGAGTTTAAACGGAGGAAGGCAACTCGTGTTTGTGTAAGTGTGAGTGTAAGTTCCTGTTAAGTTTATGAGGTACTTTACATTAAAAGTATATTCATCGGGCAGCGTTGCCGACACCGGGGTAAAAGCAAAGATTACATAAAACTTTCGGCGCAGAAAATTTTATGGTCCAGGGCTGCCGTTTTGCGTAGAATCAAAGCTTTTTTTCAATTCACCGATGATTCCACCGGTTGAGAAAAGATTACACAGTTCAGTTCAGTGCATGACTATGACAAACTGAAATACTCGCATCTGTAATCTTTACTCAACCGGTGGAGTCGTCGATGACTTTAAAAAACTTGCGGATATTTTAATTAATCAACGGAGTTTCCACCGATTGAGGAAAGATTACAGATGCGAGTATTTTCGTGCATTACAGTCATACACTGAACTGAACTGTGTAATCTTTTCTCAACCGGTGGAATCATTGGTGACTAGAAAAATAGCATTGATTCTACGCAAAACGGCAGCCCTGTTATGGTCATGTTATGCGTAGTCCAGAGGTATGAAAGGTATTAGATGGTTCACGTGTGACACGTGACCTGGAAATGTCATTAGACTCCTGGAGGTAGGCAAATTGCTATACTTATCTCAATGAGTTTAATCCTTTTGCAGGTGTCCTATCTAAACTAACATTTGATAGGTCGGCTGCCATTATTTTTGTCCCCGACTGCAGTGATACTGAGACCAGTAGCGTACGCAGGAAAGCGGGCTAAATCCCCCCCCCTCCGATTTTTGGAGGTGGTGGGGAAAGAGTGAATAATTTTCAGTGAAACGCTTATTAGTGCAAGCCCCTCCTAAGAAAAATCCTGCGTACGCCACTGAGTGACTGTACCCCTTGAAATGGCGGCTCGTGCAATGCGGTGACAACGTATTCTCTCCTTTTAAACCTATGTAAAACAATCGATCTTCAGGAGGTGCAATTGCACCCCCAAGATATCGATACTTTGGCATAGATTTAAATGACAAATAAGCATGGTTGCCAAATTGCACGAGCTGCTACTAACCCCTTGTTTTATAGATCTTTCTTACATCTATAGACTAAGAATGCGATTCAGAAAGTGGTCTTTGAGCTCAAAGCTCATCAGTGATTTTTGACCGATACAAATTCAGAGCGGCGCGTGGCGTGGAGAGCTCTAAAAGTAATTATTGAGCTTTGCTTCGGGTAATCTTGAGCTCGAGAAGTGCTTCTGAACCAGTGGCGTAGCGTGCAATTTGGCAACGTTATACTTCCTCCATTTAAACTCATTAGAAATATCGAACTATTGCCCCAGTAACAAAAACTTTTATCACGTAAACTCAAAATTCATCATCAGTGATGGCAACGTTGCATTCGGCTCATTCAAACTCACGAAAAATATCGAACTATTCAAGGATCGGCGATGACCATCAAAATCGACGTTTTCTAGGGGTTCAAATGGACCAAATGCCACGTTGCCAGATAGCACGCTGGTTACCAGAAAATATGATATGCTTGGTATGTGCGGTTATGCCTTTACGCAATCAATATAGTTGACAACTATTCTTTTCACAAGACTTTTAATTGAGAAAATATCTTAGAATGAGTTTCGACGCACTGTAGGATGTTCCGATGCCATGCAATTCGATCTCTTTTAATAGAAAAGGAAGAAGAAACGAGTTAAAAAGGCTAAGTGAAAGCTAAATCGATACTTTCGATAAAAGAACGGATGAGCATATTAGCCTCTTGCGTCTTACCTCTTGTCTCTCTTCAGTCAGTTCAGTCTCATCGTCGGCTTCTCATCTCATGGTTACTTAAACAGAGCGCGGGTTAAAAATGAACACCTTGGAGCGGCATACCGTAACCGCATACCATTACTACACCAATGAAATTATTAATCACTGAATGAGCTTCCTCTCACAGTTCACACTCATATTCATACTCACTCACTCATACTCTCTCTTCTCTCTCTCTCTCTCTCTCTCTCTCTTCCACTCCCACTCTCTCTCTCTCACTCTCTCTCTCTCTCTCTCTCTCTCTCTCTCTCTCTCTCTCTCTCTCTCTCTCTCTCTCTCTCTCACCTACACACTCTCTCTCTCTCCCTCTCTCTCTCTCACCTACACTCTCTCTCTCCCTCTCTCTCTCTCTCCCCCCCTCTCTCTCTCCCTCTCTCTCTCTCAGACACACACATACACTCATCCAGCCCCGAGGCTAAAAACCACTTGAAGAGCTCTAATTTTCACGGAAGATTCTTCGTCGTCCGCCTTCCGTCCACCGAAATGACCCAAGCGGGATATCTAAAGACGTTAGTCGGGAAAAAGGGTTCACGACACAAAAGGTGTGCTCCTTCCGAAAAATAAACGTTGTTGTTAAAATTGGAAGTCCTAATAAAGAGCGGACCTGACGTCCCACCGTGTAAACTGTAGATCCGAGGACAAAAAGACCTGTCTGCAGCTGCGAGCGGTTATACCATTCCATCATGTAACTGTGAAATCAAAGCTGAAAGCTGCCAGACGCAGTTGTCAAGCTCCCCCCAAAAATATGTATGTATAGAGCTTCAATTTGGGACAGAGTATCATGTATATGTACAGTAAAAAAAAAAAAAAAATTGAAATTGTCAGTCGAAACCTTAGAATTTGGCGCAGGTAGGCCAATTGCAACGTTTAAAAATGACGATAAGTACACAAAAAAATCACGAAATTCACTCTCAGAATTTATGGCTTTATGGCTCTACTTTTTTCTCCGCTTGCACGATTCATTTTCGACAATCTTAATCATTCAATGTGGAGGAGAGAAATTAGTCCTAAAAAATTGAGACAAAAATTTCTATCCATCAACTTGGCAACGTAGCCAGAAACTCACTTGAATTCAATTACCCACGGAGGAGTAAAGCGGTGGCTGAGCTGTGGTCGGTTTCCATGCACGGTCTGTTGTGTTAACATACTCATACTCTGCGTTATTAAAATTTCAGAACAATGTTGCCAGATATATCGACATTGTTTTTTGTTCTTAGAATCAACCTTACAAGGCTTACAGTTTTACAGAAGAGGGTACGTTCAGAACAGTATAGCGTCGCGTGAAATTTGACAACCTTGTATTTTGTCCATTTAAACCCATGCAAAAATTTGAATTTGAGAGTGATCACCGAACACACACCCACCCAATGAACTTTTTAATATTTTGTCGCGCAAAATAACCCTCAGACTCACAGAAAGCATTTCGTCGGTCTGCGATTGAATCTGATCATGATGTATCGCGGACGCTTTTTTTGCAGAAAAGAATCCACTACTTAAGGAATCAGTAGAGCTCGTTTCAGAAGTGTAGGCGGACCTAGACCGCTAATCTTTGGAATTCGTCAACATTATTTCTGATATTACTCGATGAAAATTAATAAAAATGAAATTGAGTGTTATTTTTTCAGTGCGGAAAACTTTAAACACAAAAGAATAAAGTCATGGGCAAATGGGTCTGTTGCATACTTCTGCTACAGCAGTATGACACAGTGATTCTAACGTAAAATTCGGCGAAAATAACGATGCGCACATTAAAAACTCTCAAAATCCACTCATTAACTCAGAAAATACCTTCCATTTCAAACAACCCGCGCTACACTAGACACTATATCACCGACTTATAACTACATAGATGGAACCATCTCGTTTATGTAAACATGAACAGAACTTACAAACATTGGAATGTTTCGTTTAGATGCGTACATTTCTTATATTATTTTGTAATCTTTGATAAACCAAAAAGACCAGACAGCAAATGCAGCTTATATTTCACGTATTAAAAAAGAAATTCCATCATTTTGTAGTTACAATGTTGTTCACTTATGCACGGTGGTTCCGTCTATGTAGTAGTATACCGGTGCAAATAGTGTCTAGTGTAGCGTGGGCTGTTTGAAATTGAAGTGATTTCCTGAGTTAATGAGTGGATTTTGAGCGTTTTTAATGTGCGCATCGTTATTTTCGCCGAATTTTACATAAGAATTAAGGTTCTATTTTGTTGTAGCAAAAGTATAACAGACCCATTTGGTATTGATTTGAAGGAATAAAAGTTGAAGATTTCCAAAGATTGTGCGGTTTTGGTCCGCCTACACTTCTGAAACGAGCTCTTGCAGATAACACGTTTCTGCATAAAGCCATCCAATCTCAGATTGAACGAAAGGGAAGGTAGCAATAAAAAATTCCCTCGATGTTCGCTGAACAAGGCCTTGGTTTATGATGGTGCGAAAGAAGATGCATTTTTCCTTCAGCCCTCGTTTTCTCGTCGGATCAGTAATTTAGACGATGTCGGATTAGTGCATAAACATCATTTCCCAAGTGTATTTTAAACGGTAGATATTTTGTTGTCGCACGTATTGTCTCAATTACATAACACTCGCCTTCTAACATGAAATTCAAGGTCAAGGACTCTCGCGATCAAAGGATCCTCCCGAGTCCGAGCAGAGCTGCCGTTTTGCTTATAAATAATGGCATTTACAATTCACCGATGGATTCCACCGGTTGAGAAAAGATTGCACAGATCATTTCAGTGTATGAGTGTACTGCACGAAAATACTCTGATCTATAATCTTTTCTCAGCTGGTGGAGTCATTACTGACTATAAGAAACTTGCGGATATTTTAATAATTTAACGGCGACTTCACCGATTGAGGAAAGATTACAGAAGCGAGTATTTTCGTGCTTCACAGTGATTGAGCTGTAGTGTACTGTGTAATCTTTTCTTAAACGATGGATTCAGCGGTGAATTGAGAAGTACCAATACATATACTCGAAACGACAGCTCTGCCCGGGCATTAAAAAGAAATAAAGGGAACTTCATCGGCTAAATATTTAATCGCTTCTTCCCCCGCATTCGAGGTGCAGAAAAGACTGAGACCTCTAATCTTGACGTTTTTTATTACTCTAACTTTATATGTATGTATTTATTTGTAGTTTTTTTAAAAATATATTTATATGTTCAAAGGTATCGGTTTATTGAGTCGTATTTTAATGTGTCTTTTTTTTTCTCTTTTTGTGTTGCAGGTGAGCCATTGTTAATATCCTTATACTGGACCTTCAGATCCCTGTATTTAAAACCATTTTTATGTCCTGCATTTTGAAAAGGAAAAAAAAATGGGAGATCCAACGGTATGTGTTTCGCTTTTGTCCCGCTTGCTCTCTTGACAACGTTGCAAAATCTAAGGGAAAAATACCAATTTTACTCTCTTAAAATCGTAAAAGCGTGATGTCATACAGATCAATGGTGTAGCGTGCAATTTTGCAATGTTGAAATGTGTCCTTTTAAATCCATTAAAACTATCGAGCTATTGGGTGTTCAGTGAACATCTTCGCATTCGACCTTTTACATTGGTTTAAATGGACACATTGCAACATTGTCAAATTGCACGATACGTCACTGCTACAGTGCTACATTGGTCACATCTATCTATGAATAGGTATGGCAACGCCGCCTTAACACTCTCGAGGGAGCACTAAGGCTATCAGTTCCATGAATGTCGCCGAGGAAATGCGTGATAGCAGGGTAGTTTAGTCCTGAAAGATGATTGGATTTTATTTCATTTTTATTTTTATTAGCTTTCAAAATTTTATCTATAATGTAATATGCGTAGTGCATCAAAATGCATGTTTTATATTTGTCTGATTACTTAGTCATCTATTTATTTATTTTTTTATTTTTTATTATTTTGTAACCAACTCAAGGCGTAATTTTCAAGTACTAATCGAAGAATTTCCCCTTTCCATTGCATCCCATTAATCGTCTTTGCCACTGGCGCAACCAGGATCTCCTCCATCTCTCTCATTTCCCATTTGAATGTACAAGTAGGAAAAGGACAGAAAGAAGGGGTTCTATCCCCTTGTCCATCCTTGTCTAACATTCGTTTCTTAATGGAGAAAAGAGAGAGAGAGAGAGAGAGAGAGAGAGAGAGAGAGAGAGAGAGAGATGAAGAAACTCACGTTGCGCTACTGGCCTTTGCCGCATAACTTCAATAATGCTGATTTAAAAATAATGCTGATTTAACAATAATGCTGATTACTTGGAAAGAGAGAGAGAGAGAGAGAGGAGAGAGAGAGAGAGAGAGAGGAGAGAGAGAGAGAGAGAGAGAGAGAGAGAGAGAGAGAGAGAGGAGAGAGAGAGAGAGAGAGAGAGAGAGAGAGAGAGAGAGAGAGAGCTAACGTTTAATGGGCCCTTCTTTCGGAAAATGAATTGCCTTAATTTATTGCGTTTGCTAGAAATTTTCAACCTCTTATCACAGGTACAAAATGCCTCAGTGAGTAGTTGCGCAAAATACATAGATAGATTGATCTGATGAGTGTTGAAATGCGTCATGGAAGACAGGAAAATGATCGATTAAACCCGAGAAATAATCAATGTTCAATGAGCCACATTGTTTAATGAAACCGCAACATTGTAGCCGCAGTCATGATTTCGAAGGGAAACAATTCACGCGATTCTGCTTAAAGCTAACACTAGAGCCAGCGATGATTTTAATTATTTTCTTTTTTAAACTTGTCAACCCTGTTGATCCGCAATACATTTATATTGTAACCAGAACGTTTCGCAAAGCGAAGATATAATGTAAGCCTGCTAGGGATAAAATTTCAGAAGATTTGTTTACCCACTCCTTTTTCCAGCCCTACGCTGAAACGTGAAATGTCACAGGGTGTTCAAAAAAACTGAAAGAATCGCTCAAAAGTGTGCACGAACTTTGGTATAGGCATCCATTATTTTAAAAGGACAGCCACAAAATTAGCCAGAGGAAAAAATTGACGATCGTGGGCCAGGGCCATGATACTATACCAAGATAACTGAAGAACGATATCAAAAACATTATAGCTTTTGCATCTGCGTTGCTTATTTTATCAATCAGAGTGGCGTAGCCAAGCCCTTGGCATCGAATTTATTCTTCACTATAATGTAATTTTTCGCGATTTCTAGGGAGTGTTGACAACAGACCAAATTTCAAACTCTAGGCATATGATTGACTTTTAAGTGGTTTTTTTTTTTTTTTTGGTTCAAAAGATGGTGTAAAAATTAGGAAGCAAATATGATTAACGTCCGTAGCAAACAGTATTTCTACCAGATAATTCTGAAACTATTTGAAATGTTCATTAGAAAATACTTTATCAAAAATCCATCAATACACCCTTCTAAATTACTCTGAAACTGTCCATTCTTAAATAAACGCCTGTGTTCCAATCTTCGGAGCAATTTTAACCCATTTGTGCCCAGAACTATTTTAGGTCTCAGATTTTCGTGAAATTTTCAAAGTTAGTCCATTTTGGTCCCAAAAACACATTTTTTTTCCCCCCCCCATGCAGTTTTATAGCCAAAAATGCTTGGTGCGAAAACGCACCACTAGCCACATACAATATCATTTGGGAATCAATGTATAAAAAACACCGTGTTTTTTGGTGCGTTTTCGCTCCACTAGGCATAAATGGGTTAAGGAAATTGGACCGAGGAAAACATTTTTCAAAAGTCCTGTAACCTCTCTTACAATGTTATTTCATTCATTACTGGCCAGTGGCCATTGACTATACTGGTTAATATCGCTGACTCTGATCGGACAGCCATCATTTAAGACGAGTCCAGGGTTGCTTGTTGTTTCCAGTTCCTCAAACGCAACACAGTAGCCGCAAAGAGCAGTAAGTCGTGGTAATAGACAACTTTCGTAAATCGATAAAATAATAAATCGATTGATTGCTTAACAAACATAAGACCAAATAAATCTCAGGATGATGTATTTTTTCCGTAAGAGCACTTTCAGACGGAAAAAAAACAGCATACCTATGCTAACCTATACATACGCTAACCGAAACAAAAAGAATTACGGGCACAAAGAACAAAAAGTATGGACAAAAAGTATGTCTGACGACTCCTATGGAGGTAGGCAACCTTCAATACCTTTCTCAATGAATCTAAGCATTGCAGGTGGCCTACCTCAGTGAGATTCTAAGGAGCCATATCGTCGCCTGACCTTATTTTTGTCCCAACCGTACATTCGATGAATTATATGAAGACGGTAGACAAAACGTCCTCTAAAATGCTTAGTTTTGCCAGGTTCCAGTGGTTTCGTGACTAAAACTGCCGAAATCAACAAGATATTACCAGTGGCGGCTCGTGCAATCTGGCAACCGTGCACTTTTACCATTTAAACGTATGCAAAAAGGTCGATACTAGGTGAGGCGCTGCGCCTCACCAAGTAATCGATTATTTTACACAGTTTTAAATGGAGGAAATCCATTGTTGCCACATTGCACGAGCCGCTGCTGGATATTACAGATTAAACGATGCATTTTGCATGTTGGAATCACCTGAATCCTCGCCAGATTCTAGCCCATTCCACTGCAACAGCAATAAAATTTGGATAGTTTCAGCCTCCAATTGCCTTGTCCAATCCGTAATATCTGTTTGGTTTCGGCAGTTTGATTCGTAGAACGTAGCATATTTTAACATTTTTGAAGACGTATAGAATTCATGATCATATGAAAAGGTTGCATTAATGGGGCTCTTGCAAACTTTTGCCACAGGGGATTGAAGAGTTGATTCTTGCATAAAAACCTGTAAAAATGACGATGAGTACAGTAAAAAATCACAAAATTCACTCTCAGAATCGGGCTTGATGGCTGGGAGATTCCTATCTAAAATGAGACATATCTCTGTGTTTCCGTAGAGCAAGTGACAGATTAGACAGGAATCTCCCATGATACCCGCGTTGAACCGCCATTGCCATATTGCCGTTAAAGCAGTTATGTGAGTTTATTACTGCATTTTAGACTTTCTTAGTGTGATTTTCGTTATTTTTGCTGGTCTTTTACGTAAGATTGGACTATTTATTTGCTTAGAGCAAAAGTTTGCAAGAGCCCCCATTGTTTAATATAATAACCTTGATTTTCGTTCAAAAATGCGCTTGGGAAAAATACATTTAATCAGGATTTGCTTGGAATCTAAGGCCCTCGGAATGGCAAGCGATACAATATATCGCTCTACTAAAACTGTCTATCTCCTAAGCAGTCTATTTCAACCTTCGGAGTAAGTCAACCACGCATGACATATCCGACAAATTCTCTGGCTCAGCCCACAGTGCGCCGCGCCGTGTGCAACTTATGATACTTTTTCTTCTTGAATCAGCATCGGCCGCGGGCCGGGCACTGGGCAGCCTAGCCGCGCGTCAGCTATCGGCAAGAAAATTGCTCTTCATTGCTGCAAATCAAATTCCGAGTCCTGAGTTCGACTCCGGCTGGCTCGGACTAGGAAACATCCTACCGCGTTCTTGTCTCTACGAAAGCACTCAACATCACATCATCAGAGCTCTACGCTACCTGCAAACAACTGAAGGCAGTAAGCAACTCTAAGCAACAGTAGCGCACCGAGAGTTTCTTCATCTCTCTCTTTTCTCCATTAAGAAACGTATGTTAGACAAGGATGGACAAGGGGATAAAACCCCCTCCTTCTGTCCTTTTCCTACTCATACATTCAAATGGGAAATGAGAGAGATGGAAGATATCCTGGTTGCGCCAGTGCTAAGCAACTCCGATACTGATATGATAGGCCGCGAGTGTAGTGGCGAGTGAATGGAATCCGAAAAGGTTATGAAACTCTGGAACTCAGCTCCGGAGTCCGCAGCGAAGAAAAGTATTTTTCTCGAGATATTAAAAGTGGTTATGAATAGAACCAGATCTCGATGCGCGCGCAACTCGCTCAATACGCGCGCATGTAAGTACTGCACATAGTATCTATATGTGTGAGAGTGTGTGAGTGTGTGTGTGAGAAATACGTGTGTGCGCGTGCGCAAAGCTTGTGTGGCGCGATGCGGCGCACGATGGAGTCGAATGTATGCGAAATAAATATTTGAAACTAATTCGTCGTTTTAAGCAGCGAGCCGTATAGTACATTTACCTAGAGTGACTGTCTAATGGGTAAACCTGCGTAACCACCATGGAGGAGAAATCAAAATTATAAATCGCTCAAATTCAGTGGGTATAGTTAAATTTTCTTACTCAGCGGTGTTTATTTTGCCTATCCCAGTAATTTACGGCGCTCTACGAATTCTTATTTTGCAATTTTTAACGATTTAGAGTAGCTTTTACTGTCAATCAGAGATACAATTACAAAATAAAATAGCTCGGGAGTGATATTGAAACACTGAGAGAAATCACTTCTTTCAAAACAAGGAAACACGTTTACTTGTGACATTTTCCCTTGCGCGAAGTAAGTGCTGATTGCATGAAGTAGAATCACTGACACAACAAAGAATCTTTTATATGTAGAAGCAGACATTTTCCTTGGGTTAAAGGAATTTCCCCTCTGTTAATATTTCACTGTGCAATTTCTTTAACACAAAATGAAATATACACCTTGGATTATAAAAAAAAGAAGTCTCTCACAATCAGTGAAGGGTTATGAACTTAGCACTGAAAATATTACCCATCTTAATTGCTTCACAGGATATAGAAAACCAACTGAGGGGTAAAATTTACTGTCCAAAAAATCGCGAGAATTCGCCCATTGTCCGACGAGCGTGCGTGTGCGCAAGTATTAACTTTCTCACAGGAGTGAGGAAACGCGTGTTTTCACGCGCTGCAATTCGCTGATGCCAATGCCGAGTCAGTGTTAGTGCGTGAGCATGTGAGAGTGTCGGTATTAGTGTATATGTGCAAGTCGCTGCTTATTTCGCGCAAACCACAATTGTGGGGGATGCGGGGAATTGACGTGCAATAAAAGGGGTCCGGTCGAAATAGTGTTTTATATCACTTGTGGAAAACACTCGCGTTTTTTCTTCTTTCGTTCTTTCTTTCTTATAAATCGGTGTTTCTTTGCGGATTAGATAAGTTCACTTCCTCATAATCTTCGCTCGACTCACCGATGCAATGCATGCTTCGCCGTTCGTTGTTTGTTGCTCACGCGTTAGCGAAGCGCAATCGAGGCATCGGTTATTAGTACCGGTGTGCTCTTTCGAGGATATTCCAATGTGACCGCAAGGCTTATTTTTTTCGGAAGATCACACCACTTGTTTCACGATTTAGAACCGCAATAATTGCGGGTGCTTGTTATACGCCACTCCTTGCGTCTTGCAGACAATAGACATGACACGACTAACCGCGCCTGCGCCGATTGCGATTGATCAACCGCATAGGCGGATCCAGAAATCTGGCAACAATGTATTCATTCCGTTTGATTGCATGGCAAACAATCGATTAGACAAAGGACCATGGCCTCTTCAAGAATCGATTGTTTATCATACATTCAAATGGGGATAGTGAGCAGTTGCCGGATTGCTGGATCCGCCTATGATTAACCGAAGTTCGCGAGCTTGCGACTGGTGAATCGGAGAGCTAAGTTTTGACGCGGGTTAGGGAGGATGCATTATTTGAGAGGCACTGGCAGATCCAGGATTTTGTCATTCTCTCTCTTTCTTTGCCCATTAGAATACCTGTGTTAGAAAAAGACGGATCACGGGCAGTCACGGGATTTTCGCCCCCCCCCCTTCTATCCCTATCTAACACATGCGTTTCTAATAAGAAAAGAGAAAAAGGACAATTTTTTGGATCCGCTATAGTGGTGAGAGAACAGAGACAAGTAGAGACCCAGCACACCGTATGCTTCCCGTGTTAGAAAAGTGAAGCAAGTTTAGCGGTCTCAGTTTTGGTCGGGAGTCACCGGCTGCAACGATGAACATTGCCCACTGTTGAATGGTGAAGCTCAACGAAAGGCTGTGATTGGTTCGCCGTCCAGGGAAACGGAAGCAGGTTTTGCTTTTCGAATGCAAAACACACGCTCTTCAGTCAACAGTATAGCCAATAGTTGGCTGTTGTTCCGATGAGTTCCGACCAAAATTGAGCCAGAAAAGTGGAAACCTGTCGCAAGCTTTGTGCTGGGTCTCTATTTGTCTCTGTGAGAGAAGCGGATGATCCGGTTGACAGGAGTCGTTCTGCGTCACCGTTTGCCTGAAATTCCACCGATGGGTCATAATTTAAAAACAGGAATATTGAGGAGGCATGATCCGTGGAAAATTTAGGTCACATTTTCAACCTGCTGAGTGGTTTTATATCTTCAGTATTACTGAAAAATACTTTTTACCGAAAGGTTCCGCTGAATTTTCGATATTGCCCCTTTTATATCCAAGAAATACGAGGCCCGTGAAACTCAGCGAGAAAATGTCAAAAATCGGTGTTTCTTTTGCAGCCACTCAAAATCACACAGTCTTATTTCATTCGCACGGTAAGAAAGCGGCTGACTGTCAGTGACTGTCTACTTTAACTTATTTTGAGCTTCTGAACTCAAAAATTGCCACTGCATCGTATGTTAATACATTTACTTACATGGATCTACTTTGATTTGCGTTTAGTAAATGTGGTTTAATTGGATCTAGTGCATAACCAACCGTCGCGCAGAGTTCAACGGAACTTGGTATACAGTACATTACATAGCGCCGAACTCGTGTACGAATTACGCAAGTTTTATCGGCAGGAGCCCGACAAAAATGTCGGCGGCAAATGTGTATACATATATATGTGGCGGTTGCCAAAACCAAATTTGGACTGACACCTAGTTTCGAGATGCTGGCGGAATGAAAGACGGCATATTATTCCCGGGCACGGAGAAAAACGGCCGAGCACAAGCGGATCCAATAAATTGTCCTTCTCTCTCTTTTCCCATTAGAACGCATGAGTTAGAAAAGGATGGAAGAGGGGGCGAAAGTCACGTGACTGCCCTTGTTCTATCTTTTTCTAACACACGCATTCTAATGAGGAAAGAGAGAGATGGATGAATTCCTGGATCCGCCAGTGCGGCCGAGCCCTTTCTCGACTTCGGCAAACGCAAATCGGCTCCGTTCGATATATTTCGCCGAAACCGACCGCCACTGGGGAGCGCGGTAACCGAAAAGGCCGTTCGCCAAAAGATCCGCATTTTTTGGTCCTCCCCGACACGGATGCGAATTACAAAACTCCCGACCATGCCATAACTTCACGCTGTGTTGAGCGAGTCGACTCGTCACACTGGCGCAGTGGGTCGAAGTATATGGAATTTTCTGGACATCACTCTGAAAAATTTCCTCTTGCCGTAACCGGATGTCTGTTAATATTTACTTAACCGGAATACCTATTGAAATAACAGGAATTCCAACTTAAGTACAAGGATTAAAAGTTTCCTTGAATTAAACCGGAAAAAAAAGAGAAATTAAAATAGAAATTCCTCTGAATAGCGTATTGCGGGAGGCAGGTTATGGAACCTATGGTAAATTGGAATACCTCTATGGTTTAAAGCAACGTACAGCATTAGACAAAGAATCCCGGCCAGATATCGTAATGCCACAACTGCCTAAGACAGTTTGGATTTATTTCTTTCATTTTTAGACCCTTTTTAGGGCATTTTGTCTTTGCTGCCTTTTTAAAATCCGTTGGTACATTTCCACCGAAAGGCAAGAGCTCCATTTACTATTTTGGGGGTTTTGCAAAATTAAAAATCAAGGTATGCAATGGTAAAATTTTACCGACTTTTCGTTCCCGTGTAAACAATTTCCATTGTATGGATTTATGGAATAAAGATTAAGTCGAACAGTTTTCAGTCGTTTGGAAACGTATAGTCGTCATTTTTACCAGGGAACGTACTTGCAGCGAGACAAAGGTGCCTGGCCAGAGTATGCAATACACAACGCACGTAATACATGTGTTTGATGGTATACTATGCATTGTGTATTGCATACCCTGCGGCTAAGCATCCTTGTCTCTGCTATAGTACCTCGTGGTAAATTAAGATAACCTGTTGGTACATTTTCACCGCAAGGTATACGCTCCATTTACCATTCTTGATAGCAGACTCCAAAATCAACTATGCAGATGGTAAATTCTACCAGTCTTTTTTTTCCGTGTAACAGGCAATTTCTCATTGTCAGTGCGCATTTCATGAATAAATATTAAGATCGAGCAGTGCCGTCGTTCAGACTGACAACGCTACATTTCGTACTTTTAAACCCTGCTATTATCGATTCGAGTGAATTCACTGTGCACCTCCTTTACCGACCTTTTTCGTCGTTTAAAATCGGACGAAATGCAGCGTCACCAGATTGCAGTGGCCTTTTCGTTATCTAACCGAAAGTAAAAAAAAAGGACTTCATTTTGTCCAAGAAAAACTAAAGTTTCGATTCACTGTGAGTCTTTCGTTGAAATGATGCGACAATTGCACCGATGTCGAAGGTATAATATAATAAGGTTTGTCAGGAATTACGAGATTATAATGAGCTCTGAGTGACAATCCGTATTATATATATTGCTGCCGGTTGAGATGACTAATAAGTTCTGTTTGCGAGCTTTTACGTCGCTAAAGCAGAAGAAGCATTTTGAGTAGCGGGGTCTGACAAGTAGTGCTGCCTGCTTCCGAATCGCATCAAAGGAGAGTTTTGATTCGTTGCTAATCAACCACTCACCGCGATGGATTTTGATGCAATTCGGAAGCAGTCCTAGGAGCCACTAATTGTCAGAACCCGATACTCAAAATGCTCGACCGCGCTTATTTTCAGTTTGGAATTCCCTGTGTAAAAATGTCGATACCTATGCGCTTTTAAAATCATGTTGACTTACTCCTGAATTCAAAAACATTAACAGCTCATTTAATCCCTTAAATCCGGGACTGTTACAAACCCTTCTCACAAATTCTTTATCAATCTCAATATAAAATGAACTTTTCTCGTTTAGTTTGATGTGCCTATAGTGACTTAAAAAAAAAAAAAAAAACACACTCACACATGTATCTAAACCATGTTAATTTGACGGTACTTTTTACCTTCAGGATACAAAGGGTTAATGTCATTTTTCCATTCATCGATGATTCCCGTGGTTGGCCCAAATATTACACAGTTCAGTTAAGCATATGAGACTGTAATGCTCGGAAATAATCAGATATTTTGATGTGTAATTTTTTCTCAACCGCAGTGGAGTCGTCACTGACTTTAAATAATTTAGGGATGTGTTGATAATTTTACGCAGTGATTTCACCGATTGAGAAAAAGATTGCAGATGCAAGCATTTTCTTACATTATTTTGTCCTAAAGTTGAACGGAACTTTGTAATCTTTTAGTCACTCGGTGGGCTCATTGGTGCATTAAAAAACGCGCCCCTTTGCCCCGCTCTTCTCGAAGTCACTGCAGTCCTATATGCGACAATGTCAATTTTCTTATGTGAGGAAGTGAAAAAGTATAGGCACAATAACTTAACAAATAAACCAAAAATATGTTATTTTATACGGTCTACTCTATGAGAACTGGTAGTTATTAAGCTGTAGTAAAGATGCAGTCATTGTCTTCTTGAAGTAAAGTGGTGGCCGCGGGGGGGGGGGGGGGCACCGTAACGTGTTGCGTGAAAAAAAAAAAAAAAAAAAAAGGCCAAGAAGGAAAACCACGACTCACTGTTAACGCACATAGTAAATGCTCTTATATATATAGTTGTCGGATCTCAACTATTCATCACCGTCATAACGCACCGGGTAATTTCAATGAGATTACTGCGCATGCGTGAAAAATCTGGCAACCGCTTAAACGGTACGTTGCGGGGATACGTGGAAACAAAATGCCCGGTTCATCGCTCCCTCCGCAAGTCCGTAACACACGTAGCACGCTGTGCGCAGTTATTTTGAGGTTAACTCCTCTCACTGTTTTTGACCGCAACGCAATGATACAATCTATAGCGCCCATCATGTGTAAAATTGACGTCACGGAGAAGGCATTACTCGAGTTGTTCTCGCTCCAAGTCTATATAGTTCGAGAAGTGTTTTATAAAGATTTATCATTTTCCGTACTCACTAGGCGAATTTTCGCGACGAATATATTCGATGATATTCGACAAAACCATCGCCAACCTACGCATGACAACAGTGGATGACACGAAACTGGATCGTGTTTTTCGAACTTTTTCGGTGTTTCCAGTCATCGATGGCATCAATTCGATTTTGAATTCAAGTCCGGAGGTGAATTCGAAATCGAATTGATGCCATTGATGCCCCGAAAACACATCGAAAAACACAATTGAGTTTCCTCGAATATGTAATTAGGTTGGTATTGTTTATGATATTCGATCGCGAAAATTCGCCCTTTGTTTTTCAATGTTATCTATTTAGATGACATCCATTAATTATCAATATGGTGGTATGGCATTAGCAAGTGAGTTTTCAACCCTGCTCACTGCTCATCCGAATATTTTAACGGGAATGGAAACACTTGGCCATGGGTCCAAAAACTGTATGAAACGGGCGGTCCAAACACCATGGGCGTCGATAGGGGTGTGGGTTGGCACTTTCATCCGCCCCCCCCCCCTAAAATATATTTTTTTGAGAAAATATTTCCGGTTAATTCAACCGGACGTCTTGTTGAACATTGACTTAATGTACTATGACTTTCAAAAGAAAGTATTCTGATAGAAATTTTCATTATTACATTTCTCGACCAATTTGAGAAATTTTCCGGTTTTCATGTATTTCAGAGTCTCACAGTATTTTCACTTGTGACATTATGCCTCAAAAAATTTAAATCGATGGAAAATAAAAGAAAACTTTAGCAAGAACAATTTTAATGAGAGGACTTTCTTTTGAAAGTCATAGTACACACTTAGCGGCTCCGATAAGAAAGTAAAATACGCACAAACCGAACAAAAAATCGGTACTGATTTTACGATTTGAAAATTTCATCTCACGAAATGGTTCCCGCAGTGAAGCATTTCTGACGTTTCGACGGTAAACATGTCAGGTTAGTTTGTGCCGCAAGAGTTACTGAGCCGACTGTTTAACATATTTAACACGAGATGACTGAAAAAAATTTACACATTTTGTTTGTGAGTATTTATTACTCACACGGTTTGGATGTGTGAATTACTTAGGGTTTTGGCATGTCGTAGTTCATTAAGTCCAAAGAAAGAGGTTTTCGTTGGTTTGATGCTAAAAGGCGTGCAATCTACTCTCTAGAGGGCTATTGAAAAGTTTAACGTCATTTTTGTTGAATGGACAAATCGAGAAGAAATTTCGGCGAAAAAAGCTATACTTTATAATCACATGCTGCCACCACTGGGTTTTTATAACATCTCCGCGGTCCCATCATTAAAAACATTTTTTTTTTTTTTATTTTTATTATTTTTTCATTTATTTTACTGTATCCAAGTTGTGTCTGCACCAATCATCACACTACTAGATTCGCAACTTTTACGATAATTCTAGGCAGGGGGGGGGGGGGGGGGCGCTGAGTGATGTCCCTGAGCAAAATTTTGGCCGGAGCGAAATTGATGGTTTGCCCATGGGACCATATGGGTCCCCCCTAGTTATTAACTGTTGTTTTGTTGTATTTCCGGGAATTCAGTATGCCTCTGCTGCAGCCAGTTAACGCTTCGTCTCTGTTTGTATCTGAAAATTTACGAAAATCCAAGGTTTGTCCTCTGGGAATTTGATTCTTAGGTTTAGCCTCCCCCTTCTCTCTCCTAGAAAATTGTCTGCCGGTGGGCGTTTATGCCCCTGACTCGGTCGACTCTATTTTGATCAGTGGTGAGGCGTGAGATTTGGCAACAATGTACTTTCTCCATTTAAATTCACCGAAAGTGTCGAACGCTTCAGTCATCGGCGATGACTAGGCATTTCGATCTTTTTAATGGGTTTAAAGGAAAAAAGGAACGTTGCCAAATCGCACGCCTCGCCACTGATTTTGATAATTCCGTTGTATTCAATTCCCATGGATCCGTATTGAGATGGTCTCCAAAAAGAAGGCTCAAAAAACATAAGGTGCGCTCTCTCCTTTAAATTAATATTATGATCAACTTTGGATTATTCTGGAAGAGCACATCTTCTGTTTTATGGCCCTTCTATCGTAGACTGCCTCAATTCCTCCTCTCCTCTACCATTTTCCAACAATCAAGTACACGTTTGCAGTCATGATGCTTTAATGAAGCATTTGACTCATAAAATAGTCAACTTTGGCCAGTGGGTCAGTCTATGAAGAAACAAACGACACCTATTCAAGTAATAAAGGCGTTTTCAAGAAGACTCCGACGAAGCATCCATCTTTGGTTCATTAGACGTCGCACAGTGAATTGAGATGTTGAGTGGTGCTTGATCATTTTGATGCGTCCGTTGTTGTTGGTTGTTCTAGACTATGCGAGTATGCAGTCTTTTGAAATTGTCCAAGTTCGTCAGTATTAATGTGCCTTTGTCTAATATCTCTTTAATTTTAATTTCTTATTTTCATGCCCTAAAAATCATTCCCAATCTACGAAATGAACTATGGATTATTATTTACTCATACCGAAACTTTTTCGAAGTGTCTACTTTTGGTGATGATCCTTTCCTTTACCCAGTTCGTTGATACAGTCTTCAATTAGATTACATTCTTGCGACCTTAGAATCGTCAAAAATTTTAATCCCTCTAGTTTCAAACGGGCCCTACAATTTATTGTGACGCTGACGTTTCAAAATTTCTTTTCTAATTTCACTCTCTTAATAAAATTAACGACCAATGGATTGGATACACACTTTTGGGGGGGGGGGAGTTTACGCGTAAACTGAAGTAAACTGTCGAAAACGCTGGTTTCGGTACTTTTTTAAAAAAAATAAAATTTGAAGAGAAATTGAGGCCGTTTACAGAAAAATGGCCCATAAATCAACAGGTGTGTTCCATAGTTGAACATATCCATTCAAACACTATGCTGATTTTTTGGAAACAGCATACCCGTTGCATTAAGGTTCTTCTTACCGGAAATGGCTTCTATTGTGGAAGGTCAAATAGATTACGGTTCGTCTGGCCCACCATCCAAAGGGCTACATTTTGCATAGGTTTGTTATATATAGGACTGCCGATTTGCGGAACTTTAATCCCATTTTATAACTCATCGGCGATTTAACCGGTTGAAGCAAAAAGTATTGATTTAATTATTTTTATAAGCCTTGGTCATGCTTCTCGCAGCTGATATTTGAAATCTATAATTTAACCGGTGAGTCACCGATGGATTGTAAAATACCATTCAAGATCCAAAAAAACGGCAGCCTTTATCAAAAGTCAGATGATAACCGATGGTTTTTCATATAACAGCTCAGACTCAACTGTGCGGTCATGTCATCGCGGGCAAGAGAGCAAGCAGGCGGTTTTTACCGATTAGGTATGTTAAAATAAAATAAAACATCATCAGCAACATCAGAGTGAATCTTGCCATCTTATGCCGGAGACCACGTGACCTCCTCCTCCGGCCTCGCCGAGGACGAGCATTACAAGGCAGAGGGGGAGTGGAGGTACAGCTGTGACGTTATATGTATAATACCTCTCTTCTTGTTGTTGTTTTTTCTTTTTTCTCTCTTTTTTTTTCTTCTCCGGTCGGTCTTTTTTTAACGACACGACTCGCCTTCAAATTCTTGCCATTCTCGCGCTCACGCGCAAGCGCGCGATGCATGTGTGGCGATCTTGCACTAGCGCATGAGTGTGTGTGTGAGTGTGTGCGCGATGCTTTTGTTCATTCATGTATGATTGTGTGTGTGTGTGTGTTTCTCTGTGTGTGGAAGTGCGACTTTCAATCTCGTTTGGGATTCGTCGCTTGTTCTCAATCTGATTGCCTCGCCGAAGACTCTAATCGGATTTCTCCGTCACCGCTCGTTCGCTTTGCTCCTTTTGCTTGTTCGCGTCCGCGCGCGCGACTTCAGTCGTTGCTCGTCCGCTGCTCTCTGTCGCGTCGATCGATTCGTCCAGTTAATTATTATTATTTTTTTTTTTTTTCGGTTCTCGCGCTTGTTTTTACTCTCTTGGCCTGATCGTGGCCTAATCGCCGATCGGTCTCAGTGATTGTGATAGTGCGTTTTTGACCACCTCCGGAACCGGCCGGATGAGGACCAAAAGTTTGTTTCGCACAATGTCGCCTATAATACACCTCTTCAAATTTCTTCCTAATCGGATGATCATTATTTATAATCTGAAGAAAAATAATGAGTCATCTCGAGAATCATCTTTTGAATGATTTCTCGTCTTCCAACCCCCCCTTTTTTTCCACCGCCCCCTCCATTAACTCCCACTCTTTCTCCTCCCCCCTCTTCTATTGGCTCGTCTCCGAAAATCTCCGTTGAATAATTTATCAAACCGGCGTTTTTTAAAAGCGTATGAAAGTTGTACGATAATCCATTCAAATCGGGAAAGTTCAAAAGTTAATTCATTCATGATTTAGGATAGTTTAAAAGTCAATGCATTCAATGTTCAGCTGTTTCTGAAGCTTCTTCACTGATCGACACTGTTGAGGAAACTAGTTGCGGTTTATCTCGTGTCGTTGCGTAATGATGAGTTTTCGGGTTCCATTAACATAATTATGAAGTGTCTGATCGAATACCCGTCGCGTCGTAAACATTGAAAATACGAAGTGCCGTTGATCGCAAGTCGCTAATGACTTCATTAGGTCCTGTCATACGCATTTTAAGATTGCCGAGACTTTGACGCGCGTCGGGGACTTTCATCGTCATAGATTTAAATACGCCTCGAAGCTTTTGAATGAAATAAACCAGTTTCGGTTTTTCTTAACCACAAAAATTCTTCGTTTTGTGCTCTCTGTGAAATAACAATTGGCTAGTCGTTGGTTCTTTGTTTGCTTCTTCATTCTTAATCGTATATACACGGAAAAAAAAGATGAGTGAAAATAACCATACGGATACCTGATTTTGGCACCTGCTAGATGTTATGGTAAACTTGACGAGAAGTATGGTACATTTACCGATACTTTGAGTAAATTTGACATGCAATCAGGTAACATCACCCCAGTACCTAGTCAAACATAGTATACTTCTGGTTAACATTACCATAACATCTAGCAGGTGCCAAAATCAGGTATCCGTATGGTTATTTTCACCGTAGTTTTTTTCCGTGTAGATTGATACTTGAAGTTAAACCTTGGACACTGAAAAAAAAGTGATGGTCATCATAAATACCAGATTCTACTCAAAAGTTCAGATACCAGAACGATGGTAAAAGTGAACTAGAAAGTTCCCAAAATTTTTCAAGAATATTTTTTTAAAAAACCAGTTAGCGTAAAATTTGGCAAGAATTAATGGTACCCAAACCCCTGGGATAAACGTGAATTTGGGTTTTTGGTTTTAACCCATGAATAAGATCATACATGGGGTTTTTTTTTTAAATGGACACAATTCAAGGTTGCCAAATTGCACGCTACGCCACTGGTACAAACACTAGAATCACATATTTTCATGCTTCTGGTAATCATTTTTTTTTTTTTTTTTTTTTTTTTTTTTTTCTGTGAAAGATCAGACGAACTTAAAGTCAAAGGCACTAGATTTTTAAAAGTTTGAAAAATAACTAGCATCTTGTGAGTACAATGAAACAAATGCCGGGTCGGTATATCCTGACTGATGAAAGAGGTCACCGCGATACCACCGCGTCAACTTTCGGCAGACAGTTTTTTAAACTGGGGCAAATTCACACTTTGCAGCGACATCACGGAAGTGACCGGCTGATAAAAACACGGTTGTAAATTCAAACCAGCCTTCATACTTCAAGCAATCTTATTTACCTCCTAAAATATCGCAATTTTTACATTCGAAGCTTCGTAATGCATAATACTATCTCTCTAATTGAAAGAGGTTAGATTCAAACGCAAGCTATTGTCGAAGCCAGTGGCGGCTCGTGCAATTTGGCAACGATATGTCTTGCCTCGATTTGTTTCAATGTAAAACAATCGATTCGATAATGAAGCAGCGCTCCAGTATTGAATCGATTGTTTAACATAAAATTAAATGGAGGAAAACAGTGTAGCTAACAGTTGATCCTCAACATGTATTACCTAAAAGGTTTCTTGTTTCTAACCCACCGTTGAAGTCCCTGCAACCTTCTTCTCTCGAACCGATCAATGAAACTATCAGTAGCGTAGCGTGCATTTTGGCAACGTGTATATTGCCCATTTAAACCCTTGTAAAAGGTCGAATGCAAAGGTGCTCACCGGACTCCGTACGCTTCGATCTTTTATATGGACTTATATGGACGAACTGCAAAGTTGCCAAATTCCACACCACGCCACTGGAAACTATCTATGGTTTGATCGCCATGCGGAACTCATGAAAATAAACTCATCTAACGTAACCGAAAATGAACTTTTATTTCAGCTTCAACTTTCATGAGATACTTATTATCTATATTTAGTACAGTCATGCTTTCGCGACCGTTTGTTTGTCGAACATTCTGACAGAAAGTTCTGAAGCTTGGCCGCTTTTGGGATGTGTCTTGTGATACGTTTGCTGCAAGTTTTTGAGCATCGATTCTAACACAGCCGTAGCCAAACACTCTTCTTTCTCTCTCTTTGTATATTTGATTACGTGTATTAAAAAAGGATGGATAGAGACTATAGAGAGGCTGCCAAGTGGCTTCAACCCCTATATCCATCATTTTTTAACACATATGTGATCAGTGGCGTCACGTGAAGTCTGGTAATGCTTCATTTCGTTCATTTAAACCCATGTAAAATATCGGTTCGAGGAAGAGCACTGTGCAGTGTACCTTCGATATGTTGACCTTTTACATGTGTTTTAAGTGAATTAAATACAACGTTGCCAGATTGCACGCGACACCACTGCCTGTGATCAAATGGGCAAAGAGAGAGAACGACACATTTTTGGCTTCAGCCATGGATGCAAAAATACTGATAAGCACACTTGAATCTACTGAAATTCACCCAACTTGCGTGTTTTAAGTTCAAGCCACCCAATTCAACAGTTCTCTCCAATGCAACATCTTTGCATCTTCCACATTTCACCAATCCACCCTCATCTACAAATTCCGACAATTTATTTTCGTCCATTTACAGCAAACATCTTTTGACCACACCCTAAATCTTTAAACCATGCTACTTGTTGTATGGACACAGTTTTAATCAGTTTGCCCCACAGCGGTGGTTCGTCCGGCCTGTCCGAGTAGACCCCATTGTTGCCCGATTGCATGTTTACTTTGAGTCCATGCAGGAAAACCATTTTTTCTAAATTTGTTATCAATTTGGCAACTATGGCAGATATTCGCACTCATGAGTAGTTGGCATGGTTTTTTGAATTGATATTGATCCCCATCGAATCTGAATTTTAAAAAAATCGATTTAGATTTCTTGCAATTCACGATATAAGTTATGAGCCTGATTATTGTTTCCTAATGCGATACAGCTCAGCATTTTGCTTTACCTGGAGCAAAACCACTTATTAGAAAGAAAAATAAAGGGGAAAAAATGCTGTAGGGAGATCGAAAATACTTAATTCATTCAACATCAGTCCAAATGGAAATCAGAAACATTTTACTTGTGTTTTTAGGTTACCGTGTTCAACATTCTTTATTGATCGTCATTTTATCTAAACTTCTTTCTCGTTGACATAATTTAGGAAATACCCTGTTAATTGCCATAAAATAGTGTTGAATTATCATATATTATATTTTTTTTAAACATTTCACTTATTTTCTTTGTCTATGGAATAGCAATTTTTTCAGTTTCATTCAGGGCCAAGTTTTTAGTTGACATAATTTAGGAAATACCTTTTACTTGCGGCAAAATTTTATTTAATTACTTTTTTTTTTTTACAATTTGATTTCACTTGGTATCTTTGTAGTATGGAATAGCAAAATTTATAGTATCATTCAGGTTTTGATTTGGTAAAAGATACTTATACATATTTCCTGTGGGGCAAAGTAATTGAATTTTACCCGAAAAGTCGTCAATTTGCACGACCTTGGTGGTTGTAGTCTTGCCACATAACCTCCAAAAATCTGTATAGTAGAGTAAATGTTTTGTACGCATTTGCTAAGAACTATGGCAACGTCATTTGAGAATAAGTAGATGCCTTTTAGAAGCTTGTGTATAACACCTCTTGGAAACACAGCGGTGTTTTGAATTTTCTCTTCCCGCTAACGCGTCGGTAACGTCGAATTTAACTATTGCGTAATTTGGTCAGGCAATTTCGAATACACAACGCCCCTTCGCATGTTTAGAAATCGCTGGGCTGGTAAACAGATACTTTTTAAAACCCGACTCTTCCCGCATTAACACCGGTGGCGGTTCGTGCCATTTGGCAACAATACCCTCCATTCGACTCAATGTAAAACAATCTTTTCCGTTGAACGCCTTAAATATTTTAAATCGATTGTTTTACATTGAGTCAAATGAAGGGAAACCATTGTTGCCAAATTTCGAGGCACCACTGGCATCAACACGCAGCTTACGCGCAACTGCAAAAGTACAGATGTAAACTGTGCAAATCATTAGGACTGTGGGAATTGACTTCAGGCCTCGGGGAATTGTCTACGGCCTTTTTCGAACTATACTACGAATATGAAAAACGCAAAAAAAAAAAAAAAAAAAAAAAAAAAAAAAAAAAAAAAAAAAAAAAATGTTAATCTGCCATTTCACATTCGTGTCACCGCTTCGTCAAGCTACCATACAACATAAAAAAAAATCATTTTTAATCGGCTGCTGCTGGAGATCGAAAGCCTCTCTTCAAGCCGAGAAATATCTTTGTAAGGAGATATTTTTAACTCTCCGAATAAAGTGTCGAAGTTTGAGATTCGGTGGATGTTGATCGAATCCACAGTGTGTTCGATGGCGCCCAAGGGTATGTCCTCACCTCTTTTCCTTCGAAACACATTCCATCATGGGATTGTTATCATCGGGAGAATACTGATTTAGAGGCTCCGGAGAGGCTTTAGTTTGTAACTCGCGGCGTCTCTTTTTATTGCCTATCGCATACATATTTATCGCACGAATGGTGGTGTTGTGGTGTGGTGTGGTTCTCTCATTCTCTGACTCTCTTGACTCAGTTGCTTCGTGCGTACTAATTGATAAGTTGCGTATATTCTTTGCGTAAACGCCCTTACGTAACTGCAAACGTCAAGATCCCCGCTTTACCCCCGTGAACAATCCGCGCCGTCAATCATCTTCGAAAAGCTTTTGATTTCAAACCCTTCTCGCCAGAGAACGCTGCATTTCGTCCATATGAATACAAGTAAATTATCGATTCAAGGGCGTACACTGTGCATCCTCGCTAGTTCGACCTTTTTCAAGGGTTTAAATGGCTAAAGTGCAATGTTGCCAAATGGGTCTGTCGCAAACTTTTGCTACAACGATTAAGAGTGTATAATCTAATGAAAAATCACCTGGAAAGTCCATTGGTGGCATCAGAAAATCATTAAATGCAATAATAAACTCACAAGAGGCGTTCAATGAAATCCAATATGGCGGAAAAATATCGAGCAATTAGTATGCATGCACCAGGAACATCCAAGGATAGCCAACCTCACAATATCGATCACAACCAATCACAACGTAAACAAACACATAACCTCCACCTCCAGTGAGGTTGTCAAAGTTGGCTATCCTTGGATGTTCACGGTGCATGCATACATAGATTGCTCGATATTTTTCCGCCATCTTGGATTTCATTAAACGCCTCTTGAGAGTTTATTATTGCATTTTATGACTTTCGAATGCCACCAATAGACTTTTCAAGTGATTTTACATTAGATTAAACACTCTTAATCGTTGTAGCAAAAGTTTGCAACAGACCCATTGCACCCGACTTCACTTAGCGTAGTCTTAATGGAATAAAGTATAAGGGTGCCATTTTGTGTACATAATGGCCAATGAGTCCGTTATACAAACTTTTGCTGCAGTGTTAATATGGATTGAAAAGATATCGTCCCAGTTGTATATGGCAGCAAATGGAGAACCGCCTCCGCCTTCCTTCCAGTGGCGGCTCGTGAAATTTGGCAACCGTGTCCTCCTCTTATTTTACCTACGTTTAAATGGAAAACTTGCGGGGTTGCCAAATATCACGAGCCGCCACAGCTTCCTTCCGTTTATTCAATAAATATGTATACTTATTGTAACTCTTTGGTGTATGAAAAAAAAAAAAAAATATATAAAATCCATCCATCAGAAAACTATCGTGATTATAAGCGATCGGTATGCAACACGTAGTTCAAGGGAGAGCACACGTGACTTCCATTGTTTACCCACATTGATGTAATAAGATTACGTATATCTTTTCTCGCTAGGTTTAGCAATCTTATTTTTTCTCTCTTCTGTACGCTGGTTCATAATGCATCCATCAAGCGTTTTAAACAGTTTTATGATTGCAAAAAAATCGTGTCTGGAGCCTTATCTTAAGTTATAAGTAATTTTTGCTAAGAAGTATTTTACTCTCGTTCTTGTTTCTAATGAGACATTGTAGAATTGATGTCGAACAGGAGCTTTTAAGTCCTGCTTCTACACGGAATCAATAAACTTCAGGTCATTGATTTTTGGTTCTTATTGTAAACTCAGTAGATATATGAGACATGGAGTGGAAGTACAAAGCAAATCGGATTTGCTGACAAATCCTAGCCTGAAAGGACGATTTAAAAGAAATCACTTCATACTTTGCTCAACTTCTCAGCACATGATAAGGAGGCTGATCATTTGGTTTTTTTTCGTATGTCGGTTGTTTGAATTGCTCAGAAGTGATGCAATAGGTCGAATGATGTGTTAAAACACTGTTGCCATGGTTAATGGTTTAATGGGTTCAATTTTGTTCGGAGGCTCACCAAAACAACAGCCAACAGTCGTCTACTGTTGAGTGGTTGAACATTGCTCCAATCAACATTTACATGAAAAACTGTGACATCAAAATTTCAATAAATTCAGGTTTGAGATTTAAAAATAATTTGTCATCAACCATTATTCTGTCCAAAAAAAGCCAATCTAATCCATAAAAAAACCTAACTTCTGTCCATCACTCAACAATAGGTGACTAATCTGCTGTTTTTTCGATGAGTTCCGACCAAAATTGAGCTGGAGAATTAGACACAAGTCGCAAGCTTTGCGCTGGGTTTCTATTTGTCTCTGCAACCGAGTCACCTTTAACATGGCAACACTGTTTAACCTGATAATTCGACTTATATCGTTGCTCGCAAGCATATTTTAACTATCGATGCATCAAAAAGGCAAATAAATTACATCTTTACAGCAATTTCTTTCCCCTAATTTCATTTTTCTCGGGCATAAATTTATAAATGGTAATTTGACTTATAATTAAAAATCATAAATAGATTACATATATGAAAATTGAAAATAAATAAATAAATAAATAAATAAATAAATAAATAAATAAATAAATAAATTAATAAATGATCAACTCTCGAGTCGTTTTGAAATTCTCCAGACTTCTCCAGACTCTGTTCAAAGTTGATTTTGAAAAGAGGATTTTCTGCCAATGAGTCTCGATATTTTTCATAATAAAATAAGTTTAAAATTAAAAGTAGCTTCATCAATCACAAGCAAGCAGAGCCCTGAATGAGCGTCGTTGTAAATTGTCTCTTCGAGAAATTCATTCTCCAGCGGGCCGATCCTTGAAATTCACGACTTTTGGGTAGACTGGATAAGAATGGAAAACGGTGATTGGTGGAGACGAGTCACGTGGTTGCCCAGTCTAATTAAAATACGGAATGGATTAGATAAGTTATCGGGTACTTTAAGACTGCCCGATAAATTATCTAATCCATTCCGTATTTTGATTAGACTGGGCAACCACGTGACTCGTTTCCACCAATCACCGTTTTCCATTCTTATCCAGTCTACCCAAAAGTCGTGAATTTCAAGGATCGGCCCGCAGGAAAACTATAAGGTAGGTGACCCAAATGATTAAGGTTTCCCCTCCCTCGCATTTTTTCAATTATTCTGAATTTACGATAGATGGGGAATGCTGATAGCAGATGCTATAGCTTCCCCCACTCCAAAAATCAAGAGCATCGGGCGATTCAGTCGGCGCGAAACAGCGCAACGTCCATTTTTGTAGGTCTTCAGCTAATACTCACGGTAGTAAACAATCGTAAAAGCTAAGTCCTTAAATCGAGTTCACCTTTGACTTTCAATTCATCATAAATCATTATAATTTTTGGTGTAACTAGAGTCTGGATTCCGTTTTTGAACGATAAAATAGCATTTGAATACTTATTAATGAAATTTAAAAGGTGGTATACACCTTAAGGTGCATCAAAAATATGAGGGGTGGCCACCTTAGGTGCATGTTTTGCGCGATGTCAAAACTCTACTTTTTTTCAAACGCAAAAAAAACCTCAAAAACAAGCAAATTTAAAAAAATTAAATCAACATATGATGACCGACTGTCTAAATAGTAAATTGACATATTTGGTTTTTTTTATCTCTCATGCCTCATATGTGCATATTGACCCCAAGCATAGGTATGGCCACCTTTGGGTCACTTACCTTATTCGTTTCTCATCTTTGAATGAAAACGGTTCCCCCTCCCTCGCATATCTCCCTTCCCTTCTCTGAATCACTACAATGCGATGCAATATCACAATTAAATTATAAACATTCTTATGCAGAAATTCTCTCTTCCTCCTTTTGAACAACGAAAAATGACGATGCTCCAATCGATTGGTTGTTCGATCAGTAATAGAATGTACAATGTACTATTCCCTCGGTTGACCGTCACACTCGAGTGGGCACAAGTTTGACCTTTGTCGGGCGGTAAAGACATTTTTCTAATTCTTTCTAATTATCTCAATAACGAATAATTGCCCGTCTTTGACTCTCGGTTCGGTCGATAGAATTTTCCACTCTGACGCAATTGAATCTCTTGAGTAACCAAAGCGATGCTCGGTGCTTCTCCGTGCCATTGAGCATGGGCATGCGCGACTTAGTTTTTTTTTAATTGTGATGATCGTGTGTTGTATGTATGTAATTGTAATAACCTGTACGTCATTCATTGAAACTCCGTATACCTGCGATGTATTCTTTTCTATAGTAATTTAAAGTACAACTCACAAGTGATTGTCAACATCTTTAGAGATCTAATACGTTTGTCTAAAAAGTGTTGACTTCCATTAATGGAGTTCTTCCATGGTTGCCGCGTGTGGTGTAAATTTGGTGACATTTTGGAACTTAGTAAAGATTCTATATCGGTGGATATTCTTTTCTAGTAATGTATAATATAACTCACCGGTGATTGTCAACATCTTTAGAGATCTAATACGTTTTTCTAAAAAGAATTGACTTCCATTAATGGAGTTCTTCCATGGTTACCGCGTGTGGTGTGAATTTGGTGACATTTTGGAACTTAGTAGTGATTCTATATCGGTGGAAAAAAGATTAATAAAAAATAATAATAAATCAAGAGATATCTAATACTTTTTTGACCTATGTGACCTATATTTATACTCCCAATAAGAAATGCCACAAAAATTGCCGTTTTTTTTGTTAAAGAAATCAATTCCGTGTAAAGTTGAAACAAATAGCGTTGGATAGATTCAAGAAAATCTGCTGTACCTTGTAACAGCACTGAGAGAAGTATTCTTTTTTTAATCCAAGGTGTATTTCGTTTGTGTTAAAGAAACTGCACAGTGACATATTGACTCATAAGGGGAATTCCTTTAACCCAAAGAAAATGACTGCTGCTATACAAGGAGACAAAATTTCTGATTGAAATTACGGAACGTAGGCTGGAAGCACTGGCGCAACCATAGGATATCTTCCATCTCTCTCATTTCCCATTTGAATGTATGAGTAGGAAAAGGACAGAACACGGAAAAAAAGATTAGTGAAATTAACCATACGATAGCTGATTTTGGCACCTGCTAGATGTTATGGTAAACTTGACCAGAAGTATGGTACATTTACCGATACTTTGAGTAAATTCGACATGCAATCAGGTAACATCACCTAGTACCTAGTCAAAACATAGTATACTTTTGGTTAACATTGCCATAACATCTAGCAGGTGCCAAAATCAACTATCGTATGGTTAATTTCACCGTAGTTTTTTTTCCGTGAAGGAGGGGGTTTTATCCCCTTGTCCATCTTTTTCTAACATCCGTCCCTTAATGGAGAAAAGAGAGAGATGAAGAATCTCTCGGTGCGCTACTGGCTGGAAGAAATTGGGGTAAAAAGAAATTCCCTTTAAAATAATAAGAATTCTTATTGATTCAACCAGAATTATCATTGGTCGAATTGAACGTTCTGATGATTCAAAACAATCACAAGGAAGAATCTTTGGATCAATAAGAATTCTTATTATTTTACAGGGAATTTCTCTTTACCCGAATTTCTTTCTACGTTCCGTAATTTCAATCAGAAATTTTTCTCCGTGATATAGGCAGTGGCGTAGCGTGTATGGGGCTTTTGGGGCTTAAGCCCCCCCACTTTTTTGGGAGAAGCAAAAAAAAAAAAAAAAAAAAAAAAAAAAAAGACGGAAACAAAATTTGAACATCTGCAACAATCCTGCGAAATTTCCTCACGTCTTCGTTGTCATAGTTACAACTTTTTTTTATTCCCAATTTGAATTCTAACCTAAAAAAAAAAAAAAAAAAAAAAAAAAAAAAAAAAAATCTCAAGCCCCCCCACTTTTTGACCCCACGCTCCGCCACTGGATATAGGTAAAAGATTCCTTGTTGTGACAACGACTCTCCTTCATGCAACAGAACTTTACTTTTCGCTAGGAAAACTGTCACAAGTAAACGCGTTTCCTTGTTTTTGAAGAAGTGATTTCTCTCAGTGAGGAAGACAAGTCAAGCCTTAATGAGGGGGTTGTAAGATAAAAATTCCAAAGCCGTGGACTAAGGACTTGCAAGGACGAGGCCACGAGGCGCCACAATCAGGATCAGGATCAGGATCAGGAAAGGCCGAAAGACGAGGGATTCCTGAGCAAGCAGAGCATGGGAATATCATTAACACGCTGTTTGCCCGCCTTGTAAAGGATATACCGTACGGCGTACACCAAAGGGTCTCTCTCTTTCATTCATGCTTTGCACCTTGTTCGATTGTTCCTTCGTAGCTCTGTTACCAGGTGTAAAAAGAAAAAAAAAATCCCCAGTTTCCGCATTAATCTCTGAACGGATGGAATCCCAACTGTTGCGAGGCGATCGCTGGAAAAGGGGCATGCATAACATGAGGTGCGGTCTTTCCTAGAAATCGGCGTTATGATTCAAATGATAATTTCTTCGGAAGAGCACAACTGTTATTTTATGAGCCATCTGTTCTTTTATTTTACCTTTAGCGCCGGCAACACTGTTATCCAGATTGCTTTTTGCAGTGTTGCCAGTTGTGAGGTTAAAAACCGTTTATTTTGCATTGGTTCTATGACCTAAAACCGAACATCTGGCAACGTAGCCGTATAGCCAGGATAAAGTCTTTCTCTCAGCTCATTTAAATGAATGTGTTAGATAAGGACAGAATCAGGTGGTGAAGTCCCGTGACAGCCCCTATGTCCGTATCGCCAAATGGGAAGAGAAAGAGAGAGAGAGAGAGAGAGAGAGAGAGAGAGAGAGAGAGAGAGAGAGAGAGAGAGAGAGAGAGAGAGAGAGAGAGAGAGAGAGAGAGAGGAGAGAGGAGAGAGAGAGAGAGAGAGAGAGAGAGAGGAGAGGGAAGAGAGAGGAGAGAGAGAAGGAGAGAGAGAGAGAGAGAGAGGAGAGAGAGAGAGAGAGAGAGAGAGAGAGAGAGAGGAGTGGTGGGAGGGAGAGAGGGAGGGAGGGAGAGAGAGACAATATCCTGGCTGCGGTTATGTTTGGCAACAGTGGCTTAATGGCTTCCTTTACCATCAGGTTGAGGCCGACCCTACACGTTGCTTTCCAGAATCGAGAATAGAGAGCACTCGAATATATTTTGGATGTAGTAGTGTGTTGCGGGGGTGGTGAACAGGCAAAGTAAGAGGCGACCGTGGTGGGGGGTAGGGGGTGAGGGTGGGGGTGCTATGAGAAAAAGGGGAGCAGGTGTGCGTAATAAAAACTGGTCCGAAACTCCACCACCAACTCAAAACAGAAAAGGAGAAATGTATTTTCTATGCCTTAGACACTTGAGAGTTGATAGAACGCCGGGTTTTTGAATGACTTTGAAAATGAATGACAATCGATGTGTGATTGTGTCGTGTCGATGTGTGTGCGGTTTCATTGGCCGACGCTATGACGTCACGCGTGCTCTTTTATTCAGGCCGGACGAACGAAAGGACCCGAGACCATCCGGCGTTTCGATGATTTTGGGGATGCCCTCGCCCTCACATGGTTGTCAGATCTCAAGGAAAATATATTTGATTTTACATTGATTTTAATACAGGACGTAGCGATTTGGCAATACTGCCTAGCCCTCAGTTGCCGCGTTCATTCAGAAATTTGCTTTAATTTAACCGTACCCTCCCCTCTTGTGTCTTTTATGGGTCAATCTATCGCTAGCGATCTGATCTCCCCGCCAGTTTTTGATGCCGTTTGGACGACGTGAGATCTTGGCAACGTCTGTGAAACGCATTAAATCTTCACTGAAAACAATTATTGGCAATTTTTCCCTGGTTAGAAAATAATGGGTCGGTTGCAAACTTTTGCTACACCGATTAAGAGAGTGCTATCCAATGTTAAATAGCCTGAAAAGTCCATTGGTGGCATCAGAAAGTAATAAATTGCAATAATAAACTCACAAGAGGCGTTTTATAAAATCCAAAATGGCGGAGAAATATTGAGCAATTTGTATGCATGCACTACGAACATCCAAGGATAGCCAACCTCACAATATCGATCACAACCAATCACAACATAAACAAACACATAACCTCTACCTCCATAGTGAGGTTGTCAAAGTTGGCTATCCTTGGTTGTTCGTGGTGCATGCATTCAAATTGCTCGATATTTCTCCGCCATCTTGGATATCATTAAACGCCTCTTGTGAGATTATCATTGCATTTTATGACTTTCTGATGCCACCAATGGACTTTTCAGGCGATTTTACAATAGATTAGACACTCTTAATCGTTGTAGCAAAAGTTTGCAGCAGACCCATTACACTGATAGAAGAAAAAAAAAAAAAGAGAGAGAAAAAATCCATAACTCCGTATAGTATATCACCAGAAGCAACATGATACTCAATCCTGGAGAGTCTAGTATACTTCTGTTAGATAACTCTACTTGGTGTTACTATCAGAATGTAGCAGTGGCGCCACGCGTCATTTGGCAACGCCACATTTCGTCCATTCCAACCCGTGACAAATATCGATGTGAGGGAGTGCACTGTGCACCTCCAATATTTCGACCTTTTTTGTGCGTTTAAATAGACATGTTTCAGTGTTGCTAGATCGCACGCGACGCCACTCTCTGGAATATGGTCACAGTGCCAGAATTTCTCAACATTTTTAAGAACTACAGTACTCAATGGCGTACGCAGGGATTAGTCTCTCTCGCTCTTTCCCCGTTTGAGTGTATGTGCTAGAAAAGGAAAGAGATAGGGGCTGAAGTCTCGTTCGAGCCCCTGTTTCCGTCCTTTTCTTACACACGTGTTCAAATGGGGAAAGAGAGAGAAAGACAAATTCCTGTGTACGCTACTGACAGTACTAGACGCCAGTCCACGCCTCGGTTGAAATTTCATTGAGCTTCTGATAACCTTTCTTTCAGTGTATACAGACCGTAATAACCTCAAACCTCCTGCCATGCCCAATGAGCTATAACTTTAGAGTGGCAGCGGGCTGGTCCACCTTGTGCCACACAGGGTAGAAGGAATCCCGGGAAAAAGCGGAATTTGGACGGCAGATTCCAAGGTTTGAGGTTAAATTTTGTAGGTCGTTCGGAATTTGGCGGGAATTTGGACGGCGGATTCCAAGGTTTGAGGTTAAATTTTGAAGGCCGTTTCCGGCGATGCCCGAGTTTGTTTACGAAACGACCGGAAACAACCTACAAAACTTAACCTCAAAATCGATTTTTACGGCAAGATGGCGGCGCCCTAGGTGACAACAATGAACCAGTGGAACGTTCCTTGATGTGCCACTCTAAAGTTATAGCTCATTGGCCATGCCACACCGCAGTACTGTGGAAACCTGTGGAAAATGATCAATCTTACGGGGGCTTAATTAAACCTATAAGAAATCGATACTTTAATGTAGGTTAGGTTAGGTAAACCGGGTTGTTCAGTGTTCACTAGTCACCACTGATTCCTTGGATGGCACTGAATTCGACTCAACCCAGTTTTAGTCAACCCGATCCAACTTCAAATTATAGAAGGATTTTTGGCCGAAAAATAAACACGGGTCGCAATTTCAACGACAGTCAGCCGCAGCCAGCGTTAATGAGAACCGAATTAGAAAAGGGCCTCTGGCTTGCTATATAGGTTGTGTCGAAACTGTTTCTGGTCTCATTATGAAATAAACATTGGATTGGTTTCCGGGTCAATTTTTTTCGAAGTGCAACAAACGATTTTTGTGAAACCTCTCGAATCACTATTTTCTCTTTTCATTCACAAAAGGGATGTTAAAATACTTGTATGCTTTCGATAGATTTGAAATAGTAGATTTAGGTGGTTGTTCGCGTAAACTTGGCAACTGTGTGGCCATGAGGGTGTTTTGATTCGGCACGCTCAGCCTCTTACGTCCCAATTATTGTCGGCCTTAGCCTAGCCTCGGCTTTTTCCCGTGATTTCTCCATGAACGCCCACCAGTCTGAGAGAGACTCCGACCGCCGCCGGGTAGAAAATTATTCCTCGTGTTGGAACGGAAAGTAAATAAATAAGTAAATAAAAGAAATTACGAAGTAACGAGATGGATTTTGAGTTAAAAGAGAGAGGGGAGAAGGGAGAAAGGGGGTTGAGATAATGCATCCCAGTAGCGCACCGAGTATTTCTTCATCTCTCTCTTTTCTCCATTAAAAAACGTATGTTGGACAAGGATGGACATTGGACAAGAGGATAAAACCCCCTCTTTCTGTCCTTTTCCTACTTATACATTCAGATGGGAAATGAGGGAGATGGAAGAGATCCTGGTTGCGCTCCTCCTCTCAATCTTACAAGTTGAAAGATGAAAAAGTGGAATATAAAAAAAAGGATTTTTTTTTTTTTTTTAAATTATCTCACTAAATATGAAGGCACGAGTTTGTCGAGTTTTCTTGATTAAGAAATTATTGATCTATTTCCTGAAAATACACGATTTCACTTATTCTGGATGATGATTCTTGTAGTAATGATTGATTTGAGTTTTGTATTAAAAGGGGTGGAAATCTTTTTTTTTTTTATTTTTTTTTTGCCAAATCGCGAGTTAACGGCTGTTCAACTGCTTTCGTCCTCTTCTCTCTCATTTAATACTTCGTTAAAGTATCGCTCCCTGCTTGGGAGTGCTTCAGAATAGATTCTTGTTTATTTAAGTTTATGAGAACACTCTTCTTCTTCTTCTTATATACTCACTCCTTTTTACTTTAAACGGTTCTTTAAACGGTTTGAATGAAACTCTGTTGCGTTAAATCGAACACAAAACTGTTAAATCTCATTTTCCCTCAATTTTTACGCCGTGTAATACGAATCTCGTCGTTGTTGTCAAAAACTGGACGCAGTCGGGTGTTTCCAA
The DNA here is from genome assembly GCA_011764245.1 of Trialeurodes vaporariorum. Classification (NCBI taxonomy): domain Eukaryota; kingdom Metazoa; phylum Arthropoda; class Insecta; order Hemiptera; family Aleyrodidae; genus Trialeurodes; species Trialeurodes vaporariorum. The sequence continues at coordinate 65,534,080 of VMOF01000024.1, read as the reverse complement.
AAATAAGCCGATTTCAGTCATGTTTTCTTAAATTGATCATAGTCAAAGAAGCGCGTCCCGAAATAATCTCACCCAATCGAGCTATTTTTAGAATCAATAATATTTTAGGAAAATCGAAACATTCAGTGGAGCATCAATGAGCAAACGACTTTATAACTACGAGGCAAAGATTGTTTTGATCCCCAGATGACATGAGTATACGATTTCCGAACGTCTTCTTAAATCTACATTTTGGCTTGATGTAGGTCAGTTCGGTGGAAGACGGAACGATGATCTCATTCATCGATGCTCTGTTTATCGGTTTCGTCTTGTAAACCAGCCGCCGAACGAACGCGAATTCACTTAATACATGTATACATTGTATACTTGCAAAAATTAATGTCTCAATAGACTAACATTAAGTTATTGGCGGCTTTTCAATTCCGAATTTTTTTCCGTGCGGATATATAGATTCAAGAAAATCTGTTCTACCTTGTAAAAGCACTGAGAGAATTATTTTTTTTATCAAAGGTGTATTTCGTATGTGCAAAGACTGCACAGATTGCACTGAACTGCACAGTGGCCTATTGACTCATAAGGGGAATTCCTTTAACTCAAGGAAAATTTCTGATACTACAAGTAAAAGATTTCTTGTTGTGACAGTGATTCTCCTTCATGGAACTCAACCTTCGCGCGAAGAAAACTGTCTCAAGAAAACGCGTTTCCTTGTCTTTAAAGAAGTGATTTCTCTCAGTATGGGGCTATTGCACACTTTTGCTATAAGCGATTTAATAGTCGATTATGGCGTAAAAACCTCAAAAAATAACGATGGCGGCACTAAAAACTTCCAAAATCCACTCCTAAACTCAATTAACGCAGTTATTTGAGGGAGCGTAATGGTGGCCGAAGGCACTAACAATGGGAGATTCCCATCTAACAATTCTGAAACTCCATCAAGAAGTGACCAATAAGAGACTACTTTCATTTGACACCGGTGTCACTTGGTGTTGCGGTACCATTCATCGGATGTGGATCATCACTCTGATGACTAATTACTCTGTGAATCATCCTTGTCAGCATAGAAAGAGTGACGAAATTAAGATAGGAATCTCCCATTGTTAGTGCCTTCGGCCACCATTACGCTCGCGCAAATAACTGCGTTTATTGAGTTTAGGAGTGGATTTTGGAAGTTTTTAGTGCCGCCATCGTTATTTTTTGAGGTTTTTACGCCATAATCGACTATGGAATCGCTTTATAGCAAAAGTGTGCAGTAGCCCCATTGGCGATATCCATCGGATTGAAATCTGGGAACGTTTCGCTTGGAATTAACCACCTTCAGGTAACGAATATGTTCGGGCTTGGTACTGAAAGAGTCAACCGGCTCCTTATTTTTTTTCCGGAATACCGATGAACTCCATCTTCCGCGTCCTCTCGTGAAAATGATTTCCGAAGTAAATTCGAAAAATGACTTACCAAGATTCAAGTCGGGTGCCAACTATTTTAAACAGAGCGATAATCGTCGACATGTGGGCAATTACTTAGCGCTTTGCGCATGCGCGCTCTCTGAGTGCGCTCGCTGCACCTCTCAAATTGAAGGCAACCAGCGCGCAGCCACGCGACACGCTTGACCGGGTATAATTGGTTAATTAAAGTTCTTTGCTCTCATTTTGAAGTTGTTCTATACCTCAACCGTCGACACACTCTAAAACGCTCCTGTCAACACATTGGAAATATTCCAAATTGTCGCGTTTTGCCCGCGCCGCGCCACAACGCGGGCGCCTCTAAGTACTTTGATAATTCACCGTAAGCGCAATGCCCTGCCTTGACTCTCGCTCGAAGGATATGGACAATTTGATGAAGTAGATCTTTAGATATTATAACCAACTGTATAAGCAAGTGTGGCATACTTAGGGCGAGGAAAATTGATTTGCGTGATTTGAGTGGTCAGGCACATAATAATGCCCCTGAAATGATGCAACCCGGTCTATTGCGAACCTATACATGTAAGATACATATGTGTAAGTCCTCCCGAGACTGAAATACACCAAACGATCCGGATCAAATTTTGTCGATAAGGAAAGATTCCTAATCGCTATGGTTGGAATCGTAGAAGATCCGATGTAAAGCGCTTTACTCTTTAAACTTGGACGTTTTTGTCCTGATTTTATGCCGATGAAAGTTTGCTGGCATAGAGTCTTTGCAGTCAAAACACTAATATGTCACTGACATGTTAGTGTTTTGACTTCAAAGACTCGTCAAATTTTGGCGAGAAGGATGGTAGAGATTCCTTATCGCAGTGGCGCACCGAAGGGGGTGGTTTTAGGGTCAAAAAACCCCCTAAGCATCAAGATTTTGCCCTATAAAAGGTCATCTTCGGCCAAAATTCCTTTCAAAACCCCCCCTAAGGCCTCAGAAAATGGAAAATTTGCCGTGAAACCCCCACCAAACTAAAGTTCTCGGTGCGCCACTGCCTTATCGTCATGGTTGAAACTTGATATCGTGGAAGATCCGCGAGGTAAAGCTCTACTTTCTTCCTAATGTTTTCTAACTCGGGCGTTTTTCGACTTCACTTTATGATTATGAAAGTTTGCTGACGCCCCGTTGCGTTGGTCGTCATCTTTATTCTTCTACGTGACAAACATTACTTCGTCCCTGAACGTTGAGAGCCTGGTTCTTTAAAATTTTCCTTTGATTCCACTACTTTTCCCCTTTTCTCTATCTCATCTCTCCACTCCTGAATTCCAGAATACATAAATGATGCAAATTTTCCGTTTATTCATTCTTTTTCGAAATGAATATCTTGAAAATTGTGTACAAACCCACTCAACGATACTGCGTTTGTTCCTACAGTTATAGTGGTGACTTTTTAAAAGTTCAGATTTTTTAATGCATCTTCATGCTCGAAATATTTGAAAAAAAAAAGTTGTGTTGATTTTGAGTTCCGGTGCATCATCCATCTCAAACATGATTATGTTGACGTTTCTTTTATGAGTAGTCTTTAAACTGACTGCAAGTGGAATCAGTGTTTTTTCAAAATTTAGCGGGTGCCGATATTTTTTTTTTTTTGTCCGAATCTCAAATTTTGCTTCTCTAAGATGCAACGTGCGTGGGTGTATGTCAACGGTCACGTGACTACGTACATGGACTCGGCGAAAAAAATGTCACCCTCAACAATGGATACGGTTCGGCCCAGTCTCAAATTCCCTCACGGAGAATCCACTCAAAAGGTTTGTCAGTGAACAACATTTTTCAATTCAATACCCATTACCAGTAGCGGCCCGTGAGATTTGGCAACCATGCATTTTTTTCATTTAAACTTGGGTAACAAATCGATTCAAGCGAAGGCTGGCAGCCTCCTCGAGTTTCGATTGTTTTCCATGAATTTAAATGGGATAAAAACACTGTTGCCAAATCGCACGAGCCGCTACTGCCCATTACCCATCTCACCGAATTCTACAATATTTTTATATACGTTGCACGCTGAAAAAAAAAAAAAATCCCTAAATTCGATTAATATTACCAGAAGCAGGACTATGTGTCCACCGAGGAGAGTCTAGTGCTTTTACCAGAAAAGTCTGGTGATGTGGTGTCTCTTTATCAGAATATGGTCATTGTATACCAGAATTTAAAATAAAGGAAAGTCTGAACTTGTCGTTTTTGGATGCATGTCTTTTGGACAAAATACTGTGGACATTTTGACTCTATACGTAAAAAATTGGACAGTACGGTTTTGACTTAGGTAAAAGTTTTGGACTTATCATCCTGTGGATCTCCTCAACATTTTCTAAAACTATGGTACAAGCATCAGAACTTTGAGCCAGAGCATACCTCAGTTGACATATGGTCGAGCTTCTGGTAGTCTTTTTTTTTAAGGGTACAAGTATAAAGCATTGATTCGTCACAAGAATGATTTTAATATGTTTTTATTTACCTATTTAATTAATTAAATTTTAGACCCTTGCAACAACCCACTATGGTCTGAGAACAAAAAAAAAAAATCAAAAATTGCAAATTCGCAGAGAGAAAAAGTCATTAAAAATAATCGTCGTTGTTCGAATTTTTAAGCTTGATTTAAAACTTTCCAGTGACATTTTTAGGTTGAAAGTACTTTTTAAAAGTGGTCTCTGTGGTTAGAATTGGTCTGGAAAGTTCATACATAATAATGTATATACAATAATAAATGAATGAGAAATTTACTTCTAGATTTTTTCGCCACTTTTTAACGACCTCAAACCTATAATGTCTCGCAATTTGGCAACACCTCTTTTCCTCCATTTAACTCAATATGAAACAATCAAATCGATTGTTGAATCGAATCGATTGTTTTACGTAGAATCAAATGGAGGAAAAACATTGTTGACAAATTGCACGAGCCGCCACTGCTCAGACCATAGTGCAACCCCACCAGAATAAATCAAAACTCGAGATTTCTGATAGCAAAGTATTCCAGGTTTGCGGATTGGTGTTCAATTTTTCGAGACGATTATTATTATTTTTTTTTTCCGAGTCATTCCGGCAAACTGTTGGCGAAACGTTTGACCACGCACAAAGAAGATGAAACTTGCAAGAATATGAGGAGAATCCAATCGAGATATATGAAGGAGTGATTCGAGTGACTAAGCGTTTGCAGCTCGTAATTTGACCTATATCAATGTCCTTCTACGTGAGACACGCTTCAAACGAGTATACCTATACAGATTTAGAATTGACTCGGGAGGCTGCGCGAGTGGATTGTGGTCTGTGTGGAATTGGAGAGGAATTCGGATTGATATTTTCTGCCCCTACGATTCTTAATTTTAAACTAGACTGTGGAGTGTTGACTTGTAGAGGCCATACCAGATACCAGACTTCTTGGAAATTATAGAATTTGAATTTCGTCTTTTGTGACAGCTTGAAATCATCCGCGCGAGAGAAAGAGAGATAGAGAGTGTGTGTGTGTGAGAGAGAGGGAGGGAGAGAGAGAGAGAGAGAGAGAGAGAGAGAGAGAGAGAGAGAGAGAGAGAGAGAGAAAAGGGGGAAAACGTCGGGTCATATTAGTGACGCGAAGAGAGCACGACTCTACAGCGTTGCCAGTTTTATGATGAACACCCCCCGAAAGTTCCCTTTGTCAGAGTAAAATGAGCCGATATTTGGCAACACTGCAGTTCAGTGATATTTAGAACGAGAATACTCTCTGTGCTCTCAAGCTTCTTCTAGAGTAATAGAAAAAAAAAAAAAATACTCGAATTGGAATTTTAGTTTTTCGTTTTGAAAATCGTTTGTCGGTCAGGCTAGACCGCATGTGGACTGCGATGAACATTTGAGCAGCCCAAGTGTTACCAACTGGAATTTGATCAAATACGTCCTGACTTGGATTCCATTTTAAATTTTTTTCAAGTAAGCTCAGTAGGTGCTGAGCGGCAAAGAAATGAATTAAAACAGAGCAGGGGTGCCAATCTCTTCGATATGTAACGAAGTGACTTCAGATTAGTACCGTTTTCTACAACGAGGTATAGCAATAGGCTGATACATATTATAAGTCCTATCTCAAAGTTTGACAGCATCGGCGGTCAGAATCTGGTTTGTTTGCCTCTTATTTTTTAACCTTAAATCAAAAATTGTAATTAATCCAGTGAAAATTGGATTCTAAACGAAAGTGCAAGTCTTTTAGAGTGGTTATCTAGGCACAGAATTCTAATACAACTATACCTACAGGTGGGAAAATTTTGATTTTTTCTGTCATGTGTCGGTTTTCTTCATCGTGCAAATCCTTCCGAAAGAAACAGTTTGTTACGTCGATTTCCGCGTCCAGATAGCCACTCCAAAAAACGCGTGCACTTTCGTTTAAAACCAATTTCACATAAGTAAGCATCAAAAACGACATATTGTGTCCGCGACATTCACCATCCATCAGTGTTAATTTGACTAATTTTTAGTGTTTTAGAATAATTCTACGCCTACAATTTCACTTCATCATCGCCATCTTATGTGAGACGCTGATTTCAATAAATGCTATCGGTTTTCATAAAACTGGCCTAGTTTTTACGTAGATTCAAAATTACGTCTTCTCAGCAAAAAAATCGAAATTCTGGAGAAAGTATGAGTTTTGAGTAAAAACTAAGGCCGAATTTGAAATCAGCGGGTCAGAATACATGGAAAATTTTGCGAAAGGGGTGAGAAAGAGATATCTTATGATGAGAAAAACCTGGTTTTACGTTCATAGCAGCCGGACACACTATGTCGTTCAGGCGTAAAAATCATTTCACATGGTTTCGTGACATTTTTTTTTTTTAAATTCAAAGGTTAAAAAATTCGAGGTAAACAAACCGAGCCTGCGTGAAAATGTTTGTAAGAGATTTACGTCATAGGTCCGTGCTGCCTCAAAAGGTCGTACAAAAAAATCCTTTCTATTGATATAGCTCGTTGATTTGCCCAACTCTGGCATTTCCTTGCGCACGGTCTTACGGAATTCCGTAGAAATTATTCAAAGTCCATTCTCTCATGACGACAGAAAAGAGAATAGAGCTTTTCGAGTATCTCATCCTCTCTCCAATGTCCGGTCGCGGTTCGGACCAAAAGTATCGGACAACTATTAATTGGAACTATAAATTAGGGAACAACTATAAAGGCGATGGTAGCCCGTGATAAAATGCGGGGGAAAAGTGAAGTTTTTGAATGTGAAAGTTTTGAGCGGACAGACGGGACGTTGTCTGTTGTCCGATGTCCGTTGTTCCGTTGCTCGGGTCATCACCAAAAAAAAAGATCCGATGATCATCGGACAGGCAAGGCAGTCTCATCGCGTCACGTCGTCCGTAACGTAAAAAAGCGTCGCGACGCTGACGTAACGACGTAACGGAGGTACGGTGCGGTGCGGTGCGGTGCAGACAACGCCAACGACCAAGAACACAGCGTTTTTAATCGGACGGCGGTTTTTGACCTTGTCTAACAGTTATTTCAGTTCTCCATCAGCATCAGGCCTCAACATCAACATCACCCAAGCTGCTTGAATTATTCAAATTAGGTTTCACTTTCGTACGGAACAATCCTAATTCGACGCGCGCTCGCGCGTGCGCGTGCACCATCGTCGCGTCGCGCGCCGCGCCGCGCTTCGAGCGTGCGGCGTTGAACGCCGACCGATACCCTTCGCCGCGGATCATTGCATCGGAGGGATCCAGACAATGCAGGATTGCCAAACTATCGATAAATTGTTCATTTTAATTTATTTATTTAACGAAATAGTACTTGGGTAAGATTTTGTGCTAAAATTAAACGAAAGCGCGTTGGGAGCTAGCGTGGTCTATGCTGATTAGAACCAATTCTGAGAAGAATTTTTCTGTTCATTCAACCGAAAGTCTGTTTATTAATCACACCGTAGTTCCTGTTGTTTCAGCAGGAATAATAATTGTTATATTTCCATAGGAATTCCTGTTATGTGTTAATAGGAATTCCAGTTTCTTAACCGGAATTCCTGTTGAAGAAATCAAAAATTCTTGTTGAAATAACAGGAATTTCTTGTTTAAGTAATAGAAATTCCGGTTAAGTAAGTCTTAACAAGACGTCCGGTTCCGCACTGAGAGAATTCTATTTTTACTCCAAGTTGTATTTCGTTTGTGTTAAAGATACTGCGCAGTGAAATATTTACCAAAGGGAAATTCCTTTAACCCAAGGAAAATTTAAGCTGCTACAAGTAACAGTAAAAGATTCCTTGGTGTGACGGTGATTCTCATTCGTGCAACAGAACTTTACTTCGCGCAAGGGAAACTGCCACAAGTAACGTGTTTCCTTGTTTTTAAAGAAGTGATTGCTCTCAGTGCGGCAACGAGACATTTTTACTGAGTGTAATGTGGCTAGCGTACGGTATCTGACAACGGAGAGAAATGCGAGCGTCCAAACTTTTTTGGCCTTGTGAAAATTAACCCTTTCTGTCGTATAAGAAACTTTTCTTATATGCTTTCATGTGAGCCAATTTTCCGAATTTCCATAAGGCTTCATATAAAATGTCGTCCCTTATGATGGACACTGCGATGGAAAGGGTTAACATGGTGTTACCATCGAGCCGATTTGGATTCGCAGCTGATCTTTCGTTTGATTGGGTCACAATGAAAGGGGGGTCATCGAAGCAACATCCATCCTGTCATAGTTGCAGCTCATGATTTACCGATGTATCGACACCTCACCCGTTTAAACCTATATAAAATAGTCGATTCTCAGGGGATTCAATTCAACTCTCGAATAAATCGATTCTTCTGCGTACACGTTATTTAAATACGAGAAAAACTATTTTCGACCATTTACGAGTCTTCTTTGCATCTTTAGGTTCGGCAACGGATAATCTCTAATCAACAACTGCGGTGGCTCTTCCTAGCTTCATTCACTGGCCGTTGTAGGGGGAGGGGGGGGGGGGGGGAGCGTGCCTCCGCGCGCCGCGCTGGGTGAGGAGACCACGAATTAAAAGCGAGGAGGGGGTTGATCAAAAGCATCCGGAGACGATGGTCGATGAAATCCTTCTGTCCGCAGGACCGTGGGGGCTACTTCGATCAAGACCCAAAAAAAAAAAAAAAAAAAAAAAAACTCGAAAATGTGATATCCGATTTTTGATTCTTCATTTATGTTCGAGCACTAGTCATAAAATCGTTCACCCATGCTTGTCTTTAGGTTTTCTTTAAAACTCGCTCGAGTGCGCTCGGGTATATCTAAACAACTCGCCCCGCTTTGTTTTCCAAGTTTGTTTATATGTATGTTTTTGTTTGTTTATTCATTTATTTTATTTTTTTTATAATCCTATCCGAAACTAAAATAAATTGGAATTGTAGTGGATACTGGGGAGGGTGGGTGGGGGGGGGGGGGCTCCGATGGACGGGCAGGTCTGTTATGCGTTTAACGGTATCGTATCGTTGCTTCCTTGACCGGGACTATTTTCAGAGAGAAAACGATTTTTAATTCGTGGAGGTATCGAAGAACAGTTTCAAATTTTATCCGTAGGTGAGGAGCAGTGATGAGAAGAAGGATCATGTAAATGTCAAGAAAAATCATTTTGTTTTTAAATCATGACAACGGTTTTACAACATTCGGTTTTAGTTGATGACATTTCTTTCCGAGCGTCAGTAAAAGTATCTAATAATCGTGCATTGCTTTCGGAAGAAGCACGGCAAAGCCTGTATTTTATCGAAAGTCTAAAGTTCACCCTGGTAAAAACACTCCCTCTTCAAATCAAGAGAGAATATAGTTAAACATTCTTACTATTTTGAACTTATTTCTGCCTATATATGCCAATAAATGAAGGCGCTCTAAGTTACTGTACCATCCACGCTCCTTCATCAAATCAAAAGTGAATAGTTAAATATTCGTACTCTCTTAAACTTATTTTTGCCTATGAAAGAAATGAAGGCGCTCAACATTACTGTGCTATTCACGCTCCCTCTTCAAACCAAGAGAGAAAATAGTTAAACATTCTTAGTATTTTGAACTTATTTCTGCCTATGCCAATAAATGAAGGCGCTCAACATTACTGTACTATCCTCGCTCCCTCTTCAAATCAAAAGCGAATAGTTAAACATTCGTATTCTTTTGAACTTATTTTTGCCTATGCCAATAAATGAAGGCGCTCAACATTACTGTACTATCCTCGCTCCCTCTTCAAATCAAAAGCGAATAGTTAAACATTCGTATTCTTTTGAACTTATTTTTGCCTATGCCAATAAATGAAGGCGCTCAACATTACTGTACTATCCTCACTCCCTCTTCAAATCAAAAGCGAATAGTTAAACATTCGTATTCTTTTGAACTTATTTTTGCCTATGCCAATAAATGAAGGCTCTCTACATTACTTCCTTTTCCGGCAACTCTCCATAAATGGAAGTTCTGTAACAGGCAATAAAATCGGCTGCTTCTGAAAACAGAATGATGTAATCAAATAAAATCTTTACAAAAGAAGAAGACAAAAAAAAAGACGGGAAAAAATCATTATTTATCATCAAGGTTACGTAAAACTTGTTGAGAGTTCTCAGCACTATATACGACCTGGTGTTCGAATTTAGATCAATTTACGGATTTACTGCAACGTGGGTGTAAAGGAGGGCAATGCATTGAATCTTCATGAGCGGATTCCATGAATGAACTCAAGCGTATTTTGCGGGTTCATTGATTATTCCTTGATTTCGAAAAGATTGCGTCAATTTACTTCACTCGCAAAGAGCCTTGAGGGAGTTATTATTTTTAATTCAGACAGCTGTGACATTTCGAAGGAATTTTCTCGTCCCTCTTGAAATGTGACACTTGGAATGAAACTAACCTTAAGTTTTTCTCAGTTAAGATTTGTATTGAAAGAGGAAGGAGTGAATCAATCACTCTTGAAAGGCAGAATTCAACAATCAAATTGTTGGTAAATCAATTTATTCAATAAATTTATTTTATTTATGGGCCTTTCGATTTATTTTGTTTGGAATTTTAATCCTTTTGAAGATGATTTTGTGCCGGAACGCGGTATTACTCACAATTTATTCCGATAAAAAAATAGTTTTGAACGTAAAGTTCATAATTTTTTTTAATTTTTTTTTTTTTTTTATTTACGCGGATCACACATTAAAGGTCAAAAGACGGCCTTTTCAGATTTCAAAACTTTTTCTAAATTTCCTTCGAATGTCCTCCCGACGTCCTGGAGACTTTGCCGGGATAATTATAATGTAGTATGAAAATTGCGGATACGGGTCATCAGTTCAGCATGAGATACAGGGTGATTTATAAAGGAGGAGCCTCCTTGAGAGACACTTTGCAAAATATGCTGTTTTTAAGCCAAAGTTGGATGCAGTAATTTGGCAACTGCGCATTCTTCTTATTTGAATGTATATGATGAGGAACAATTGATTATTAAAAAGGCCATGACTCTCTCAAGAATCTAATGTTTTTCATATACGGTCAAATGAGAGCACTGGCGCAACCAGGATATCTTCCATCTCTCTCATTTCCCATTTGAATGTATAAGTAGGAAAAGGACAGAAGGAGGGCGTTTTATCCCGTTATCCATCCTTGTCTAACATACGTTTCTTAATGAAGAAAAGAGAGAGATGAAGAAACTCTCGGTGCGCTACTGAATGAGAGGAATGCATGGTTGCCTAATTGCTGGATCCGTCTGTTTTTTTTTTTTAACCCTTCTTTTGGAAACCACTTCAACGTTTTCTCTTGTTGTATGAAAAGGGGGGCCAATGTTATGTGTGTTTTCCAAAAAACAGGGGTCAATTTAAAAAACCCTCATTTTTTTCCCCTCTTTTTAGGAAATTAAAGATTCGGATGGTTCCCGAGTGTTCCAAGAAAACCCCCAAACTCATGGTTTTATTGGCTCCAATTCTTTAATTTTAAAAATGCGCCTCACAGTTAAAGATCCTCGAATCTCTTGTATTCCTCTGTATGTATTCTTGTCAAGAAAAAAAATTGGAACCCAAAAGCCAGGTGAAAAAATGGTTGCCTTGCCAAAGGTTGACGGTTTTCATTAAAGTGGCGGTTCGGCACTCGAGGTTTTGTTGCCCGGGTTAAACACTTGAAAAGATGATTCGGGCGAAAATTAAGCTTTTTTCCATTTTTGTATAAAAGCGAATCTGTGCATTTTAAAACATAGCGTTTCAAATGGACCAACCCAGCAAAAGTATCGATTCCGGCGATTAAACTACCAAAATCGATTCCTTTCCCAACTTTGTGTTGACGGATCTTGCATATGGAGAAGTGGCGGTTTGCGAATAGTGGATTGTTGTTTTTTGTCCGTGTGAACCCGTGCAAAACTATCGATTTTTTGAGGCTCGATTGAATGCCCTGAGAATCGAATGTTTTCTATAAGTTTATTGGCGTGCATACCAAATGGCATGCAACAATGGGTCCGTATTTTCCTTTCATTCAAATTGTGTTAAATACGACGAGCTATCAGCTATACCACTATAAAGAGGATTTGTAAGGCGTGCTTTTGAGGCTGTCATGGATAGAAATCTTTTTTGGACATTTTCACACAGGGCTCGGTTTGTCGTTTGCCTCATATTTTTTAACCTTTAAATTTCTCAAAAGAAAAATGTGACAAGTCCATTTGAAATTGATTTTAAACAAAAGGCAAGTGTTTGAGAGTGGCTATCTGGACACGGAAAACTGATACATCTGTTTCTTTCGGAAAGATTTGCACGATAAAGATATTGACACGTCATGACAGATACAAGCAAAACTTTTTCACCTGTTTAGTTGTATTGAAATTCTGTGTCCAGATATAGCTACTCAAAAACACTCCTGCACTTTCGTTCAAACCCGATTTCCACTGGATTAATTACAATAATTTTTGATCCAAGGTTAAAAAATATGAAGCAAACAAACCAGAATCAGATCGTCCATCCTGTCATACTTTTGAATAGGACTTAAAACAAGAATCAGCCTCTCTATCGATACACATCGTTGGTTAAATGCGCTTTTAACCCGAAACATGGCAACACAATTGTCAACAAACGTGATGATCGCCAACAGATTCGCGTTAAACCGTAATTCAAGACGCCGTTAAAACGACGCGTGTGTCCCCTCTTCGCCCCCCCCCGCCCCCTCTCGCCGTTTCATCGAGCATCGGGCCCGCGCTCGAGTCTTGGAAACCGACATCCATCGAACAGCGAAAGAAATAAGGAAAAAAAAAAAACTTTCACTGTGGGTGCTTGGCGAAAAAATTTAACACGGGCTACAAATTTGAATTTTGTCATCGTTCAAGTTTCGTCGAATCGGACTTCCGATCCGTAATTTGTTTAATGAGCTTCCCGTCTCGTAAATTTCGTGAAGTCATGCGTCGAATCTTACGTCTTCAATAAAGGCCGAAGTGTGCAGTTCATGAACGGCTGGCGCATGGCACGGCGCACTTTGGTCTGAGGTGGGGAAAAAAAGTGGCCAAAAATCAGTCAAAAAAAAGGTCATCAAAAATCGTAATTTTCGACCAGTTAAGCCTAATTTAAAACTTTCGACTGACTTTTTTAGGTCTAACTTATTTGTTAAACAAGTTTTATTTAATTAAAATTGGGCTTGAGTTAGCATAGTCACCGTAGCAGAATTTCCTCAACATTTTCGAGAACTATGATACAAGTACCAGAGGGTAACAGTATATCAGACTTTACTTCAGTTCACATGTTACTAAGCTTCTGGTAATATTTTCTTTTAGTTTTGGAACGATTGAATTTTCTATGGCGAAAACTTTGGTAGAAAAAAGATTTCAGTTGCGCCACCCAAATCTTTGCTTCACTCAGATAAATATCTTTTGTTAGGCGTACAAAGTACAACCCCTTTGGTCGGCTCAACCACTGGTGCAAACCAGGTCTTTTTCCATCTCTCTCATTTCCCATTTGAATGTGTAAGTAGGAAAAGGACAGAAAGAGGGGGTTTTATCCCCTTGTCCATCCTTGTCTAACATACATTTCTTAATGGAGAAAAGAGAGAGATGAAGAAACTCTTGGTGCGCTACTGAGCTCAACTAAAGTCTTTTGCTGGGTCATTTTACTACCAAAGGTTTTGTCAGCGTCACCAAAACTTGTTTTCTGTTTTTTTTGTTTGTTTTTTTTTTTTCTTTTTTCTGTGTGCGATTAAATTAGTTTATCAATTTGATATCAAACATATTACTCGTATTGAGCAGTGGCGTAGCGTGCAATTTGACAACGTTGTACTGTGTCCATTAAAACCAATGTAAAAGGTCGAATGCGAAGGTGTTCACCGAACACCCAATCGTTTGATCTTTTTCATGGGTTTAAATGGAAAAATTGCAACGTTGCCGAATTGCATGCTACGCCACTGGTATTGAGCCGGCGCTTATTTTCTTCGCATTCCACGTTCTGATCTGCGAAATTTCCTCCAAGCAGGGAACACATATTTTTCTCTCGAAAACCCGCTCAGCACGTCACGGCTATCCGTCGTTTGAGTGCATTGTCCGACCAGGCCATCCAAGTATAAAATTCGACAAACAAACAAAAAACATGGAATTCGATCCGAAATTACTTAATAGGAAGTAAATAGCCGGCCTAAACAATTGATTCCTCCGTTTGGAGAAACAATGGTAACAAGAGAAAGTATAGGATGACAAAATAAAAAGCGAGCTCTCTTCCTCGTTAAAAATCCGCGGTCATTGCTGCATCCGAGTTATTATTACGCCAGTTTTATTTTTTCCCTCTCAAATTTTCCGATAGAGAAGAAACGAAAACGAAATCAACTCGATATCTATATGTATACACAAGCGACTACTAGCGGATCCAGTGGATTGTCTCTCTCTCTCTCTATGGCAATTTGACCGCGTGTGTTAGAAAAGGACAGATAAGGGGCAGTCACGTGACTTTCGCCCCCTCATTCTATCCTTTTCTAATACACTCGGTCAAATGGCCATAGAGAGAGAGAAAGACAATCCAATGTATCCACCAGTACAAGCGACTCCTATTCTCCATACGATTCAATCAACCGTGTCGGTCCTACGGCCGAAACATACATGCGGTTAAGCCCCTTTCACTTAGACTCCTTGCTTTCAGTATACAGGGTGCCTATAAAAAAAGTCCCTTCTCAGAAGTTAGGGTGGTTGCCATCCCAGAATTTGAAGGAGCTTCGTCTATTTACAGTAGATACGATTTCTACGCAAGCCTCTTGATTTAAATTATTGAAAAATTAGATTTTTGAGTATGAAGGTTTTACGTACTATACTTTATCTATACAGGGTGACTGTAAAAATAGTCCCTTCTCAGAAGTTAGGGTGGTTGCCATTCCAGAATTTGAAGGAGCTTCGTCTATTTACAGTAGTTTCGATTTCTACGCAAACCTCTTGATTTAAATTATTGGAAAGTTAGATTTTTGAGTTTGAAGGTTTCACGTACTATACTTTATCTATACAGGGTGACTGTATAAACAGTCCCTTCTCAGAAGCTAGGGTAGTTGCCACTCCAGAATTTGAAGGAGCTTCGTCTATTTACAGTAGATACGATTTCTACGCAAGCCTCTTGATTTAAATGATTGAAAAGTTAGATTTTTGAGTTTGAAGGTTTCACGTACTATACTGTAAAAATAGTCCCTTCCCAGAAGCTAGGGTGGTTGCCACTGGAGAAGTTGAAGGAGTTTCTTGTTTTTACAGTACGATTTCAACGCAAGCCTCTAGATTTAAGTAATTAAAAAATGAGATTGTTATAACTTGATTTTGAAGGTTTCACGTACTTTAATTCCTCTACAGGGTGACTGCAGAAAAAGTCCCTACTTAGAAGTTAGGGTGGTTGCCACTCGAGAAATTGAAGGAGCTTAGTCTATTTACAGTACGATTTCAACGCAAGCCTCTAGGTTTAAGTTATTTGTTACCACCTCATTTTAATGTATTTCTACTTTCAAGTCAACTTCACGGCAGGTTTGTGCAGGGATTGGACCTGAAATGGTTAAAATTTTACCAAAGGTTTCGTAACACTACCCAAACGTTTTTCTCTGTTTTTTCTGTGTTATGAAATAAAGGCCTTGTTATCAAAATTTGCTCGCCTACAGATCGTAATAATTACATCAACTGAAGCAACCTTGGTTGGAACAAACAAAAAAAAAAAAAAAAAAAAAAAAAAAAACAAGGAAAGAGCAACAATCCAAGATCAATTAAATGCGACGGAAAGTTATTTAGAGCGTTAACTGGGACGTTACACAGTAAGTACACAGGAGATCAGCAAGGTGTGAAAAAAACAGTGAAATGTTACCAACATTTCAAGTTAACACTTCATTCTTATCTAAGCGTCTTGTTCTCACGTTCCCCCAATTTAGATAAGATAAAACAGTCGTGACAGATTCACCAAGCGTGAAAGAGTCCTTGCGGGGAGATTTTTATCCGCATGAAAAATCGCTCTTCACTTTTCGACTCGGAGTCACATCGCAAGCACCGGTTGGTTCATTTCTGCTTCTTTTCAGAAGAGCCATATCCTTAATTTATGAGGTGGCTTTTTCACAAGTAGCGTCCAAAAATTCTCCAAAGAACTTTAAAATACATGAAATCATAAGTCGTCAACGCAAAATCATCAGCTGTTATCTGGAATAAAGACTCGACTTTTTTTTGCTCGTTGGGATTTTAAATTTCTCTGACATCACTCCATTTATCCCTCTATCATATTGAATTTTATCGGAGGTTAATATTTAATTCTTATTCAGTTTGATTGCTTCTGCCAAAGATTACTAAGGATTTTAGACATAACTCAAGGGATTGTCGAATGTCATTCAGAAAAAGACAGCGCTGCTGTACGTATTGTATACCAATTGCGTTTAACAACGGCAGTAGAATGTGCCGTATCAAGTAAGCTCATATTATGGGATCGAGTCTAATCTTGGGTTTCGTTTCGAGAAATTCATCCATATAACATTATGTAAACATGTGAAGATCAGTAGCGGCTCGTGCAATGTGGCAACAATGGACTCCCTCCATTTAAACCTATGTAAAATAATCGATTCTTTGGTGAGGCGCTGTGCCTCACCTAGAATCGATCTTTTAGCACAGATTTAAATGGCAAAATAGCACTGTTGCCAGATTGCACGAGCCGCTACTGGTGAAGATGCAAAAGAAGGTGAAGAAAAATCTGAAAACGAAACGAGATGCGACCAGTAAAATTTGGCAACATCGTCGTAAAATGAGAAGTGTGCTTAGACTGTGACAGATGTATGCACCATTTAGTTTCTATCTTGGGACACTGTTCTAACGGAAAAAATTGTCCCCCCTCTGTCTCCTGTCTGTTCGGCGAAGGGCCGGCAATCCGTTTTATACATTCATATCGTGTTATGGTTGGATGTGTTGGCAAAAAATACAGAAAACGATAGAACGCGTATACAATGTAATCGACTTGTGATTTTAAAATCTATCAGAGAGGGGGGACAACTTTCTTCTTTTTTGAGAATGAAAAAGCTCTCGTTTTCGCCTCCTCTCGACTTTGGCACCGACGACGCGTGCTCAGTTGCCGCCCCATTAAGCGCCAAAGCGGGCGGCAAAAATGTTCTTCCAGCTCTCCAGCGTTGCCAATTTTTCTACGAAAAATAAAATAAATTATTGCAATATGTGGCGCCAGTTAAAGAATTCGATGGAGATAGTGTATGATCTTTTCGCTTTGCTTTTTTTATTTAAAAATAAAAGTACAAAAAAAAACAATTGTTTCGATTTTTTTTTTTTTTTTTGTGATACTGCGTTTTTACCAAAAGCTTCTACGGAGCCTAATATTTACCCAAAATTTCGATGCTTGATTTCTCAGTAAATACATGGGCGTCATTTAGGGGGGGGGGGGGGGCTTATTTAGGATTTGAAGTCAGGCTCAAAAATTGGCACGAATTATATTGACGAGCAAAACAAAAAAAGGTCATCCGATTGTTGCCCCCAAAAGACGGCTCTTTGGCTCAAAATTATATTGATGAGCAAAAAAAAAAAAAGGTCATAAGATTTTTTGCCCCCCCCCCAAGCCGAACTTGAAATGACGCCCATGAGTAAATATAGGGCTAATGTGGTTAAAATTTGGCTTAAAAGAATCGCGTAAGTAATTTCGCAGCTCCTGTGGAAACGCCCCTTTCGATTAATTCTTTCAAAAAAATACAAGCCATTACAATCAATTTCTCAGAAAGTGACCAGTGGCGCTATCTATCGATCCAGAATCTCACTTTAGACAGGTACTGAGGAATTACCTTAAAATGGACGTTTACAAGAGACCCACGACGCGACCCACGTCCCACTGGCAACGAAGGCAAGGGCGGATCCTGCAATATGGCAACCATGTATTCTTCCCATTTGAACGTATGAGGAAGAATCGATTCTCGAGGGGGCCGTGGCCCCTTAACTAATCGATTGTTTCTCACGCATTCAAATGGGAAGAATACACAGTTGCCAGATCGCTGGATTCGCTCATGAACGAAGGCGTGTGCTATGGAGCTGCAGTATCTTAAGAGGTATCGGCAAGACTCGTCCGTCGGGCGTCGACCGTCAGTCTACGGGCCAGTGTTGCCAGATTGGGGTGAAAAAGCCGTATGTTCTACATTGATTTAAATGGGAACGATACGGCTTTTTACCCTCGATCTGGCAACACTGCTACGGGCGAAAGTCCAGTTAAGTGCACCTTCAATGTAGATTATCCCAGTATCCGCAGCTGTATCAAATATCGATAAAATCTACCAGCTGGTGAAAATTCGAAAAAGGTATCATCGCACAGTGGAAACGAACCCCTAGATCCAGACGTGAAAACTTGTTGTTTTTTTACTTCAAAAACGTTCCAAGTGTTGACGTTTTCTTGCAATAAAGACTTACACTACAGAAAAGAATCTTTAAAAGCGTAAACAGACGTCGATATGGTCGATTATTAGCAAAGGCAGTGAAAGGTTACACTTTTAGAAACTCTGTGGCACTGTAATCTTTGAATCAGACCAAGAAACAACAACAGCTCTTTGAATGCAAACAAACGTACAGTAACGGATCTCATGGCGGCGTTCATGATGGTTTTACTTGTCTGAGAGTTCCTCCTGTATGTAGAGAGTTAAGACAAGAGGGTAGTCAACCTCTGATTGGTCATGTGTTTTAGGCTCAACCAACGTCGCCATAGGATACGTTTTTGCACATTTGTTAAGGTGAATCTTCAGCGTTTATTGCCGATTTCTGCCACCAGAGCGCTACCGTTCGATTAAAGTCGAATTACAGGCCGAAAATAATTTATTTTTAAGAAAACGGAGTGTCAGTTACTAGATAATCATCTGAAGAACGTCTCTGCGAAATATCTCGCCAATAACTTCAAAAATAAGGCTGAAAGTACCAAAAAATGAAGTATCGCATTTCGATTTAAGAATCGATTTGCGATATTTCATTTTTTTGGTACTTTCAGCCTTATTTTTGAAGTTATTGACGAGATTTATTGCAGAGACACTCTTCAGATGATTATCTAGTAACTGACGCTCCGTTTTCTTACAAATAAATTACTTTCGGCCTGTAATTCGACTTTAATCGAACGGTAGCGCTCTGGTGGCAGAAATCGGCATTAAACGCTGAAGAATCACCTTAACACGGTATTTTACGCATAAAAGAGTTAGTCGATGAACTTGTTAATTTTAATCATGATACATCTAAAGTAAATGTTTAGTGCCCAAAAGAATCTTTAAAGGCGTCAATGGGGCTATTGCACACTTTTGCTATAAGCGATTTAATAGTCGATTGAGGCGTAAAAACCTCAAAAAATAACGATGGCGGCACTAAAAACTTCCAAAATCCACTCCTAAACTCAATAAACGCAGTTATTTGCGCGAGCGTAATGGTGGCCGAAAGCACTAACAATGGGAGATTCCTATCTTAGTTTCGTCACTCTTTCTATGTTGACAAGGATGATTCACAGAGTAATTAGTGATCAGAGTGATGATCCACATCCGATGAATGGTGCCGCAACACCTAGTGACACTGGTGTCAAATGAAAGTAGTCTCTTATTGGTCACTTCTTGATGGAGTTTCAGAATTGTTAGATGGGAATCTCCCATTGTTAGTGCCTTCGGCCACCATTACGCTCTCGCAAATAACTGCGTTTATTGAGTTTAGGAGTGGATTTTGGAAGTTTTTAGTGCCGCCATCGTTATTTTTTGAGGTTTTTACGCCATAATCGACTATTAAATCGCTTATAGAAAAAGTGTGCAATAGCCCCCTAGACTTCGACCAAAAAAGGTAGTGAAAGATATGACAGTATCATCTTTCACTATGTCACGGTGTCATTATGACACCGTTAGAAACTCTACGAAACTGTAATCTTTGCACTATACCAAAACACAACAGCGCATCTTAGAATGTAAACAAATTTGTAATAAACGCATCCATAATGGCGGCGCCTATGATGGTTTCACTTGTCTTAACTCTCTACGTATAAGGACTTTTGACTTAACTCTCTACATACATAGGGAGACTCGGACTCTGTAGCTGGTGCGGAGAAATTGAGACGTCGCGTCGTTTAAGTATATGAAGAAGGGAAAAAAGTTTGTCGTCGAGTGGCGTCCGTCGCGTTGTGGCGCTTTTTTGAGCGCAGTGGCGTTGCATGGACAATAGGAATTCTAAATTCTCTTTCAGATTCAGCCGGCTGGAAAAAGGAGGGCGCAGTTGCCTGGCCCAGCCCAGCTGGCAGCCAGAATGGCTAGTGCCGTCAGTGGACTACGGCCCGCAACGCTATTTGAAAGCAAAACAATGTTTTTTTTTTGTTTTTGTTTTTGTTTTTTTTTTCTCGTTCAACTGATAAACATAATCACGCATTTCCCCACTGCAACGATCACTGTACTTACTTACTTACTTGGCTGCCTCGCGCTGCTTGGGCTTACAATCATCAGTGTCTGTATTTAAATTTTACCTAATGGCGGAAAAAGTGAACGCGCGCCGCAGCCGCGGCCGTCCAGAATAGAGTGTATTGTTGGACTCAAAATTATTCGTAGATATCAATATTGACCAACCCCCCCCCCCCCCCCCCTATTACTTCCACCCTTGCTGACTGAAAATGTGTCAAATTGAAGACCTTCAAAAAAAAAAAAAAATGGAGAGGCATGTCATGATTCTGTTTCGATCACATTAATGCTTTTTCGTTTTTCCTTATAGTTGATATGGCTTGTTTACTCTTTGCTTCTCTCGTGATGTTTTTATTTATTTAAGTTTTTCCTAATTTCCTCTTTCTCTTTTCTTTTGTTGCAGGTAAGAACTAAGAACTATTACTTATCATCAAAATTCAAGATGACAGATTTGTTTGTTTGTTTTTTCTTCTGTTTTCCCCTGAATCTAAATAAGTCGTCTTGTGTGTCAATCAAGTAAGTAAGTGTTGTCAAAAGTTTTATACAGGGTGTCAGGGTATCGACGTTTGACATTCGATATCTCGAATATGAAAAACGATATGGACCTCCGATTCGCGCCAAAATGCTCAGTTTGTTAAGCCTTTTTGATTGATGTATCACTCGATAGGGGTCGTCTCTCGGATTTTTTCTGATAGCCCCCCGTGGGGGCCAAAAACGTTAAAAATGTTTGGGGGCTTTAAAACCAAATTTTGACTAAATTTCTGTTATAATTTAATTTTTTATATTGCTTCTATATTGCTGTAGCAAAAGTTTGCAACAGACCCATTCAGGCCATGGATTTTAAGCTCGGCTCACGTTTTCAACCCATAAGTAAAGTCACGTTAACGAGCTTTGAACATATCGCAAAAGTTCGGCTTCTCGAACGCAAGTCAACGCATTTTAAGGCGCACGCGTGAACTAATTTATCTACGCCCTAAGGAATGCCGGTACTGAACCAAGTGCAGCATCACTTTTTTTTTTTTTTTTTTTTTTTTTTTTTTTTTTTTTTTTTTTTTAATACACTCCGGATTCGGGCGGACACTGGAGCGCCACACCGCGGTGGCGCCCCTTATGGCTACCTCCCCGTAGAGAGCAGGCAGTGCGTTGGGCTTTACTACTGTTGTTTGTCTTCCTTGTTTTGTTTTTCTTGTTTTCTTCTCCATCTACTTACATTACTAATATAAATAATCTTCCTTGGTTACATGGTTGTCTCAATGTCCATTCATACTCATGCTCATGCTTATGCTTTTGCTTATGCTTGATTATAGTAGCTTTTAGAGTAAAGATCCCCTAGTTACACGTAGTCTTAGTTTTGCACTTAGTTAGAGTGACACCCGCACTGCTTGATCTCGGGTTCCGCCCGGACACCTGCAAGTCTCTCCGAGTGACGGTGGCGGCTCGTCAGGCAAGGTAAGCAGAGTAATGACCAGTTATAGAAAGAAGGAAGATACTCGGACCATCCTCAAGCATAATAGAACCAAGTAATTTTTGCTTCACCCTTCATCTTGTTAGAATGTTTTCTTGAACCTATGTCGCCTCACCATTGCTGAGCTTTATGAGTCGCCACTGCTGCAAAGAGAGAATTGCACTCTTGCAGGTGACCGAAGGCCACGGTTCGCGTTCATATTTTTCATAACCTGCTTCCAATTTACTAATTCTTGTCTCCTTTGTTCTAGGCTGTTTAATGGTTTAGTGGTTTTGCGGAAAATTGTGTTGTGTTGTGTAGTGTTGTATATAGTTTTGCATGATGACTACTGAATTGGTTAGTGTAACTGGTGGTATTGTGACAGTTGAAAAAATGCCATCAAATGGGAGTTGTCTCTTTGAGGCACTCTCGCATCAATACAATGCTACTAATTGTTCTCCCTATTATGAGCGCTCTTGTTTTTTTTGTTTTTTTGTTTTGTTTTGTTTTGTTTTTTTTCCTTCATAGCATTTGGTTGTTGTGTAAAATAGTCACCAGTCATATATTCATGCCCTTGCAAGGAACCTAGAGCAACTGCTACTTATACAACCTTCTCACATTTAGTGTAGAGACCCCACTTGAGTTGGGTTCTGTTCTTTGCATGTCTGTTTGTGTATTCTTGTAGCTCGTACAGAACTTCAGAACGCTATATAATTTACCCTTGTATGTAAAGCCCAATTTAGTTGCTAGCTTAAGGATCAAATCTCTCCAGACCACAGATACGTAAATACTTGAGAAGATGTTGTTTGATTATTATGTTTTTAATAACGATTCAACATGCCTATAGTTAAAGTATAGATATTGTGTTTTGTGCCCACAGGTATTGATTGATTGATTAATTTGCTAATTTCCTTTTCAGCCAGAGATAAAAAGATGAGTTATCTATCAAACTATCCTTATCCAACAAAGAGCATTTCAATGTGTTGAAGTTCTTTCTTCCCCTCCTAACAACCTACTGTCCTTTGTTCCTAAGTCTCTAACAGTCCAACCGTTCGCCTTGAAACACAGGCATAACGAGCTTATGGAACACAGCTGGGGCGGTTGGACCTTCTATTTCTATTTCTATTTCTATTTTTTTAATACACTCCGGATTGCCCTATCAACTTGATACTCAATCGAACAATAGACCCGAAATCAATTTAGTTTCATTAGGCTCTGAGACTCGGTTTCATTCAACTGTCCTTCACCGTAAGCCCCGGTTCAATAGCATCAATCGTTCCGCATCCGGACCGGAGGAGCTATGTATACGAACGCACCGAACTGTTCCGTGAGTAGGTCGGAACGCGGTCGCATCGAGTCATGCAGGTCGCTCATACAAATTTGGCAGGCGCTCACCGCAGGCATGAAACCGGAGCCTGACTTAAAATGAGCCTTCAAAAGAAAAGAAAGAGAAAAAAAAGTCTCCAAATCATTTACTTCTTCTTTTCAAGGCCTTGTTATAGCAAATCAGATTTTTTTTTTTTTCTTTTAAGACAGGCCCTCTAGGTCCTCCGGATCCCGGAGTTTTGGAGTCACCGCGAAAAGTTACTGGGACGGATGCCCCTCCCTTGAAGGCGGAAGCAAACCCCCCCCTCCCCCCCTCCCCGTGTGCTTGATTGCCGAAGCTTGCGAGCGGGCTCGTGCTCACTGCTTATACTTTTTTTTTTTTTTTTTTTTTTTTTTTTTTTTTTTTTTTAATAAACGAGGCGTCCGTATGATGCGTAGAGCTTGGCAAGTGCTGTGGGACAAAAAGAATGTTAGGCGACTCCTTAGATTTTGGTGTAGGTAGACCACCTGCAATGCGTAAACTCATTGAGATGAGTATTGGGGGTTGCCTACCTTTCAGGAGTCGTCTGACATTCTTCTTGCCCCTGACAGTACATTTTGCGAATTTTCTCAATAGCGAGCTTGATACGAGTTGCTAGTTGCTATAGCTGCGAATTGTTATAGCTACTAGTTGCTAGTTGCTAGTTGCAATTACAATATGCGAAACTGCAGTGTGATAGGCCGCTCTGTGATTTTTAACTGGGCTGCAATGTGTATTCTCATATGATGTATGTGCAGCAATGTATGTGAGTGTTACAGTATGCGTGTGATGACTGATTTAACCTTAAAATGCCCAGAATTATTTGACATTTTTGGGTGTTTTTCTCAAAAAACCCAATTTGAGAACTGAAAACACGAAAAAATTAAAAGAACAGAAATTTTTTGGGGCAGCTAAATTTTACGAGCAAAAAACTCTCTCTCTCTTTCTCCAGTCTCCATCCTTTTCTAAGGCATGGGATCAAATGGGGAAAGAGACAGAGAGAAAGAAGAGTTTCTGGCTACGGTTATGTCTGTAAGTCAGCCTTGAATCAGTATTAAAGGCTAAAGCTGCGACAAGCTGAGATGGCCGTTAGTGAGCAAAAAGTAGTCCTAATAAAGAAAACTGTTGAAAGTATGGAAGTTTGCCTTTGAAAGATATTTGAGGTAATAAAGGTCGTCCAAAAGTCCAAACTCTTAAAAAAGAACCCCAAGCCCTGGTTCTTGAGCTCCTTTTTAGTAGATAATTATTTCTAATCTCAGTTTGTCTACGACAAAAATTATGTAAATAATCTTCGTTTGTCAACCGGTCAACGTATTAACTTGTCGCAGCTAGAATGGCTCATTTCAAGTATATAGACTGACCCTTTTTACCAGGTTTAAGGTCTCATTCATAGTGACTTACATCTCCTGTGGCTAAACTTACATGTAATACTTTATGCAATTTTGAATCTCTAGTTTAAATGTATAATTAATCTCCATTAATCCATTAATCTAAAGCTCCAGAAACACCAAAAAATAGGATTAATTTGAAAGTCTAAATGTATAAATATCTCAAGTTTTACTACCAGGAGGTTACATGGTGAAAAATTGTTTTTTAGCCACCAGTTAACTCTCCAGCAGTACTTGTCGAGCTATCCATTTCATTTATTAACCATTTCAGCTAAAACCTCAATAACGGAAAAATATGGTTTGTATAGTTAACCTTTAAAATGGTTTCAACTCGATAAGCTGGCTTAAAAAAAAAAAAAAAAAAAAAAAAAAATTGGACCAATAAACGTTAAAGAAAAGAACCCATAGTTTTGAGAAAATAAATCGTAGTTTTTAGTGAATAACACTGTCATTCCGATAATTAATCAAACCAACCGTTTTTATCCAAGATGAATGAATTATTATTTTTCCAGGCAAATAAAATCCCAAGCCTATATCGGGCCAAGTCGATCAAGCTCATTTTCTAAGATTTTTTTTTTTTTTTTTTTTAAATTATCTGAAGAAAACATTCATTCTATTGGGCTCAAAATGGTTTCAACTCGATAAGTTGATAAAGAACACTGTGACAAAGTTTTGAGAAAATAAATCATACCTAGTTTTGAAAGAAGAATCCAGCCATTTCGATGTTCAATTAAACCAACCAAATCCCCCCCCCCCCGCAAGACGAATGAATTATTTTTCCAAGCAAAGTATATTCCAGCCTATCTAATATTGGAGCAAGCCGACCGAGCTCATTTTTCCGAGAATTTTTTCTTGCAGTTAAATTTTTTTTCTCGTCCCCCCCCCCCTTCTTTTTTTTTTTTGAATTATCACAAGAAAACGTTCATTCCATTGGTCTCTCCGTATACCAGCGAATGCGCTATGTGCATTGTGCACGGAAGGGTTAAATCATTTCCGAAGGACTCAGGACTGTTCATGCTGATTCGCCTGCCGTTTTTCTAAAATATTGACAAACTCGCCACAGGAGTTGAAAAATATTCCAACATTTCAATCGTGCTCTATCTCTCTTTCTTTCAGTCCTCACTGCGTAAAATCGCACTCCCACACTCACCTCGCTTTCAAGTCTAGAAAAATGAACGATACAGAGGGTTAGATGGGCGTGAAGAGGAAGGGGGTGGGGGAGGGAGGAGGGGGTGTCTTATGGTCATGTAACCGCAATAAATAACATTAAAAAGAATGGATGAATCACGATTCGGACTCTACGACTCTAGATTACTAACATTTCTATTTTTTTCCCCGTCCTGGCCATACTTTCTGCATTTTGTTATTTTTGTTGCGTTAAACGAGCAATGGTTTTTCAGAGCGCCGAAGAGCATCAGTCATCACTCTCATCAGTTTCCCTCTCCTTAAGCCGTCATTGCTCATCGCGTCGATGAATAAATAGATGCGTAGATCGCGTAGATGAATAAATGGCTACGAATCAGTCGAATCCCCCCAGATCTTATTCTAGCATTACAACGTCTAACTTCGTACGAGGTACGAGAGGTTCACATATAATGTATGAGCTTCATTGAAACGAGCCTAGAGTAATGTCTTTAAATTTGGTGGTCAACAGAAAGAGCCTTGTTGTCATATCAGATGGATCTACTTGCACCGAAAAAAAAGATTAGTGAAAATAACCATACGGATACCTGATTTTGGCACCTGCTAGATGTTATGGTAAACTCGACCAGAAGTATGGTACATTTACCGACACTTTGAGTAAATTCGACATGCAATCGGGTAACATTACCTAGTACCTAGTCAAAACATATTATACTTCTGGTTAACATTACCATAACATCTAGCAGGTGCCAAAATCAGGTATCCGTACGGTTATTTTCACCATAGTTCTTTTTCCGTGTGAAAATGTATAAAAGTGTGTAGAAATAAATACAACATTAAAATATGCTAATTCATATGAAAAACAGAGCTATTCTAGCAATCGTAATAGTTACAGTCAGGGACGAAAAGAATGTCTGATAACTAACTGCGTAGATTTTTGTTTATAGGTAGGCCACTTGCAATGCTTCGATTCATCGAGGTAAGTATTGCGAATTGCCTACCTTCAGGAGTTGTCTGACATTCTTTTTGTCCTCCTTTACGTACCATCATTCGATAATAGGTTTACATCCAACAACTTGTGAATGTATTAGATCTCAGCTGCAGCAATGGGTCTGTTGTAAAATTTTACTACATCTATAGAGTGGGTCTAATCTGGTTTGATTTCACTTGAAAACAACTTTAGGACCATCAGAGAGTTCCAAAATTGACCCATAAACTAACATTGTGAGCATTCATAACAAAATTCCAAGATGGCAGTTAAATGATCTGGTCACAATCTAATCACAACGTTCTATGCTGAGAACAATGGCGGCCCGTGAAATGCGATATATCGATGTCCACTCCAATTAAAACTATAGAAAAGTTTCGATCATCAGGGGGTGCAATTGAACCCCCGAGAAATCGATACTTTTCTATAGTTTTAAATGGAGTGGACATCGATATATCGCATTTCACGAGCCGCCACTGGCTGAGAAAAGTAATTCGTCACATATGAAGCTACAATTAGTCCCATTGTGACCCGCTAATTTGACCGCCATCTCAAATTTCTCCAAAAAAAGGCCTTTTGTGGGTTCATGGGTAAATTTTGAGACTATTTGATGCTTTCAATGTGATTTTCATGCAATTTTACATGAAAATCGACCCTCCATTACCCTGTAGCAAGTGTTTGCAACGGACCCATGAGCCATGAGTGTCCGAAAAATAGTAACATAAGTATAACAGCCAATGGAATACTCGCCATTGACCTCAAAAATCCGAGTCGGTCGACCTTAAAATCGGCACCACCGCTTTCCATGGGAAACCCGACTGCATGACCGAGACCTATAAGAAATTTTGAGGTCCAAAAACCGAAATTACTCGGGCACTCGGATATTACATAAATACCCAAATTATAGGTTAGAGGATCGTAGTTGAAAAATCCCGCCCCAGTGGCGCGGGCGGGCGGGCGGCAGCGGTGAGGTGACCCCGGCCACGACCGGACCCAGGGCAGGCAAGGGGCTAGCAAAGGGGCCTTCTCCTTCATTCGGATGGCCCTCTCTCTCTGTAGTCTCTTCTTCCCATCCTGTACACTTTATACTGGATACAAGTATACTCTCTGGGTCTGCTTGAAGTTCTCCGTCGATAACTTGAGTTCTGAGCGAGTTGTATCCACGGTCCGGCGGGAGTTTTCTTTGTTTCCACGGAGATGGATCTTCAGAGCCCATGATACTCCTGGGGCTCTCTTAAGAGTCTTGGCTGTAGGACGGGGGACGCGCTCTGGACCCGATGCGTGCAAGTAACGCAATGAGTTGCACGCTGCGTCTAAGCAGTGCGCCCTGCACTTAGCTCGCGGTAATGAAGAGATGCATGTTCGACTGTGCTGGGCAGGGGAAGGTCCCGCTCTTGGATGGAAAGCGACGTTGTCTCATTGGTTGAGGAAATCAAGGGAATATAGTCCTGCGTATTGATTATTTATTGTGATAGCTACCAGGGCTACCGTTTTGCGTATAATCAATGCTATTTTTCAATTCACCGATGATTCCACTGGTTGAGAAAAGATTACACAGTTCAGTTCAGTGTATGACTGTAATAAACTAAAATACTCGCATCTGTAATCTTTTCTCAACCGGTGGAGTCGTCGATGACTTTAAAAAACTTGCGGATATTTTAATTAATCAACGGAGTTTCCACCGATTAAGGAAAGATTACAGATCAGAGTATTTTCGTGCATTACAGTCATACACTGAACTGAATTGTGTAATCTTTTCTCAACCGGTGGAATCATCGGTGAATAGAAAAATAGCATTGATTATACGCAAAACGGCAGCCCTGATTGTGATAGCTACACTGCTATACAGCCCTGGATTACTCAGGTAGTTTGATAGAGGTGTAAGATATCGGAAACGCGGGCTGGCCTCTGATTGGCTGTAATCGTGGTGCCAAACTGTTTTAGGCCTTGTGGAAATTAACACGGGGTTTTTGTTCCGGGATATTTATCTCGAAACCTGTGCAAAATTGCCTCCAAACAATTAATACGAGTCAATTTAGCAGAATTTTCTCAACAAATTGATAGGTCCCAAGTACCAGTATATTGCAAATTCGAAAAAAACTGTCTCAGTTGAAAAGTACGTAAGTACAATAGTGTGTTTATACATGCTTGGCGTGTGTTTGAGTAACTCACTATTATGTGTACTTTTAAACTGAGACAGTCTTCTCGAATTTGCAATTTTCTGGTACTTGTTGTGACCTATCAATTTGGTTCGGAAAATTCTGCTAAATCGACTCGTATTGATTGTTTAGAGATAATTTTGCACAGGTTTCGAGATAAACGTCCCGGAACGAAAACCCCGTGTTAATTTCCGTAAGGCCAAAAAAAGTTTGGACCCTCGATTTCCCTCCATTTCCAGCCAATCAGAAGCCGACTCTTATCAGCATTGACCACGCTGGCTCTCAGTGCAATTGCGACTCTTTTTTATACTCTTTGAATTAATCACAAAACGTCTGCTTTGGTGTGAATACCGCTCGTTTTCGAAGAAATGGATCTTATTTGTCTCGAAATAAATTTGGCAACGTCGGTGTCATGTGCAAGTACGACTGTGCGAGTACTATGCAGTCGAGTTCCTTGATATTCTCAATCATCCCGTGTCCCTGTATACGAGTGTGCGTGGACGCCTGCTCTGCCGATGTTGCCAAATGTAACCATGATGTCCCTCGATTTTGTATATATGTACAGGCTCGGATAGATTATTTTAATGTTTTTTATCTGAAATATGGCAACGTCGAGCGACGCCACCACATTGCATTGGTCAGAGTTTGCGTGTCGGACCGCACAAGGGGCGACTCATCCATCCTTCCACCCATCGTTGTGTCTCCTTTTTTTTTTTTTTTTTTTTTTACTTTTTTTCCTTCCATTTCCTTAATTCTCAAACCCAGCAATCAAAATAATATTTTCTGCCGTTTATCTATCTCCTCTGTTTTGTATCTCTCCCCCTCCCCCTCCCCCTCCCCTTCCCCTAGTCCCGACACCCACTGGATCGAAAACGTGGTTTTTCTCGGACGTAAAAAAAGTTGATTAGATTTTCGCTGTTCGATTTTTGAAGAAAATAGTTGCCAGAAAGTGGAAGGGAAAATATTTCAGAGCCGCCATTTTTGCGTATAAAGGCCAAAGGGGCTCTTGCAAACTTTTGCTGTGAGAAAATGGATAGTCCATTCTGATGTGAAAACCAGCAAAAATCAAGAAAAGCACAATAAGAAAGTCTAAAATGTAGTAATAAACTCACATAACTGCTTTAACGACACGATCGCAATGGTGGTTCAAATCCAGTGGCGGCTCGTGCAGTTTGGCAACCTTGCTTATTTGCCATTTAAACCTATGCAAAAGTATCGATATCGTGGGGGTGCAATTGCACCTCCTGAAGATCGATTGTTTTACATAAGTTTAAATGGAGAGAATACGTTGTTGCCACATTGCACGAGCCGCTACTGTTCAAATCATATAGAAAAAGGAGGTGAACTGTCTGAAATCGTAAATAATTGGCAAAATTTGAGTCACCTTGGAATACTTTTAGTTTGCATTATATCCAGAACGTTCTGTTTGGAACCACTGTGTGACAGTTGAAAATAAGATCTTTTTATGATTAACAAGTAGAATTTTCCCAGATATTTTTCCCTGCTTTTGTTCTTTCTTTTTTATTCGTCGCTTTCCTCCTCTTTTATCGCTCTCATCTTCCTTCTAGATTATGATTTAACTTCCCCTATTCGTGTTTACGATACGTCAAGCTGAAGTAATTATCATGGAATTATTATGTACCTCAACTATGCTTTCGAGATGGTTTAAGAGGCAAAAAAGACTTCTAGGGCTGTTTTCAGTCAAAATATCAATAAATAACTAGTTTTTGTGCATCGATTGACATCAACATTAGTATCGAATCCATTCGATAGAGGAAAAGATCGAAACTTCGATCGATGCATCGAACATAGCACAGGCCTAAATCAATCTATAACAATCATTGTTATGGTTGATCCTGTGGCGTCGCGTGCAATTGGTAACAATGTATTCTATCCATTTAATTTCATGTAAAATATCGAATTCAGGGAGTGCACTGTGCACAAAGAAAAATCGATATATTTAATGAGTTTAAATGGAGCAGCTGCATTGTTGCCAGACAGCACGCGACGCTACTGGGTTGATCGATCGAACAGCAGTTGAAAAATACCACTCATCCACCATTGTTGGTTAGAAGTCTAAGGCTTTGAATCCATAGGAGCCAACTGCCACGTATAGTGAAGCAATTTTCCTGTTTTCCTGCTGGAGTTTTTCCAGGAATATCCGATTTAAGAAACTCCGCAAGACTCCTAGTCCCATAGTGGTGCAACTTTAACTCACTCTGAATTACTCACGAGCAAAAACTCGCTCAGGAAAACGCTCCGAGACGCGTTTTTCTGCTTACATCTCATACAAGTCACCGCAGTTTCAATGTCCGCGCCATTAATATCTCGCACGTGCGTTCATGTAAGTTTCCGCTCAACACCCGCACGAACACGTGGACGAACGGTGATGCGCGCGGCGCGCATGCTCGTCATCCCTCACGAACATGCCCTCGAGTCATCATCATTCTCATCATCATTAGTGTTGCCAGATCGAGGGTACAAAGCCGTATCGTCCCCATTTAAATCAATGTAAAGCGTACGGCTTTTTCACCCCAATCTGGCAACATCTCATCATTCATCATCATTATTTCAACTCGTTTTAATATACTTTGTTTTCTCTGTCTTTCTCGAGGTGGTCATTGGCGCCAGTGGCGTAGCGTGTAATTTGGCAACGTTGCATTGTGTCCATTTAAAACCATATAAAAGGTCGAATGCTAAGGTGTTCACCGAACACCCTATTGTTCGATCTTTTTAATGGGTTTAAATGGACCCATTGCAACGTTGCCAAATTACACGCTATACGCCACTGATTCGTGGATCAAGGAAGCTGTCCTTCTCTCTCTTCTCCCATTTAGATCGTGTGCGTTAGAATTAGAAAAGGACGGTTTTGGGGCAGTCACGTGATTTTCACCCTCTTCTATCCTTTTCTAACACCTGCGTTCTTATGGGAAGAGAGAGAGAAGGGCGTTTTCCGTGGATCCGCTATTGTGAGGTCGATCCATTGATTAATTGCGGTGGTTTTTGGGAACAAAAGGCATATCAAACATTGGATTTGCTCTTCCGAAAGATTTAGCCTTACGGTTACATTAGGATTTCTTCGGAAGAGCACACATGGTGTTTTATGAACTCTTTTTTCAGACACCGCTTCAATTGTTAATGGAATAGTCAGAGCAAACTTTAATCGATGAATCACTAGAATCAGTAGCGGAGTGTGCAATTTGGCGACGTTGTATAGTTCGTCCATTTGAATCCACGAAAAAGATCGAACTATTGGGTGTTCGGTGAACACCTTTGCATTCTACCTTTTGCATGGGTTTAAATGGGCACAATACAATAATGCCGAATAGCATGGTACGCCACTATGACTCAGTGACTCAGTGATGGTAAAAATCATTTTTTGAATAACCATGCGAATAGTTAACTAAAATTATTCGCATTATTCTCATGTTATTTTTATTAGTAAATTAAAATTTTTAATTTTTCCAAAATATTATTGCCGTCAAGAATCGATTGTTTCGCTTGCGTTCAATTGGGAAGAAAATCATAGTTTTCACACAGTGGCGTAGCGTGCAATATGGCAACGTTGTAATGTGACCATTTAAACCCATGTAAAAGGTCGAATGCGAAGGTGTTCACCTAACACCCAACAGTTCGATCTTTTTAATGAGCTTAAATGGACACTACAACGTTGCCACATTGCTGGATCCGCCCATGGGTCAATTGCCACTCCCTTTTCACTTAGCATCCCGGGAGAGCAAGCGATGCATCTCGCCTCTCCTCATTCCATTGAGATCTGGCCCTACTTATTGCATATCCGGCGCGGCGTTGTGCACATCCTTAATATACCTATCTCACTCAATAGCAGTGTTCCACAGCAAGGAGGCGTGCAAATTGCAAATTCAACCGACAAACCCCCCGCCCCCTCCACCCTTAGCCGAGGTAGGAGGGGAACGGAAACTGAATTTGCAATCTTAAATTACAATTAGATCTACTTTCGAATAATGACATAGTTGCATAATTTTATCGGAGAGTGACAATTTTTTTTTATTATTATTTTTCCTCCCCTCCTACTTTATTCTATTTCTCTTTATTCTCTCGCTTGAAATTTGTCGAGCCCCGCGGAGGTTTTATTAATTACGGCGCACACTGGACCGAAATGTTCGAAACAGTGGTGCCTTGCCTGTTTAAAACCGTGTAAAAGATCGAATTCGATGTTTCGATCTTTTTCACGGATTTATATGGATATAGTGAAATGTTCCCCCACTATGCACGCCACACTAGCGATTTTAAACTTAACATTTTTTAAAGATTTAGTTTTTTCATTTGTGCTTTTTATAAATATGTCAATATTTATATTTTCTGGTTAGAATTATGTATCGTCATGAAAAGGAACATCTTTACTAACTTCTAATTTGTCAAATAAATAGATAAATTATCGGGAAACGAAGCTCAAATTTAAACAAGAGACGGCGGGACTCTTCGAAACTCGACAGTTTCAATATCAACTGCAAAGAAACACACAAAATATAACCGCAAAAGAGTCTCTGCTGTATAACAGCAAGACCAAGACTTTTTCTAGCTAGGCCATAAAATAATATTTAACTTGATGGCTTGTTACACATTTTTTGACATCAATTCTAGCGTTTTCTTTTTAATTTTAGCTTGCACCGTAACAACGTCCAGAAGATGCCATGTTTGCGATCCAACTTTGAGTGAAACTTCACAATTTCACTCACAACCGCAATGAAACACACACAAAAAATAACCGAAAAATCGAGTCTCTGCTCTATTACAGCAAAGCCAAGACTGTTTCTAGCTTAGCCCAATAGTTAATATTTTAACTTGATGGCTATAGTTACACATTTGACATTAATTCCAGCGTTTCAAATAATCACTTTTGTTTTTACCATAACAACGTTCAAAAAATGTCATGTTTGCGATCCACAGTGCAGCAGTCTGCGAGGATGAAGGGTCCGCACTACATCACAGGTGTGCTCTTTACAAAACGTTAACATAGGATTAGTGTTTGGATTTTTCATTTGCGAGCAAACTTCCTGGTCCATGGGCCGTGCATTCCGCGGACCGCCTCAATCACGGTCGACTTTCGCATTCGCGTTCGGCGAGCAGTCGCACAATCGAAGTGCAGCCTACCAGAAATTCACGCCTAATTGTATGCGCGGCGCGACGCGGCTGTCGTGCGCACGCGCGTGCGATTGCGAGTAATCAGAGCTCGTTGAATAGACAAGCCGCTAGCTCGATATGATGGTCCTCCGTCGACCGGATAGTTTGTCGAATCGCTGATTCGCCGTCTGTATATATGTATAAACGCGTGAATATGTAGCGTTGCGATACTGCGATTGTTTCTAGCAGCAGCTGCTTTTGCGAAACTGAGCCACTGCAACTCATAAAGCATTGTTGTCATTCGATCCATACCGCCCGCTATGTATGCTACATGCAGCAGCGGCTTATGCAATTTGACAACGGTGTTTTTCTTTAATTTAATTCTATATAAAACAATCGATTTGACAGTGAAGCAGCGCCTCACCAGCAATCGATTATTGTACGTGGATTCAAATGAAGGAAAAAAATTGTTGCGGAATCGCACGATTCGCCACTGGCTGCATTGTGATCAAATGTATTCGCTCCTTGGTTCTGTATTTGATACATATCGTCGAGTATTTGACTTCTTTAAAGCAGTGGCGACTCGTGAAATTTGGCAAGCATGCTTTTTGCCATTCAAACACATGATAAATTATCGATTCCTTTGAGGGTTCGATGAACCTCCTGAATATCGATTATTTTACATAGGTTTAAAGGGACACTAGGGACAGAATCCGCTGTTGCCAGGTTGCACGAGCTAGCTGTCACTCCTTCAACTCGAATTTTTAAATTTGAAGCGTAGCAGTAAGAAATTTTGAGATATTTTCTGTTGAGAAAAGGCAAAACTTGGGGCTTGGCTGAGGGGGGCGTGCCGTTCATGTGCCCCCTGATCTCCCACTAGATGGGACTCGCCAATTTTGACTCTTTTATTTGACCACCATTTTGGATTTCTTTTTGAAGCTTTTGTGGGTTTATGAGTGGATTTTGAGACGTTTTGATGCTTTTAATGTGATTTTCGCGCGATACTATCATGGGTTTGACCCTGAAACACTGCAGCAAAAGTTAATGGCAGACCCTCTTGGAGACGTAGTCGAATTTCGCTATGATCGATTCTTTCCATAGGTTTGTATAGACTCTCTATGCTATAGAGGAATGAATACGAACTTCGATATATCGCACTTCACGAGCTGTCACTGCAACTCAAATCACTCAACCGCGGCAATCGTTCGCGGTGTATTTTTTTTTTCGAAGCGGGGGGGGGGCTGCAATAAATGCGAAACTCCGTTGCCAAAGTAATTGATTTTGACAACCGTTTCGGTGCAGCCACTCGACCAGGGCCGGCCATCGTCATCATCAATTGTATTTTCATTCAAAGGTCGACAAGTGTCTCCCGCTCAGTTTGGCAAGCGGTCGGTAGCCCTACCACTTCTTAATCGGTCTCTACGAGTATAAATATATATATGTTTATAATATAGTGTGCGAGTGAGACGATAAAGTGACACAGCGTTCATAATTGTAATTATACACTTGTGGGGGCAACACGGGGGGATTTCGCAACCCCAACTGAGAACAAGCTACAACTAGTAACAACACCATGCACATGTTGTTATTCTTTACACGAGTATATGTAATACCCAGGGGCGTCGAGAGGATATTGGGGGCCCGGGGCAAACTGTGCATTTGGGGCCCTATTTCTGTATCATCCCCCTGGGGGGTCCCCCCCCCCGAAAAATGTTTAATATCAAGCTTCTAATTGACGCAATTTTACGCTATCTCTACTGAAAATTTTCAAATAATCACATCAATAGAATGTTTGATTTTTACGTTTTTTTTTTTTTTTTTTTGCCACATGATGTGACTGATTTGAAGATTTTTGACACAAAAAATTCTTCGTTTCTACTTTGATTTCGAAATATAAATAAATAAAAAAAGAAGCATTCATTCTTCAACTTTTCAATTCTCATCCCTCCTTGGCTAAACACATTTTTCACAAGTGTTGGCAGGGACGTCGAGAAAGTTCTGGAGGTTTTGCTAAGAACCAGTGGCGCGCCGAGAAATTTGCCTTGGGGGGGTTTTGGTACGACTCAAACTCCGGGGGGTCTGGGGGGTATAGAATACTACTCAGGACAAGCGGGGGGTTCGGGGGTCCTCCCCCGGAAAATTTTTTCAATTTTCCCTACCTTCAAATTGAATTTTACGGTACTTTCATGTACAGTAAAATTGAAATGCTGAAATATATTTTCGATTTTGCTGCATGAAATCTTTGCTCTTGACCCATAATTGGAGGGAGAAGAGTCAAGTGGAATGTGGTTGAAGGAGCCATGGAATATTCACCGAGGAGTTCACCGAAAGGGGGGGGGGGGTTCGGAGGCCCTCCACCCGAAATTTTTTTCAATTTTCCTGACCTTCAGATTGAATTTTACAGTACTTTCATTACAGTAAAATTGAAATGTTCAAATATATTTTCGATTTTGCCTGCATGACAGTGGCGTAGATAAGGCCCCCGCGGACCCCGCCAGGCGGGAGGGCCCCCAGGCTCTGAGGGCCCCTGAAGACCGACGATGTTGGGGCCCCGGGCCTGATGAAAGGAAAAATTTTTCAAAGTAAAGAAAGGCAAGTTTTTTCATTATTGAAATAGCATTTCTCCTTCGTTTTTTGTTTGTAAGTATCTTCCGTCTTCCAACACTGTTTTAGCGTTTTCTTACGGAAATACTTTTCCATAAAAAAAGTCGCGAGTTTTAAGTACTTCGATAGGAAAACAAGAAGAAGGAAGGAAATAAAAACGATAACTATAAGCATGAATCGTGTGAGAATTTTTAGATGAACTATAATCTCCAAAATTTTTCAGGGAAACACCCCAGATCCCAGGTCCTACGCGGGGGGGGGGGGGGCTGAACCCCCTATCTTGAAGTGAAAGTAGAGGGGCCCCTAAAAATAATTGGTGGGAGGGCCCCGGAATCCTTGTCTACGTCACTGCTGCATGAAATCGTTGCTCTTGACTCATGGTAATTGGAGGGAGAAGAGTCAAAAGGAATGTGGATGAAGGAGCCATGGAATATTCACGGAGGGGGTTCACCGAGGGGTTAGATTGAGCTTTAACATTTTTGTTTTTAAGGTAAAGTCAAGTAGGCTGGGGGCCCCCAATTTATTCGGCTCGCCACAGGCCGTGAAATTACGTAGTCTCTTCCTTTTCGACCCCACTTTCAAGCACCATGGCATCAGTCACTACTTCTTCCCTCTCTTTTTCCCTTTTCTTTACTCTGTATATTCCCCCTCTTCGCTTTTTTCCCTGTTTTCCTTTTCTCTTTTTCTCTCTCTCTTCTTTTTTTTTTTTTTCCCCCCTTCTCATGATTTGGGGGCCCCCTAAGAGCGGGGGCCCGGGGCATTTTGCCCCATCAGCCCCCCCCTCTCGACGCCCCTGGTAATACCCACACTCACACTCACAGGCACATACTTACTCACGCTTACATACTTACACATACTTTTTCGAT
Source organism: Trialeurodes vaporariorum (assembly GCA_011764245.1). Classification (NCBI taxonomy): domain Eukaryota; kingdom Metazoa; phylum Arthropoda; class Insecta; order Hemiptera; family Aleyrodidae; genus Trialeurodes; species Trialeurodes vaporariorum. The sequence continues at coordinate 65,496,817 of VMOF01000024.1, read as the reverse complement.
TAATTGAATTCATCAGGTGTGCGTTATGTCGAGCCCTGTCGTGTTGTGTGTGTAAATTGACTGATTGCGCCTCGCTATTTGACAGTGTTGTCGGATGCAGTGGCGGCTCGTGAAATTTGGCAACAGTGTACTCCTCCCATTTAATCAATGCAAAATAATCGATTCTCCTGGAGGCTGTCAGCCTCCGCAAGAATCGATGCTTTTACCTAAGTTTAAATGTAAAACTTGCATGGTTGCCAAATCGCACGAGCCACCACTGGTCGGATGCACGATTTTCAATCGCACGTTTCTCATCTTAATCGATGTATTTTAAAAAATTGAAGTTGAGATTTGGCAACAATAATTCTCCGATGACTGGAAGCGATGGAACCAGTGTTGCAATATCGTCATCCTTTTCGTTGACAAACAAACTGTATAGGGAGTACCCAGGAATAATTGTCTATCATCGAATTTAAACTGGAGGAGAGACCTCCAGACCCCCTTGTATAATATCCTGGGGTAGACCCCAATACCCCACTTTAACACTCTTATAATATTAAAATTTAATATTAATATTCACCTTTCTTGATTTTAAAAACGGTCGTATAAGAGTGGAATATTGTAACGGTAGATGGTTTATTTTTTAGTAAGCTGTTTGTAGATTGTTTTTGCCCATATTCATCAAAATTAACTTGAATTATTCAATTTTTTTACCCATTTCACCATTGCTTTAATGTAGTCCATTTTTCATCCATACCTAACCTGAAAAACGAAAAAAAAAACAATAACAAAGGCCCTTTGGGGAATGATGAAAGCAACTTTTCTGCAAAATTTTAATTTATGTGGACCAATGGTTCAAAAGTTATGCGACTCGGACAGACAGACAGATAGACAGACATCAGACGGACGATACAGACATTTTATACATTTACCTCTCCAAGCCACGTATGATTAAGAAATATTGAAATGTCATGAATGGATGTTTTTAGGATATTATTGGGCTTGATGGGAGCCAATGGGGCTCTTGCAAACTTTTGCTATAGGGGATTGAAGAGTTGATTCTTGATTAAAAACCTGTAAAAATGACGATAAGTACACTAAAAAATTATAAAACTCACTCTCAGAATCGGGCTTAATGGCGGAGAGACGCAGGTATCATGGGAGATTCCTATCTAAATTGAGACATATCTCTGTATTTCCGTAGAGAAAGTGACATAATAGACAGGAATCTTCCATGATACCTGCGTCTCTCCGCCATTACGATCTTGCCGTTATAGCAGTTATGTGAGTTTATTACTGAATTTCAGACTTTCTTAGTGTGATTTTCGTGATTTCCGCTGGTCTTTTCGTCAGATTGGACTATTTTCCAAGTTCGCAAGAGCCCCATTATTTTTTAATTGTTATAATAATTAACTTAGTCGTCAACTCGTCGTAGCGGGCCAAATATCGAAACAAAATGCATTTTTCTGACTTTGTTAGAGTGAGAAGGTAATAAAGAGTATTTTCGCTTTCAATCGGAAAAATGGCAACAATGGATGTAACTAAACTTTTATTCGCTTGGAGCGGGCGGAGGAGTGGAGGAGAGTTCGATTCGAGTCAATGAATGGGTTTTAGTGTGAGTATTAAATGTGAGTAGTGTGTGAGTAAGTGTAAGTTATAGGCACGATATGCGGATGGCCATGAATGCCGTGAAAAGGCGCGCTCATTGCAGACGAGCTCCAGTTACTCCAAACTGGCCGAGACTGCGCTAAGACACAGGCTTGTGCACTTCGCTGCAAAAAATAAAAAAAAAAAAAAAAAACCGTGAAAAAGCATAAGACGGCGATACTGTGCTTAAAAGGTGCAAGGAGTGGTTCAGAAGTTTTACAGTGTATGCGCATTTTGAAGGATTCATTTGTATTGATCTATCGACAGTTCGATATATATCGATCGACAGTATATTGATCTATCGACAGTTCGTTGCGTCTGTGCCTTTGATAACTGATGTCATACCGTTTCATTCAATGGGGCTCTTGCAAACTTTTGCTGAGAGCAAATTAATAGTCCAATTTGATGTAAAAACCAGCGAAAATCACGAAAATCACACGAAGTAAGTCTACAATTCAGTAATAAACTCACACAACTGCTATAACGTTAAGTTCGTAATGGCGATTCAACGCAGGTATCATGGGAGATTTCTGACTATAATGTCACTTTCTCTACGGAAACACAGAGGTATGTCTCAATTTAGATGCGAATCTCCCATGATACCTGCGTCTCTTCGCGATTAAGCCCGAATCTGAGAGTGAATTTCGTGATTTTTTAGAGCACTCATCGTCATTTTTACAGGTTTTTAATCAAGAATCAACTCTTCAATCCCCCGCAGCAAAAGTTTGCAAATAAAGCCCCATTTGATTGCGGAGTGGTACGATGGCTTTCCAAAAAAATGTATCCTGATAGAAATTTTCATTATTTCATTTCTCGATCAATTTGAGAAATTTTTTTATCTTAAAAAAAAAAAAAAAAAAAAAAAACAGGGCAAGGGGGCTCCTCTATATCGCTCCCCCTTGCGAGGATACCAAGAACCTATCGTTCAGGATTTTACATTTATCGAGTATTTGTTACTGCTCAGTCGAAAATTCGACATTTATTAAAACTCTATATGCTTTAAAAAACATTGACATTTTCAGTATCTTCAATCAACGGTGCGGCGGTTCGTGTAATTTGTCAACAACGGATTTTCTCCATTCAAATCTACGTTAAATAATCGATCTGCAGGATATTATTTACTGAATCCCTGAGAAATCGATACTCTCGTATAATAGGTTCGAATGGTAGACAAAATATTTGCCAAAAAACACTAGTCGCCACTGTCAATCGATACTTGCTGCAGATATTTGTGTATTTGTCGCTGCAAGAATTTTCTTTTTTTCACTGTCGGTATAGCATATTTGATCGCATCACTTCTCCCCCCCTCCCCCCCCCCCCCCCCCCACCCCCCCCCCCCCCCTCCACCACCCATTCCCCCTCCCCTCCGATCACCCCTCCCGCCTCTCTCTTTGACATAATCCCTCCTTTCTTTGCGTACCTCCTAACATAGGCTTTTAACGGCATCGTAAGAAAAACATAAGTCAAACGAAAAAGTGGGAGAGGGAGAGAGAGAGAGAGAGAGAGAGAGAGAGAGAGAGAGAGAGAGAGAGAGAGAGAGAGAGAGAGAGAGAGAGAGAGAGAGAGAGAGAGAGAGAGATAGAGAGATAGAGAGATAGAGAGATAGAGAGAGAGAGAGAGAGAGAGAGAGAGAGAGAGAGAGAGAGAGAGAGAGAGAGAGAGAGAGAGAGAGAGAGAGAGTGAGGGGGGGGGAAGGGGGTGTTAAAACCCTACTATTTATGTTGCTTGGTATGTTTAATCGAGTTAATTCATGCCTATCGTTAAACTTTCAAAACTGTTTACACATCAGCGAGGAACAATCGAGAAGGATAGAAAGAAGGCACAACTGCAGGCTGTAGCGCTAGGAGGAGGCCACGCGTTGTGGCGGCGGACAATGGGACGGATCTCATGGATTTTCGAAACGCCTACAATTTCTGATGTATGCAAAATCACGTACCGTCGAGAATGAATATTTACCTACTTAGAATCCACTCGACGGACGGACGCATCGAACTGTTACACTTGAATAAGATACAATCAAAGTAATGCCGCTTGCTGTTTCCAAGTTGTCTCCGTTGGACTTCGCTCTCGAATATCCCGGCCCAAAAAAAAGGACGTCCGGAGGACATTTGAAGGAAATATTGAAGAAGTATTTAATTGATCGGAAATGCCTCCTTTTGACATTGAAAAGATGATCAGCTTGAAAAAATCTTTTATGGACTTACAACGTTCAAATCACAATTCTTTTGCCGGGTTCTTAAATATTCGAAGCGCTTTCTGTTTTCAAAAAAATAAACTTACTGGAGGATACAGTGCGATATATTGCCGTAAAATCAGAATAAGGCAGGTACAAGGGTCTGAAATGTTGTGTGTTTTATGAAGAAAATGAAAGTACTTGATGAGCTGAAAACGAAAATGCCTTTGGTTTCTATTTAGTCCCATTGTTCCGGAGATGAAATTCGGGCCCAAAATACATTGTTTTCAATGGGAATCCCGCGTTGTGACGCCACCACGCACACGACTTTGTACAACTTTACACGTGTGCATCTCCAAAACCGGGACACCTAGGAAAAAACCAAAGACACCATTGTTCTCAGCTCATCAAGTACTACAATTTTTTAATAAAAACACAAAATTTCAGACCCTTGCAACTGCCCCATTAGATTGACTGCAGTAGCGGCCCGTGAGATTTGGCAACCATGCATTTTTCCCACTTAAACTTAGGTAAAACATCGATTCAAGTGGAGGCTGGCAGCCTCCTCGAGTTTCGATTGTTTTCATGTATTTAAATGGGATAAAAACACTGTTGCCAAATCGCACGAGCCGCCACTGGATTGACTATTGTAGAGGTCTGCGCGCTGCAATAATAGTCCACCTGTAATTTGTAAACATACCGACTCAACTAAAACGCCCTGGATCAATAAGAAATTCGCATTGAATATAAATGTATGCATGTTTAAGCGTGTACAATACCTCATTTAAAGTTTGTGTCTTGTTCGGTCTCTCGGAGAGACGTGTCAATGGCCCAGGCCGGACAGCACGTATCATTCTCACGAACAACAGATCTGCTCCTTAAGTCTTAACCCACCGCATAAGCAGAATTTCTCATATCCATGGACGCGGGGCATCTCTGCCAGTTGCATTAACAAGCAGATCTGTTGTTCACGATAATGAGTAATGAGATGCGTGTTTTGATGGTCGAATAACCAAGGGAATATGTTTATATTTATCTCCTTCCATTATAATGATGTCTAGAATTTTGATGCACTCCGTTCAATGGGGCTGTTGCACACTTTTGCTGTAAGCGAATTAATAGTAGATTCTGGTGCGTAAAAATCTCCAAATAAAAACGATGGCAGGACTAAAAACTTCCGAAATTCAGTCCTAAACTCAATAAACGCTTTTATTTGCGCGAGCGTAATGGTGGTTGAGGGCAGTAATAATGAGAGATTCCTATCTTAATTTCGTCACTCTCTTTATGGTGACAAGGATGATTCGTAATTAGTCACCACTCACCAGAGTAGTGATTCACACAGAGCTGCCGATTTGTGTAGATTTAATGGCATTTTTAAATTCACCGATGATTCCACCGGTTGAGTAAAGATTACATAGTTCAATTCAGTGTATGACTGTAATGCACGAAAATACTCTGATCTGTAATCTTTTCTCAGTCGGTAGAAATGCCGTGAATTAATTAAAATATACCAATTGAGAAAAGATAAATTACGCTAGTATTTTCGTGAATTGCAGCCATACACTGAACTAAACTCTGTAATCTTTTCTCAATCGGTGGAATCTTCGGTGAATTTCGAAATGCCATTAAATCTACGCAAATCGGCAGCTCTGGATTCACATCCGATGAATGGTACTTTGACACCTAGTGACACTATGGTGTCACATTAAACTCGTCTCATATTGGTCACTTCTTAATGGAGTTACAGTATTGTTAGATGGGAATCTCTCATTATTGCTGCCCTCGGCCACCATTACACCCGCGCAAATAAAATCGTTTATTGAGTCTGCAGGAGTGGATCTCGGAAGTTTTTAGTGATATCATTGTTATTTTTGGAGGTTTTGACACGACGACTGCTAAATCGCTTGCACACAAGATGTTTACGCTTTAACGACATTATGTGTCCGGCTGTTATGAACGTAAAACCAGGTTTTCTCATCGTAAAGATACTTCTTTCTCACCCCTCTCGCGATATTTTCCCATGTACTTTGACCCGCTGATTTTAAATTCGGCCTTAGTTTTTACTCAAAACTCATACTTTCTCCAGAACTTCGGATTATTTGCTTTAAGAAGACGTAATTTCGAATTTACGTAAAATCTAGGCCAGTTTAATGAAAACTGATAGCATTTTTAAATTTAGCGTCTCAAAATACATAAGATAGCGATGATGAAGTGAAATTGTAGGCGCAGAATTATTCTAAAACACTAAAAATTAGTAAAATTAACACTGATGGATGGTGAATGTCGCGGACACATTGTATCGTTGTTGATGCTTACTTGTAGCAAAAGTGTGCAACAGCTCCATTCTTTTCTACTCATCTCCTTCCATTATAATGATGTCCAGATTTTTGATGCACTCCGTTCAATTGTGCGGTTCATCTTGCTAGCCGCAGCGCAAACGCGTTGATGTTATGCTGGCGACGTTACAAAAATGCAATAAAGCTTAACCTTTCTCGAAAAATGAATAAACAATGCGAGAACAATACAAGGGCAAACAAAACAACGGACGAAGCTAACGAAGAAAAGACAACAACTAACCGACCGTCCTATAACTCGGACACTTACTTTTTTAATTGACGAGGGCTTTCGGCTTTGCTCTGAGTCTCTGACCACTGTTGACTGCTGCATAAGCCTAAAATGAATCTTGGTCATTAAGTTTGGTCTCCGTTACTTTTTGTTTCCTCTTTCTATGTCTTCCCGTTTTACTAGCATCGCTTTGATGATAGCAAGATATACTCCTCTCTAATGTCTTGAAGAAAAAAAAAAACACCTTTTATAATTCTGATGGTTTTAATTTTGTTTGACAGTCTCAAAAAGCTACATCAATAGTCTACACTGAAATGAAAGATAACACGAGGCACAACAATGTGTGAGCTGAGATAAGGGATGTTATTGTTATACCATAGTTCTTGAAAATGTTAAGGAAATTCTTTTGCTGTGGCCTAGTGGCGTACGCAGGATTTTTGTTGGTAGCCGGGTCTTGCACCGATGAGCGTTTGACTGAAAATTATTCCCTTCTTCCCTAAAAGTCTCAATTTTTTTTCAATAGAAAATAGCAAAAAATGTCTCACTCAAGCGCTTGACTTTTTAAAATTCATGGGCGTGCCCCCCCCCCCCCGGAGAATTTTCTTGATCACTGCAGGTAATTGTTCTGCAAACAAAAGCCTCTTCCAGCACACTAATTTCCATTAAAATCACTTTCTTGAATGTAATACAAGTATTCATTATTTGAAGTTTATAAAAGAAAGGAGGGGGGGGGGATAGGAAAGTTGCTAAAAATGAGGCAAAGAAATCGCAAGGGACCATCACCAGTGTGGCTTCTTTACGAAAATTGAGGTGCGATGAAACAAGGGGTGTACTCCTCTCGAGAACTTTGCGCTTTGATCAAATGATCAAATGAATTTGATCAAAAAGCTATCTATTTCATTAAAAATCCGAATTTTAGAAAGTAGGTGATTTCGAACCTGCTACTTGCTCTGGAAAGAACGCAAGAGTGCGGAAAGTACTATTTGGTTACGGTAACCGGAACTTTTTCTCTTTATGTCCAATTTTTTCACGCGGCTCTTGCAGTTTTAACTCATAGTTTTAATGATTTTGAATGGATCTTTTATAGTCTGGTTGTTAATTTAAGTTAACTGTCTCGGATTAGTTAGAGCTGATTGTGAGCTCGTTGCGAATTTTCGATAAGCCGGTCAGACGACGCTGCATCGGCCGCAGACAACGGTATGTAAAAAGTTGAACACGTCCGGTGAGATCCAGACGGCTGGCTGCGGTCACCCTTCGCCCTTCGTGCAGGATCAAGTTTAAAAGTGTCCTTTGGCGAACGACACTATACCTGTACAAAAACAAATCAGCGAAGAATAATCTCTAATTAAATGAGACTAAATCCGAGAGTTCAATTAAAAAGTAAACGGATTATTCGTAAAGGACTCTGAATTTCGGCGAGATTTAGAGCATATTACAGGTGGACAGCTTGTTGTAGAAAGGAATCAACTGCTGTTGAATTCCCAATGTAGTTGATTTATTTCTGCATTTAAAGCCTCTATTGAAGCATCAGGTATCAAGTGAACTCCTTTTTATCTGCGAGTGTGCTCAAGTCAAGGGCGCGATCTTCGAGCGACGCGACGGTGTATATAATCGTGTGATAATCACGCAGTGTTGCCAGACAAACGGAGTCTCTATAGGCCGTATGTTTTCCATTTGAATCAGTGTTAAATCAACGAGCTATAGCGATAGAGAAGATTTGTGGGACGTGATATTGATACTTCAAGGAGTTAGCCATATGGTGGAAATCTCTTATGGACATTTTCACGCTATGGTTTGGTTTGTCTGCCTCTTTTTTTCTAACCTTCAAATTATTGTCAAAAGAAAATTGTGACAAATACATTTGGCATCGGTTATAAACGAAACCAGTAGCGCACCGAGAGTTTCTTCATCTCTCTCTTTTCTCCATTAAGAAACGTATGTTAGACAAGGATGGACAAGGGGATAAAACCCCCTCCTTCTGTCCTTTTCCTACTCATACATTCAAATGGGAAATGAGAGAGATGGAAGATATCCTGGTTGCGCCAGTGAACGAAACCGCATATGTTCAGTGTAGGTTTTTTTTTTTTTTTTTTTTTTTTTTTTTTTTTTTTTTTTTTATTATTATTATTATTATTATTACGTTAGTTTTTGAGATTATTTATTAACTTAGATTTATTTGATTAAATTTCTATATTTTGAAAGTATGGGTTAGGCGTAAATTTTTTCTTTAATTCTGGTTATATTTTTTTTAGTATTGCACAGCTTTAGTGAAAATGGAGTGGCTATCTGGATACAGAAATCGATAAGCATGTTTCCTCTGGAAGGATTTGTATGGTAAAAAAATTGACAAATGACAGAAAAAAGCAAAATTTTCTCACCTGAATAGTTGTATTAAAATTCTGTGTCCAGATATCCACTCTCAAACACGTGCACTTTCGTTTAGAATCCAATTTTCACTGGATTAATTACAATTTTTGATTTAAGGTTAAAAAATAAGAGGCAAACAAACCAGATTCTGACCGCCCATTCTGTCACACTTTGAGATAGGATTTATAACATGAATCGCTGTATAGCTCGTTGGAATCAGTGTAAAATATACGGTTTTTGAACCTGAAGTTTGGCAACACTGTAATCATGACGAGACGAGGGCGACAGCCTTTTTTGGATACGATGCCAGGCGAATGAGAGCAGAGCCGCCCGTGACAATGAGTGAACTCGGACGAGATTATAATAAGCAGGGGAATGTTGGGGGAGTGGGGAGGGGGGAGGGGGAGGGGGGGGGGGTTGTTAGAATAGTTGGGCGATATGAAGGTGAAAGGTGAATTTTCTGCGAACAAAAGCTGCGGCGGCGGTGGCGCGCGTCCTGAACTTGTGACCCACCTCAGCATCCAGTATCGCGCCGCGTCAACAGCCCCCCCCCTCCCCCCGATTCGGCGACCAGAGCCACCGCCCTCCGCAACAGGAGGGCAGAAACTTTGAAAGTGCGGCCTGCATTCATTGACGCTGCACTCTATGTAACATTCAACAACGATAATCAAATCGGATCAAAGCTCTCTCTCTCTCTCTCTCTCTCTCTCTCTCTCTCTCTCTCTCTCTCTCTCCCTCCCTCTCGAATCTTGGTCGCAGTACCGCACCGCGATGAGGAGCATAATCTCCGGTGCCCCCGCGGAACGGCGCACATTAGTATGACCTTCGTAATGTTCTAGAACGGAGGTGAACTCTATAAAATTGACACTCAAAAGCAAAGGATCTGTACCATGGGCAGATCCAGAAATGTGGCAACCGTGCATTCTTTCCATTTGAACATATGAGAAACAATCGTTTTTAGAGGGGGCTATCACCCTTTCACTAATCGATTGTTTTTCATACATTCAAATGGAAGAATCCACTGTTGCCAGATTGCTGGAATCGCCTTTAATCTGTCTGGAATGCATGAACTCTGATAAATACCGTCTAAGTTTTATTTAAGCTGTATCTAATCCTCAATTAATTCTTTAATATAGATGAATTGTTGTAAGTGAAACCTTTAGAATCGAGTTATAAGAACGTCGATTTTTCAAAAAGTGGACTTATTGTCAGACCACTAATTCGCGGCCCAATCTAGTAGAATCTACAGGTCTCCAACCATACTAATATCGGCTTTGACTTTTGTTTATTCCAAAGATTACTTATACATACAGATGATATGGCATATGCCGGAATTTTGTTAAGTTGACTCCGGCCGTGATACAACCGGGCACACAGAGGGGATCATAAAGATTATAGAGAAAAGATTACACTTTCCAAGTTTGTTTGTTACAAAACCGTTCTGTGTTCCACGTTCCACTGTTCAGTTCACATGTTTGTTCCAGTTCCGCAAACAAACACCGGAAAAGTGGGAAAAGTAATGTTTTCGAACCAGAATTCTGTAATCTTTATGATCCCCTCTGTATGCCCGGTTGTATCACGGCCGGCGTTTTATCCATTTTTCACTTAACACGGGCGAGATAGCCTGTGACATATCTGTATGTGTTAGTGTAATCTTTGGTTTAATCCCTTTTAAATGAGTAGTTAATTGATCCTCCTCCCCGGTGTTGAATCTCCCTAGTTTTCAAATTGAAGGCACTCGACGAAAACACTATTTTGCAAATGACAACAATTTGGAGTTGCTTTTGATGTCAGTAAGAAAATTAGCAGGTATAGTTAAGTAAACGAATATACCAGTATCGAGGCGTGCATTTGACTACGATGTACTTTCTCCATTTAAACTCACTGAAAGAATCGAATGCTTCGGTCATCGGCAATGACTAGATGTTTCGACCTTTCTAATGTATTTAAAGGGGAAAACAGAAACGTAGCCAAATTGCACGCCTCATCGCTGGAAATATACTTGGGCTTGGTTAGGATTAATCCGATGGCCTTAGTTTGACGCCTTTGTAGCCCTACTGTGCGTTATGCTGGCGCGTCTCAGCGGACGCCTTATGTCGTTATATTAGCTTTAATTTGCAGTCGCTCGACATCCCCCCTTCCGCTTCCCCTCCCATTTTCTAGTTGCTGTGTCTTTGTGTGCGTTGGTGCACTTCAGAGCTTTTGTTTTCTTATGATTTTTTGTTTTTGTTTTGTTTTGTTTTGTTTTTTTTTTTTGAAAGCCAAAGGTCCCGTATCCTCATTGCAAACTTGACACATTATAAGCAGAACAATGCTTTACGGGGAGGCGTTGTCAACCTTTGATGTTTTGAAGATGTATTTTTTTTCATCAGAGAGGGAGTGCGCCAAAGGATAAAATGCATATTAGTGCATAATGAGTTCTTGAGCTCCTCCCTCCCCCTTCTCCCACTCTCCCAATCATACTCGCGCGCACGCCTTTCTCATTAACCCCCCCCCCCCCCCGGGCACCCTCACCATAACTCCGCCCCCATAGGTTCATCTTGCGTCCTCTGTCTTCCGCCTTTTATTTATTTAATAATTAAGGTCATTAATTCGTCCGATGATAAGTCATCTAGCTCTTGGCACGACCTGTCCTTCCCGTCTGGGTTTTCTAGGTCCGTTGCCTTTTCAGAGAGAGGTTTGACGCGTTGTGATAAGGAATCTAATGTGGTGTTTATAACCTCGTTGCCAAGCGTTGGGATGAAAGGGTTTACAAAACGTTTTGCGTTCTCACAATTAAAAACAATCCGATTTTATAGTTGAAGTTATCAAGTTCAAGAAATTCAACTTTGGGTTCAATAACCAAAATTAACAAAGTGTGTGCCAGCAGTTACGATTAAACACACAATTATTTAACTTTTGTTTTAATGAAATTATATACTAGAAAAGTAATTGTTAATAAAAATTGGTAGGTAAAATTTTAAATTTTTGTGAGGTTTTTTGTCAACTTCGGAAGTAAGAAAAATTTTCTATCCCCTCCTTCAAACGACCTCAGGCTTTATCCAGAGACGAATAAAGACCAAGCGCAAAGCTTGTGATGGGTGGCCAATGTCCTACCTCAACTTTGGTCGGAATTCATCGGAACAACAGCCAACAGTCGCCTATACGGTTGAGTGATGGACATAGGACAGGTTTTCTTCGAGGTTTACATTGGAGGTTTTTTGTTTTGTTTTTCTGATGGTAAATTATTTCAAAATTGTTTGTATGCTTGAATTAATTTAAATTTTGGCTTCAAGCGAAATTTTTAGTAGAACTCGATTTAATTGGAGCAATGTTCATCCCTCTATAGTCAACAGTAGGCGACTGTTGACCATTGTTTTATGAGTATTATAGCCCCGGAAGAAAAGTTAATCGATTTAACTTTGCCTCACGTTGATAACAGTAGCGTATATACAAGTGCTATGGGTTTTTATACTGATTGTGAGAAAAATTTCTTGTTACAATAACCGGAATTTCGTTTTGGAAAGCAGCAATGAAAATGAAACAGGGTCCCGAAACATGGGACATGGGAAGTAGTAAACAGGAAGTGCTTGTTACAGTGACCAGAATTCCGGTTGCGTCAACAGGAATTCTGTTTAATACTGCCTTAAACAGAATTCCGGTTGAATTAATAGGAAAATTTTTCTCAGAGTGTTTGTCACTGCAAATGATCTTTGGCTTTATGAGTGCACTGAAAAAAATAGATTTGTGAAATCAGTAAAATGAAGCAAAGGCTAATTTTACCAGCCATTTTTAGTAAAATTTACTACACACATAGCTAATTTTACGTTTTGGATCGTAAATTTTGCTTAATTTTGATTAATTTTACAATTTGGATCATAAATTTTACCAATCGGATTGTAAATTTAACAATTCAAAGCATTGTAATTTTTGCAAGTTGTATAGCTGTCACGCCAAGACAGCCATGTAATATGCAAAAGTCACAATGATTTGGATTGTAAAATGAACTAGTTGGATTGAAAAAATTGCAATCCAAATAGAAAAATTACTAAAACTTAAGCAAAATTTACAATTCAAATCGTAAAATTAGCCATAAGTTTAGTAGGATTCACCGAAATTAACAAGTAAAATTAGCATGTGCTTTATTTTACTGATTTTACAAAACTTAATTGCTTTTTTAGTAATTTCATTTTTTTCAGTGTGGATTCAAAAAGGAGTTCCCGACTTTTCAAATCGCCGATCTTGCAACGCAGGCGTGACGCGTGTCTCGCGGACTCCGCGCTCGCGCGCGGGGGGTTACGGAGACGAAAAAGCCACTCCCCCACGGAGAGTCCCGTTCCGTTCCGTTCCTTCTCCGGATCTTTCATTTTCGTCTCAGGAATGTATTCTGGTTCCTTGCCTGTCAGTTTCGTTGTTTGACGAGGCAGAGATACGTTTTTTTCTTCTTTTTTTTTCTTTTCCTGATGGCCCAAAAACGAACGAATCTGCACTCGTATCGGTGAACTTTCGACGGTTTGATAGATCGACAGATTTGACTGCAAGTCGACCGGAACTATAACCAACCCATTGCGGAACGCGCATGCGCACAAGGAGCGATTTTTCAAATGTTGTTTTGACAGTCACGATCCTGAAGCAGGAACTTTGTGCCCACTTTCTGAGTTTCAATTTGTTCTATTTCCTCACTCACTCCGTCTCACCAAAGGCGCTTGCTTGAATGCTTGAATGGAGATAAAGCACCAGGATGTAATTTCCAAAAGCGCGGGTTGATATGCACCCGATTCTTAAGATGATTCCAGGGTCGATTAGGCCGAACCGTGGGCGCCATGTCGCGCTGCTCAAAAAGTCAACAGATTTTGGCATTTTTTTTTTTTTTTTTTTTTTTTTTTTTTTTTTTTTTTTTTTTTTTTTATTATTATTATTATTTTTAGTACATGAAAACAAATAGATTTGTTTTAACCTCTTATGGGCTAAGCCCGAGTATACTCGTTTCTCTTCTTTAGTCTATTTCACATTGTTCCAGTATCATGATTCCGAATAAACATGATTCTCGATGTAGTATAACAAGATGAGATCCTCGTCGGGTGCCTTCAATTCTTCGTATAGGCAATTCCAACTCCCTCGAGTACGAACAGTTAACAACCTCCCCTATACAAACGGAAAAGATGCGTTCTTGTGAACTAACCTGGTCTTTAAAAGGTTAATACAAGTCAAAAATGAGTAATTACAAATGGGTATAAACAAACATAATGAGACATAATATTCCAATGGGTATTACAAACTTGCATACTATAATTATAGAAACTAAAGTCTGTCTGCGCCAAGTGCTCTACCATGGAATGGTAGGCCTTGCTCTTAAGAAATAAATTCCGATGAGTAGCATAAAAATGGCCTGGACTTTATGAATTAATTAATGAATTTACCCAAAAAGTACTCATTTAAGGAAAGTTAGCACTTGCGAGCATATTTCAGGAGGATACTCTGAAAGTTTCAAGCTGAAATACTCAAAAATTATGCTGGGAATTATGAAATACAAAAATTTCCATAAGCCTCCATGAGTACAATTGAGCAGGCCTGCAGAATCTTTCACAACCTCTTTATTCTTCTGCAATCCCAACAATTTTTTGCCGCACAAACGGTGTTTTGCCACACTTTTTGCACAAAGGTTGCCACAAAACTTTTAATTTTTGCCACAATTTGCCACACAATTTTTAATTTTTGCCACAATTTGCCTCAAAATTTTCTATTTTGCCACACTGATCACACGATCCGCGATTGCCAGATAGGGAATATTCTGCAGACCTGCGATTGAGTAAGATAGACATATTATTATCACTTGCACTCACGAAGCCTGTGGCGAAATTAATTTCATAAATTATAGCTTTAATTTTCATTCAATTTCGCTCGTTTTGGTCTCAAAAAATTCATAAAAAAAAAATTACGCAGTTCCTGACGTTCTTCGGTATTGCGTTTTTTCTGTATTTCAAATTAAAATTCCAAAAATATAAATTTTCTCTGAAGCGACTACTGGCAGTTTCTATCGAACTGATATCTGGAAAAAATTTGCCCGATTCCCTGCAATATTTTGGTCGATATTATTAATCGATGCTTGGTCCTGGAGCCTGGAATTTTAAAAATTGTTCTTATGTTTCTAAATCCCTTGTCATATTTTTCACCAGTGAAATCTTATTATAACTTTCTACTAATCTCAACTTCTTTTCTCTGTGCATGCATGCATGCGTCGAGGAATTTCCAGAATTCTTGAGCAGAATTAAAGTTTAAGAAGTCGGGAAACCCCGAGCTGACACAAGAATCTGTCTTTCTCTCTCTCATTCCATTCGAACGAATGTGTAAGACAAGGATAGCAAAGGGGGCCATCACGTGACTTTAGACCTACCTCCGTTCTTTTCTAACGTATAGTTCAAATTGAAGGAGAGAGAGAGAGCGAGAGAGACTGGGAGAGTCGTGTCAGTTCACAATGTCCACATCCTTTCAACTGGGAGCAAGAATTTTTTTTTTTTTTTTTTTTTCCTATCCACGCATGCCTTTGCTAGATCTCTTCCGATTTTCCGATTTTTACGAGAAGAATTATTTCTATGCGTAAGTGAACGAGAGTACCGTAATACCAGCGGCGCAGGGCACTGGGCAGGCAGGCGCAATGAAACCATTTAACCGTTAGCAGCTTTCTAAGTACTTGAACAAATGTCAAAGCGACAAATTTTAAACTCCCGGTTCATTTAAACTTCTTCCTAACCGTCTATTTTGTCGCCGCTCACGCTCAATGCTCTATTACCCCACTATTGTTTACGATGCTCGGAGCTCACCGCACAGTAAGCGGAAATCGTTGGATCGAAGGTCAAAGAAAAATCAAGGTTAAAATCATCGTTTTAAATTGTTACAGAATTGATTCCATCACAAAGAGAGAAGGTGTTCTCCACCGTGTTCTTTTGCAAAGTTGAAATTGTTCAACTTTCCGTACACTCAAGTAACTCAAGTTCTTTTGCACCTAGAGAGATCATTTTTGTTTTAAAATGTTCTTATTTAAAAGACAAATAAAGTTACTTTATTTTAATGCATGATTATATGGAGAAGTATTAAAATTTAAACAAAATATGCACACAAAAAACTCGTTTTTCAAGAATTTTTTTTTTTTAAAAAAATATAATTAATTTTGAAATTTTAATGTAAGAAAGAAAAAAAAATTAGCTAACATATTGTGCAGCTTGTCAAGATGTGCATAAAAAAAAAAAAAAAAAAAAAAAGAACAAACAAAAAACAAAAAACAAAAAACAAAAACAAAAAAAAACAAAAAAAAAAAAAACAAAAACAAAAAAAAAAGTAAGCGCTCAAGTTGCAAATGGTCTTGAGATAACATGTGTACCGAAAGTTTGGTAAGTTAACATGGTGAAGATAGAGCTTACCACCTCTCCTTAAAGAAAAGGGGAAGATAAATATTTCCGATCCAATGTGTTAATTTTGCCTTTCCCTCCAATTAAAGGCTCTCTCTACGAAATATTATTTGGCAAAAATAAAAAACTTGGAGTTGCTTCTGTCAATGAAAATGTTTTACTTCATGAAGCAGATCTGTATAGTGACGAAAACGAGTATACTCGGGCGCATGGGCGGATCCAGCAGTTTGGCAACCATGAATTCATTATTTGAACGTATGCGAAACAATCGATTCTTGAGGGGGCCATGGCCCTGTTACTAATCGATTGTTTCTCATGCATTCAAATGGGAATGATCCACTGTTGCCAAATTGCTAGACCCGCTTTTGCTCGGGCGTGGTATCGGAAAGGTCAAAAGTGATTTTATAATTTTCTTATCCTTTGCCAAGAGAATAGTACTTTCTGTACACTGTGCGCCAGGCGCTTCTCCGTTACCCCGCGGGAGCATTTCAAACATATTCGAACGGCAATAAACCTATGAGCACTGTGACGCGATCGGCAACGCGACCCACGTGTGTATGTGTTTGTGTGTGTATTCTGTGTAGCACGGAGGAGGAAATCTGACTATAGACGGGAATCTCGCGCGGTCTTCGCGGGAAAAAGAAGGTGTGCTTGCCCCTTCGCCTGCCTCAGCCTGCACCCAGCGCTGCACCCGCTGTTGAGTTATTTGCCATTGACATTTTGTGTTTGCCTTCTCTTGCTCGCATTGGTGCTTCTCCTCTCCCGTTTTCTTTTCTCTGTGTTGACATTTCCGCGCGCAGCTTCCCGTTTTTCTCGCTCTACTCTCCGCAGAAGTCCAGAAGCCATAAGAAGACAAGGCTCCCTTCACGATTCGATACGAAGCGATTGTGACGGTAACCTTTGTAAAAGGCATTTCGAAAACGTAACTGTTTCGCGCGAAGAATTCTGGGAACGAGTGTCGCTTTGCGGTGTGGCGTCGTGAAGAGAGGGGTATGGAGGGATCAGGGACTCGTGCTTCGGGATGGAAGACGGAGGAGGATTGTTCCTTTGAGCAAGACCGTAAAACGATCAAATGAATCGAACGCCTCGATTGAATCGATTCTAGAAAACTGCCGCTGGAAAAAAAAAAAATATATCTACATATTATTAGAAGCACATCGATATGTGAACTGAGGCAGGTCCGTAATTACACCTTTTGGGACTCGAGGGCAAGATACATTGTGGAGGCCGGGGGCCCCTTATGACTGCCTAAGACCGCCCTCTAAAATAAGAAAAATATGATTGGGGGCCCTTAACCCTTTAAACCCGGACCTATTACGAACCCTTCTCACAAATTTTTTATCAATTTCAATAAATAGAATGAATTTTTCTCGTTTAGTTTGATGTGCACAGTGATTTTTCTTAAAATACATTTAAAACCATGTTAATTTGGTGGTCCAAATTTGAATCGTCAGGAGACAGAGGGTTAGGCATTGCCCCGGCTGCCCTGTGGTAGTTACGACCCTTAACCGAGGTCAGGGTTGGTACTGTTACCAGAATGGGGCAGTTACAAAGGTCTGAAATGTTGTGTTTTTTATAAAGAAAGTGAAAGTACTTGATGAGTTGAGAACAAAAATGCCTTTGGTTTCTGATTAGGTTCCATTGTTCCGGAGATGAGATTTTGGCCCGAAATACATTTTTTTTTAAATGGGGATTCAGCGTAGTGACGTCACTACGCATACGATTTTTTACAACTTTACGTGTGTGTCTCCAAAACCGGGACACTTATGAAAAAATCAAAGGCACCAAGTTTCAGACCCTTGCAACTGCCCCATATTCTTATAGTATTTGTACTGTAGTTCGTGAAATTTTTAAGGAACTTCCTGGTACACTATGACCATATTCTGATAGTAACACCTGAACTTTCTGGTAAAAGTACTAGACTCTCTGCGGTTCAAACATTGTTGCGCTTCTGGTAATATTACTGAAATTTAGGGATTATTATTATTATTTTTTTTTTTCATTGTTAGCCGTAAGCTTAGGGAGTGTGAGTTGTACTATGTCTATTTGCCTCCCTTTCACTCATTGAGAATTTTCGTATTTCATAATTACCGGCTTTATTTTTGAGTATTTCAGTCTGAAACTTTTAGGGTGTTTTCATGAGGTATGCTCTCAGGTCTCAGCGTTCTTAAAATGTGTGCGTTTTTCGAAATTAATCAGTTTTAGCCAGTGGCGTCGCGTGGACGCGGCCCATCTGGCAACAATGCAACTGCTCCATTTAAACTCATCAAATATATCGAATTTTCCTTGTGCACTGTGCACCCCCTGAATTCGATCTTTTACATGAGTTTCAATCAGGGCTGCCGTTTTGCGTATAATCAATGCTATTTTTCTATTCACCGATGATTCCACCGGTTGAGAAAAGATTACACAGTTTAGTTCAGTGTATGACTGTAATGCACGAAAATACTCGCATCTGTAATCTTTCCTCAATCGGTGGAAACGCCGTTAATTAATTAAAATATCCGCAAGTTTTTAAAAGTCATCGACGACTCCACCGGTTGAGAAAAGATTACAGATGCGAGTATTTTCGTGCATTACAGTCATACACTGAACTGAACTGTGTAATCTTTTCTCAACCGGTGGAATCATCGGTGAATAGAAAAATAGTATTGATTATTCGCAAAACGGCAGCTCTGGTTTCAATGGATAGAATACACTGTTGCCAAATTGCACGCGACGCCACTGGTTTTAGCCCTGAACTGTTGACTTTTTGAGCAGCGCGACGCGACGTGGTGCCCACTTTTGAAACTACTTTGTCCTAAAATCACATAAGTGCTCTTTAGTCTTTCCTTTGTTGGTATGGCTTGTTTAGTTTTTGCTTCTCTTATGATGTTTTCTTTGCTTAATGTTTTGTCCTAATTTCCTATTTCTTTTCTTTTGTTGCAGGTAAGAATTATTACTTATCATCAAAATTCAAGACGACAGATTTTCTTTTCTATTCTCCCCCCTCCCTCCTCCCCACCTCCCTCATCTCCCTTCCCCTCCCCCCACCTCGGATCAACATATCTACTCGTCGCTCTGTTCGTTTCTTGCGTCAATCACGTAAGTGACAAAACTTTTATTAGTTTACACTGGGAAAAAAAAGACAGGTAAAATCTACCATCTTGGAGTCAGCTATCAAGTAGCTGTTAAATGCAACGTACATTATGGTAAATTAAGTTAGTTTGTTGGTACATTTTACCCTGATTTTGTAAAATTTACCATCCTTGATCCAGCTGACTCCAAAATCAGCTATGCAGATGGTAAATTCTACCAGTTATTTTTTTCCCGTGTAATTTATGCTATTTACTTCGGAATCCCCCTATGAGGTAATATCCTTACACTTTTATATAGAACTACTGATGGCTCACAAAAATGGTTTATTGTTTTTATGCTATTTGAACCTTTGCAAAAGTATCTATCAGACGTTTAGTCAATTGAAATGGAACTAAATCGATTGTTTTCCCACAGGTTTATGTGGAAGGGTCGTCGTTATACATCGCAATTCACGAGCCCTAAATAAATCCGATTCAACCCCCCCCCCCCCCCTCACCCCTCCCACTATGCAATCGAATAAGAAGACAGGATCGGATTGTTTTGTATGAATCGAGCGAATTGATTCCCATCGATGATCGATTTTTTTTTTTTTATCCCCCAGCCGCACAATTACTAACTAATCGATTGAACTCCGTTGGATTTACGTTGGCGGGAAGAACGGACAGAGCAAAAGCGCTCGCAACATAACCACAAACACTCAGCTGGAAGGGAAGTAAGTTTACGAGAGTGCCGAGTGCGCGTGCGCATGCGCAAGAAGAGGAGAAGAGGCTGAAAAAAACCGATTCGCTATAAATCCAAAGTGTCGTCAAGTTCAATGGGACTGCATTTTCTCCGAGGTCGTATGCTCTCCTCTGATCTCGGGCATAGCCGTAGCCAGGATATTGTCTTTCTCTCTCTTAGCCCATTTAAACGCATGTGTTAGAGAAGGACAGAAAGAGGGGCTGAAGTCACGTGACAGCCAGTGGCGGCTCATGGGCTTTGATATTGGGGAGGCTGCGGGGGGAGGGGGTCAGGGCCCTGGGGGGGAACCCCCCCTCAGCAGGGGAGGGAGGGGAGGGGGGGTTCCACCAGAAACAAAACACACAAACGCGGCTGGTCCGGCGACTGGCATGACGGTTATCCGGCTACTGGCTCGGCAACGCTGCGGGAGTCGTGGAGGATAGCAGCCTCCGATACCTTCGTTAGTGCGTGCACAGTCCTTGCTTGGTTGTGTGTGTGTGCCGAACTCCACTTGACTGACTCGACCGACTCGGAGAGTTTGTGACTCGTCGAGAGGCACAGACTCCGGCACTGCTGACTGCTGTCGTTTCGCGCAAGGTTCGCGTCTCTGAAATTTCGTTCCCCGCTCGCTTATAACTTCTTTCTCTTGCGCTCTCTCCTAGTGAAGATTGACTCAAGTTTTAGAATCACGGACATTGTGATTGCCTAATTTTAATATGTTGTCTCTCGTTACTGTCTTATCGACGTTATTTTTTCTTCCCTCTGAATGTCTGGGGAGGCACAGCCTCCCTTGCCTCCTTAGGCGAGCCGCCACTGGTGACAGCCCCTATATCCATCCTTCTCTAACACATGCATTCAAATGGGCCAAGAGAGAGAAAGACAATATCCTGGGTAAGGCTATGATCTCGGGTGCCGCGAGTCGGTCGCGACTTCCACCGGGGCAGTGTTGCAAGATTTGAATATGGAACCCTTGCTAGCCGTAGCCAGCATATTGTCTTTCTCACTCTTAGTCCATTTGAACACATGTGTTTGAAAAGGACAGAAACGGGGGCTGAAGTCACGTGACAGCCCATGTATCCATCCTTTTCTAACGCATACGTTCAAATGGGCTAAGAGACAGGAAGAAATGGTCCTGACTAAGGCCCTGGAATCCTTATGTTAGTAGGTACACTAACTCATCATCTCATGATGAGTAGAAATCATCTTGAACGCAGCATGAGATAAACATGAAAGCGGTTCCAAATCTCATTCTGCGAGTTTTTTTTTATCATTTTTGATGCAGATTTTCACCATAGGGAATGGGGCAGTTGCAAGGGTTTAAAATGTTGTGTTTTTTTTTTTTTTTTTTTTTTTTTTTTTTTCATGTATAAAGAAAATGAAGGTACTTGATGAGCTGATGACAAAGATGCCTTTGGTTTCTAATCAAGTCCCATTGTTCCGGAGATAAGATTTTGGTTCAAAATACATTGTTTCAAATGGGAATTTGAAACTACGCACACGATTTTTTACAATTTTTTATACGCATCACACGTGTGTATCTCCAAAACCGGGAAACTTGGGGGGGAAAAACCTAAGGCACCATTGTTTTCAGCTCATCAAGTTCTATAAATTTCTTCATAAAAAAAATGCAAAATTTCAGACCCTTGCAACTGCCCTGTCAAGTAGTTTTTCCGCTTACTTGATCACATGTTCTTATAGAATAACCTCTCTATGGCAACCTCTACTTTAAAATAATCAATCTATCATATCACGACTCAAAGACAGTAGCGGCCCGTGAGATTTGGCAACCATGCATCTTTCCCACTTAAACTTAGGTAAAAAATCGATTCAAGCGGAGGCTGGCAGCCTCCTCGAGTTTCGATTGTTTTCATGTATTTAAATGGGATAAAAACACTGTTGCCAAATCGCACGAGCCGCCACTGCTCAAAGACAACAACTAAGAATCCTCTCCAACGATTATAAGAACATAATCAGTTATGTAAGCCATTTTTATCAAACATTGATTTAAGGTGATTCCATGGTAAACTCCCGGAAATTTTAATCCGATAGATGGCGTTACCTGTCGCTGGTTCCGAAAATAGCCGATTTTTGACGGTTTTTGGCTGTTTTCTCTGAACAGACGAGTAAGCGACGAAAAAAAAAAATCGGATTGTCAGCACTTGCGTAATTTTTTGCTTGATTTTTTAAGCTAAATACAGGCCAAATTGGTTCAGAAATAAAGACGTATTTATAGGAGAAAAAAAATCAAGTGTAACTTGGAGTTGTATCAGCAAAGATTACAGGTGAAACCGAAACCTGCAATCTTTGCTGATACAACTCCAAATTATACATTTGTTTTTTTCTCCCATATATACGTCTTTATTTCTGAACCAAATTGGCCTGTATAATAGCTTAAAAAAATCAAGCAAAAAATTACGCAGTTGCTGACAATCCGATTTTTGTCTCTTATTTGTCTGTTCAGAGAAAACAGTCAAAAACCGTCAAAAAACAGCTATTTTCGGAACCAGCGACAAGTAACGCCATCTATCGTGTTAAAATTTCCGGGAGTTTGCCATGGAATCACCCTAGTAAACTATAAATCTATACTAAATATTTACGTAACATACCCCATAAGGGAATACAAACTGTGAAACCGTAATTATGGCAGCACTGTTGCACCGGGACTGGGAGATTCCTTTCCTTTGGCTGAGCGGAGACTCTGGATACCAGGGACCGAGATTTTCGCTATATGTGCTCCGCTCCGTGCCCATGCTCAGAGCGCGGGAGAAGGGGGAATCACGCTCGTTCCTCAAATGGCGAGTGTTCAAGTCAGACTGTCCTTTGTGCTCCTCAAAGAACGCGGTAGTGTCCGGGGTTGCTCAAGACGCCCTCAATAAACGTGTTGATTGTGCAGGTTCCCTTTACGATCACTGATGTTCAGAGCGCAGACACTGGTTCCTTCCGTAAACCCGTTCTTTGGGAGCACAATTTTCCTACCCTTAGAATTGTGCTCAAATCTTACCTGCACTCATCTCGGTCCAAAGTGAGTGCTCATATGCACTCCTATGAAATATACCCAACCGTTACTTGTGCTACAGGATAACCCTCAAACTATCGAAATATGCTCAAAATTATATTTTTCTTGAATGACCTTGGCTCTCTTGCTGCGTCTTCCGGACGCGCGCTATTCGAAATACAAAGTGGCCGCATGTATTATTTTCGTACTTCATATGCTGCTTTATTTCGCGCGTAAACACAATCTGCAGTATTTTTGTGAACAAAGCGTTCCATCAAATCCCCATTTGCGGCTTTGAGTAGAACGTACTACGTAGCTTTGACTGTTTTCCCATTTTATTAATGCAATCGGTACTAGTTTGTAATGTGTGAATCAGGGGCATGCCGCGCCGCCGTGATTTTCGGATGGGGGTGAGGGGGCCACTTTGAAGTTTTGTTCCCCTCCGCCTTAAAATTATAAAGATCACCTTTTTGCAGCCTTCTGTGATATATCTTGAAATGTCATAACTTTTTTTCTTCTTCTTTTCTTTTTTTATTTGGTTGTTCACCCTGATTTTGCCGCCCGGGGCAAGGGTATCCACGCTCCTAATGTGCATAAAGTAGATACGAAAAACGACATTTTTCAGTTTTGAAAAATCGAAAAACCGGTCTCAAGGAAGTCGTATTTTTTTACTTGACTTTCCAACCCGAGAATCAAAAATCCTTCGAAATACAATCTTTCCACTAAAATTTTGATCATTAATATTTTGTTTCTTTCGAAAGGTTTATGGTATAAATCGGTTTCAATTTATTTTATTTTTATTTATTGAGATGACAAGTAAAAAACTTGCAATATTTTTACACCTAACACGCGGGTCTGTTATTGTATTCCTGCCAAGCGAATGGTTATTACGGAGAGGCATGGCCGAAGTCAGGACCCAAATCTAGTGCCCTCGTGGATGCGTTGTCACAGTTAGAGGGGGGTATTTATTTCGTAAGTTTTTGATAGTTCTGTAGGTTCTTTGCATTTATACGAGATTGTATCTTGCCCCCCCCCCCCCCAGATATTGAGGAAGAGTGTACATTTTTAAGAGCTAAACTGTATGTGTTAGAAAAGGATAGCCGGAGGCTTATCACGCGACTTCAATCCCTATTAATTGCTGTCCCACTTCAATGTATGCATTCAAATGAGTCTAAGAAAACAAATGTTTCAAACCATCCTCTGTTCCAGATAACATTGCACCTGAATCTGACGAATAAAAACCGTAAATAGCAACAGTGCGACCTGAGCCGTGACGTTCTCGAACGATAAGCAGGGTAATCTCTTTGTCCGAGGTTCTATTGTCCTGCTCGGGACCGGACCCTTTTCCCACAGCTAGCGAACGATTCCTGGCTGAAAAATTAAATTTTTTCTGCTCACGATTTTTGACTTTTTGGTTTAAAATTCGTTTTCTGCTGAGCGCGTCGAGAAAATTGATACCAAACTGTCGGGAAACGAAATCATGTTTAATACATATGTGGTGGACATTAATCAGAGGAATAGCGCATCATTTTTACTGAATGTTAATTTTTTCCGCGACAGTTTGGTATCAATTTTCTCGACACGTTTAGCAGAATACGAATTTCAAGTCAAGAATTCAAAAATCGTAAGCACAAAAAAAAATTAATTTTCTGCCGGGAGTCGTTCACTATACTCACCGGCAGCCGAATTGGCGGGTGAAAATCGGAATTAAAACGTATAAAAGGCAACACTGAGGACCCTTATGCGTCTTGAGTCGAGTGAATAGCCGAGAGCCGGCTATTGTTTGGGAGGAGCCGCGTGTCCTGCCACCTCAGACCCTTTTCCTTCGCCCAAAATTTCTGACGATTTTTTTTCCTCGGACAAACTCGCCGTTTTTATAGAGAAGTTCAGCTTCAGCGTGAAATTTCAATGAAAATGAACTGAAAAATTAAGCTGATTAGCTTAATTTGAAGCTGTTTGATTCCTCACCGCTAACCAAACAGTGATAAATCAAACAGCTTCAAATTAACTCATCAACTTATTGTTAGTTTTTTAGTTGATTTTCACTGAAATTTCACGCTGAAACCGAATTTCTACATAAAAACGGCGCGTTCGTCCGACGAAAAAAAATCGTCAGAAATTTTGGGTGACGGAAAAGGGTCTGAGGTAGCCGGACACCGGGGCTCCTCCGAAACAATAGCCAGTTCTCGGCTATTCACTCAGAGCTCTCAGCAGTGGCTTTCACTGCGACGACTCGAGGCTCGAAAGGGTTTTCAGTGTTGCCTTTTTTGCATTTTAATTCCGATTTTCACCCGCCAATTCGGCTGCCGGTGAGTATAGCTGTGAAAAAAGGTTTAAGCCCCGAGCCGGCCAATAGAACCTCGGACAAAAAGAGAAGACTACCCTGCTCAGCGTTCGAGAACGCCACGGCTCAGGACGCGCTGTTGCCATTTACGGTTTTTTTTCGTCCGACTCGGGTGCAATGTTATCTGGAACAGAGTATAATAATTTTGACGATTTTTATCAGAAATTATTGTCTCTCTATCAAGAAGCGGTTATCAAGAGGTGACTTTTCTTCTGCATCGGAGCGATACGGTACCATTAATCGACGGTGAATACCTTCCCTGATGGCTAGTTACTCGGTGAATATTCCTTTCCAGCACATGTGTGGCAGAATTAAGATTGACATCTTTCATTTTTATAAGGCGCAACGCCGCACTATGTTCGATTTGGCCGAATTAGCTAGACATAAATCCATTTATCGGAAAAAATGCTCAAAACTATGCTCTCCTATGTTTTTTGGGTCAAGGATTCTGAAAATGATGTTATTTTTTCAAAATCTTTCCATTCAATATGGCGGATTCTAAAATATCTCTAATAGTGTAACTATTTTCAAAAATTTCACCTTCCAAGACGATTATTACTACCCCCAGCGGTTCAAAAAGTCAAGTTTTTATCTCAAGTAGTCTTCCTAGTCTGCAGAAGCGCGTGAAAGATGAGAACGGGACAAAAAGTTTTGGGGGGGGGGGTTATAAACCTGCCTGGCGTTCCATCCTAATTGAATGATGAACAATTGATTTTCCTCATTTAAATTTCTGCAAATTAATCGATTTTTAAGGAGGAAAATTATTATTGACCAATGAGTTAATTATATTAGAAAAGGAGCGAAACTATGGTGGCTAAATCGCTGACTACGTCACATATGATCTGAAATAAAAAATAAGCAGCAGCGTAGCGTGCAATCTGGCAACGATGCAGTTTGTCCATATGAACCCACGAAAAATATCGAGCTCTTGAATGTTCGGTGAACACCTTCGCATTCCACCTTTTACATGGGTTTAAATGGACAAAATGCCACGTTGCCAAATTGCACGCTTCGACACTGGAAACAAAGGTTTAAGATTGTAGAGCAATTTGGCAACAATGGATTTTCCTCATTTAAAGCTATGTAAATTAATCGATACTTATGGAGGAAAATCAATATTTTATCAATAAGTTAATTATGTTTGAAAAGGGGCGAAACTAGAATGGCTAAATCGTAGATGCGTCGCATTTTCATTACCGTGAACCTGATCTGAATTAATACGAAATAAACAGCAGCGTAGCGTGCAATCTGGCAACGATGCAGTTCGTCCATATAAACCCACAAAAAAGATCGAGCTCTTGGATTTTCGGTGAAAATCTTCGCATTCGACCTTCTACGGGGGTTTAAATGGACAAAATGCCACGTTGCCAAATTGCAAGCTTCGAAACTGAAAACAAAGGTTTAATTTGTATAGCAATTGGGCACCAACGGATTTTCCTCATTTAAAACTACATGTAAATTAATCAATACTTAAAGAGGGAAATTAATATTTCATCGATCATTGATCGACGTGTTTAATGTTTGAGAAATATGTTGAAAATATGTTGGCTAAATCGCTGACTTCGCCTTTTTTTGCACAAAATTGTTATTTTGGAGAGCGATTTTGATATCGAAAAAAATTGATTACTCGCAGGCTAGCAAAAACTAGCAGCTAATATATGCAGGAATCGATGACTGAGAGGTTAGGGAACACTATCTAGGCACAATTAGAACGTGACTGAACGTGACACGAGACTTATGAACACATTTATTTGTGAAAACTTGCAAATTTTGAGTAAAATTATAGCATTTTTTCAAAAAACTTATCACAACTAAAAAATTGCTTTTTTTAGTGTATAGCCATGAAAAAGTACGTCACTTACCCTCAAAAACGAGGGATCATCTTCATTGAATCTTAATGAATCAGCCACTTATCACCACAGTGTCACAATCATGCCGTGTTTACAACACACGGATTGAACCTACCTCAGAAAACGGAGCTTGCGCGCTGCATATATAACAGATGCTTGTCACTCGCTTATCAGTGGTCTCAGGATTGACATATTTTGAAGGCGCACTCTCTAAGTTGTAATGTATCATCCCGTGTTGCCAAATCTCGATTTTTCAAACTTCAAATTTTTGATTTATGTCCAGCTAATTTGGCCAAATCGAACATGGTGCGCCGCGCCGCCATTAGGGATGCGCATTTAAAAGTATTTTGTGAGTTTACAAGAGTAAATTGTGTACGTCTTTAGTGCCAGAGGTCGTTTCAGAAGTGTAGGCGGACCTAGACCGATAATCTTTGGAATTTGTCAGCATTATTTCTGCTATTACTTGATGAAAATTAATAAATATGAAATTGAGTGTTCACTTTTCAATGAGGAAAACTACAAACACAAAAGAATAAAGTCAGGGGCACATTCGGTATTGATTTGAAGGAATAAAAGTTGAAAATTCGCCAAAGATTATGGTTTTGGTCCGCTTACATTTCAAAAACGACGTCTACTATCATTATGTTCGCTGGTTCTTACCTCTTAATCAACCATCAACCCTTAAATCGCGTAGAGTAATAGCTTGCAACATTCTCATTCACGAGCTGCCTCTGATTAATCCGTTTAAAATTCTCGTCCCTGTGTAGGGTTGAAATGACACAATTTGTATGAATTTGGGCAGCAATCTTATCAGAATTTCACGCTGAGAACGAATCTACTCAAATTAAATTTGCTTCTCTCAAATTAATGAAAATCCAATTTTAAGAGGCGATTCAGAAGAACAGGTGGTGAACAAAGGAGGAACCCTTACTCCGCTAACAATAATAGGTATGACCAGGCGATCGTTCCATACCGCCGATACGGTAGCCGCAGCATTCATATTTCATACCCTTTTTTCAGGTAAACACTTCCATCAGATACATTAAGCCTAAAATGTCGAACTTTTTTACATCACTTTTTAACCATAAACTGATGTAAGTTTCGAAATCTGCTCGAAAACCCTATCGGATTTCATCCAAGAATGGACCCGATCGGATGATTTTTCGGCATCATGAACATTAAAATGATCGAGAATTCAGAAGATATAAAGGTAGTCGGAGCGGAGTGAACAGAGCTATAAGATTGAAAACACCTTCCGAGCCTCGAACCTCCGAATCGAAAGCATTCCCTGGGTTAGTCTTTGCGTTTCGGCTTTGGCTCTACCTTTAGGAAGTGGTCAGCATTGGTCATTCATGATTCAAGTGACAAAACTGGCCGAAGCCGACAGTTCGACACTCAGGAAACATCTTTTCAATGAAGGGAACGTTGGAGACAACGGGTTGAATAGACCTTTTGTCCTCGAATGGGGGTGAATTGAATCGAGTGGAGCTTAGATGCATGCGGCTACTTTGCCAAACTCTCTTTAATTAACACAAAACGTTGACCTTGGAGCAAAAATATCTTTGGTTTTATTTTTTAAATTAACCTTTGCACCTTCATTTTGGGGCTAAATAACTTGTCTAAAGTTGCGATAATCTATTTACGAAAATGCGTCTACTTTAGGGGGTTGCTAAAATTCATTGATGAGTGGCGGTTTCTGGAGGGAGGGGGGATGTGGGGATTTTTCAAGTTTTCTCAAAAAATGTCCCGATAAAGGTATAAAAATAAGTCCATGGCCTTAAAATAGAGGTAACTGTTGACATATTTGCCTCCATAAATTTTGCGACACCGGTGATACGCATAGCGTGATGGACATATGGATTGATGTGCGGGGTCGGAGGGGAAAGCCGTAAAGGAGCGTAGATCATAAATTCGGTAAAACGCTTCTGATCCGTCACTTTACCCAGAAAGTCTTCAAAGGTGGCTGTTGTTAGTGTTGTTATAACCACTTAAATTTAACAACCATGTTAAAAAAAACAAAACAAAACAAAAAACTAAAAAAAAAAAAACATTACTTAAACTTATTACATTAAACACTTATTTAACAACCATGTCCCCCCCCCCCCATTTAAACCTAGGCAAAAATATCGATTTTTGCCTTTGTCTTTGGAACAATTTAAACAATGAATTAAGATAGGCATTTCTTGCGCAAGTTATTTGAAGCCACAAATGAAAGTCGAAAAATGATCCGGACGAATAAATGTTCGGTGCGGACGGTCCTGCTCCCAGATGATAGGCGAGCACGTAATTACGGCCGTTTAAAACCACACGTAAACGCTCAGCATCCAACGTCTTTCAAGGACCATCTGTACCGAACAGTTATCGGTCCCAGAACTCTGTCCAAAACAACGGTATACTAGCTACAACGAAATTCGTGCGCGCGAAGAAACGACGAAGCTGAAATGAGGAGCACAATGATCTTGTGCGAAAACAGTGATAGTTCTAACTTGAGCGTATTTCGTGCGAACGAGGGAATTGCGCTCAAATGAGGGGGAGGGAAGTCTGGAGCACAATTAAAATGCTCTGAGAATAGTGCTCAAGTAAACCAGTTTCCGATTATTGATACCTCTCGAGCTGGGGTACAGGTGCCATCGCCACCGCGACTATTTACCTGCTCTGAGGGCTGGCCCTTTTCTACTGTCCTCGCACCTCAGACTGGACCGTATACCAATGACAACCACGGTTATGCCCGAGCGCCGAGTGTGGGCTCTCAGTGCCTTTGCCCGAAACGAGACAAAAAGCAGGAATCTTCCTCACTACCTGCCCGCGCTCGGCGCTGAGCACGGAGCATGGATATTTCAGCACTCAAATGAATTGCGCTCACGGTCCCTGCTGGATACTCGAACACTCGAACACTCGCGAGAGAGAGCAATCAGGTACAGTTGGTTATGTCCGCCGCGAGTTCGAGTTTACCTTCAGTCACCTTCACGATTACCCTTCGTTCGACCCAGGGATGCGTGGACGTCGACGCCAAGACTGAGCTATGGAAAGGGGGGGGGGGGGGTTCTGTCTGCAAAAAGAACGGTACCGAGGTATCTACTATCTATACGTATACGCAGTACTCCTCCCCCCCCCTCCCTTCCCACCGCACAATACCCTAGCCTCCAATTCAAAGGGAGTCTCCTGTCTCCAGTCTCGTCGTCGTTGTCTTGTCGAATGGGATGAGACACTACGAACGTTTTGCGCCGCCGTTTCGTAATCGGTGACACGCGACCGGTGTTTTGCGATGATGCCGAATTTTGCTCGGTTAAAGTCTTTTTTGTTTATTGGTTCTGATGGGATGTTTTACGATTCCGAAGCTGTAAATCTGTCGAGGTTGCCAGACGACACCGACGTCACAGAATGAACGTCACGGAGTGTCCCGAGACAGAGTGTGTGTAGCGGGAACTCGAGATGGCTTAAAGGACTTGAGCGTCCAGCGCGGGCCGGCCGGTGCGCGTCGCGTCGCACGATGGCGCCCAACCCCGCGCGCACGGTGGGCAGAGGGGCGAAGGACGATTGGGCGACCTGGAAATGGTAACCCTTTTGGGTGAGGAGATTAATAAGGCAGGCCCAATGACCCATAGGACTTTTGGGCGAGTAAGTAAAACAAAAGTTTGAATATTTGGCATCAGTGCATGATCAGTAAGGTTTGTTAAACACTAGCCAGAACGTCACACGTGTGACTCCAAACAACACACTAAGATGAGACTGACATTTTGCAAATCCAGCCTCTCCTCCGGCAAGTGTACACGGGCGCTTTCTTTATTTGCGTACCTGTACAGTGTATAGTTACAATATATTCGGTCTAAACTAGTAAAAATGCAACGAGACCAAGATTTCAAGGCGAGCAGAGCTGCCATTCCTCAGTGATCTCTGGCCTCTGCCCGCCTTGAAATCTTGGTCTCGTTGCATTTTTACTAGTTTAGACCGAATATATTGTAACTATACACTGTACAGGTACGCAAATAAAGAAAGCGCCCGTGTACACTTGCCGGGGGAGGGGCTGGATTTGCAAAATGTCAGTCTCATCTTAGTGTGTTGTTTGGAGTCACACGTTTGACGTTCTGGCTAGTGTTTAACACGGATCTTGCCATCTATATTTCATTTATATTCCTGTATTTGTCTCATTTGTTCATTGCAAAAGCTTGCAATAAATTCCATAAAACAGATTCATCGTAAGCTCTGTCAAATCTCAAGAGCGGAAGTAAACTATAAAAAAAAAAAAAAAAAAAAAAAAAAAAAAAAAAAAAAAATTATAATAATCCATTACCGTGCAATCGATCGATCGATATTAGTCTCCGAAGATTGATTGAATGACTTAATACCAATGCGGACAGATTGGATGCAAAATGTACAAACAGTTGCTTAAGTTCTTCGCCGAGGATTCGACGCAATCCGCATTACACGTGAAAACAACACACTCCTTCTTTCTTTTCTGTTGTTTTCTCATAACCAAGAACTAAATTTTTATTCGGGATCGCGTTGCATCGTCAACGTAGTACTTCTGCAGCTGGCAAAACTAGAGCTGCTGTTTAGCGTATTTTTATGGCATTTTTCAATGCACCGATGATTCCGCCGGTTGAGAAAATATTACATCGTTCAGTTCAATATATGACTGTAATGCACGAAAATACTCTCATCCGTAATCTTTTCTCAATCGGTGGAGTCGTCGATGACATTAAAAAACTGCCGGACATTCTAATAATTTAACGACGATTGTACCGATTAAGAAATGATTACAGACCAGAGTCTTTTTGTGTAGTACAATCATGCATTGAACTTAACTGTGCAATCTTTTTTCTACCGTTGGAATCATCGGTGAGTAGAAAAATGTCATTAATTACACGCATAACGGCAGCTCTGCTGGCAACTGTTTGTAGCTTCAATTGGTTGAAGGCGAAGAAAAATTACGATCAGTACCATTGCGTGGCGTGGAGTCTCCCATCCGGTTATCGGAGCACCAAAGCCGAGGCGCAAATACAATTAAAACGAATAAGATGGAGTTGACTGGATACCTCTTGGGGGAAGTACCTCCTTGCGAAACAATGATACACACCGCTCGCTTTCATGTTTACGTCGCGTCGCACTTGCATCTGCGCATGCGCAGAACCTTCACGTCTCGCTTCGAGCACCCCGAAGTGACATGAGTATCTCGCCAACAATTCAACGAAAGTGCATTCTAGCGGAGGGATCAAGAAGTACTCTCCGCGAAACGAACGGAGCGCTCACTACGCAGTTTGTGTTTAATGGCGGCGACGACGTAGAAAAACGCATTCTTTTTGGGATCGTACGCAGTGAAAGAGTACCGTTGCTCATTTGACATTCAAAAGGTTCTGCCTTCGATTTGCGGATTTGATATTACATCTAATTGTGAGACAAGCGCTTTTCTCGGTAATAAGCTGCGTGTAAAAAAGCTCGCCGTGAAAGCAAAGGAGAAAAGAGTTATAGATGAGGTAAGGAGAAAAGAAAAAAAAAAAATCATTTAGTTTGTCTCTAGATGGGTGCATTGACTCTTTCAATGCTTCTATTCACCAATAAGGAATCTTATCTACATCGGAGGCATTCCGAAGATTTCTTTTTTTTTTCCTTCCTATATGTATACGCGGAAAATGCGTGCTGAGAAATTTCAAATACCCGCTCGGCAAAAAAATTCTCACTAACGATTTCGTACCCTCTGCTGATGAGACGCGTGAATTCAAATGCTCTCGGCTCAGCTCTCCCGAGAGATGACTCGGTCCCGGAGGTATGAGACTGACTTATTTATTTCGTATAATTAGAGAAAAGTCACCGCGTTGGGTTTTTAGACGTAAAACGAACCGTATTCTAAGGATTGCCCGTGATGGTGTCTTGGTCCTGCCATTCTTTGAATAGTGGAGCTTCGAAAATCTTCCGGACCGAAAATCTAGTTTGATAGCATTCTCGAAAGTTCAGGATTTCCCAGCAGACACCATCTGAGCTCTCAGCTTACGTTTTTCGAGTCTATTAATAAAATATATGTATTTTATAACTCAGCGAAGGGCAATGATGTCACGGCTGCCCGGAAAGGGAATTATTTCACTTCCGTATAAATCCATCGATAAGAGAATCGATTTTTACGCAGTTTGATTGATCCTTCAAGGAATGGATATACTCTTGCATACGCCTCTATTACTTTAATCCAGCGATGCTAAACACGCTGCCAGCACCGTCTACATCTGTGACCCCACATTCTACCCATAGTTGCTATAAGCGCCCCCGGGGGGGGGGGGGTTCTGTGTTGGAAAAAAGAAAAGAAGAGACAAAGGTATTGTAAAAATTAAAAGGAAACATTAAAATGTATTTAAGCGGCCAGTATTATACGTAGTCGCCACCAAATATGCACTATGCGTGTTCGTTAAAATAACCTGAATGATGTTTTTTTTTTTTTTTTTTTTTTTTGAAAAAAAAAAAAAAGATCATCAAACTCCACCTGCTGACCGCGGGGAGGGTGCCACTTCCAAAAATAACCCCGGACTCCCAAAGCCCAAACGAGTTGAACGTCATTGCTTTAATCCGTTACATAATTTATCGCTTGGCGATAACGCTTCCTTATTTTTTTTAATTTTTTTTTTTTTTTTTTTTTTTTACCTTTTCTTCGAAATTCTTCACGAGACAACTAATAAGTTGCAACGTGTCTCTCCTCCCCCCCCCCCCCTTTCTCTGGGGACTTTTCATTAGGCCTTAAATTAAATTGCTTCACACGGTAGACCGCTGCCGTTTCGCGTTTATTTAATGGTATTTTTCTATGCACCGATGAATCCATCGTTTGAGAAAAGATTACACAGTTTAGTTCAGTTTATAACTGTAATGCTCCAAAATACCCTGATCTGTAATCTTTTCACTATCGGTGGAATCACCATCAAAGAATTAAAATATCTGCAAGTTTTTTAAAGTCATCGCGTCTCCACAGGTTGAGTAAAGATTACAGATGCGAGTATTTTCATGCATTACAGTCATACACTGAACTGAAATGTGCAA
The DNA here is from genome assembly GCA_011764245.1 of Trialeurodes vaporariorum. NCBI lineage: Eukaryota > Metazoa > Arthropoda > Insecta > Hemiptera > Aleyrodidae > Trialeurodes > Trialeurodes vaporariorum. The sequence goes on along the minus strand of VMOF01000024.1, from coordinate 65,462,697 downwards.
TATTTTCTCAGCCGGTGGAATTATCGGTGAATCGAAAAATTCCGTTAATTAAACGCAAAACGGCATCTTTGCAATAATTACTGTATCCTCGATTGAGCAACGCATAGCAGTATCGAGGCGTTAAATTTGACAACGATGTACTTTCTCCATTTAAACTCACTGAAAGAATCGAATGCTTCGGTCATCGGCGATGACCAGATTTTTCGACCTTTCTAATGTGTTTAAATGGGGAAAAAAGGAACGTTGCCAAATTGCACGCCTCGCCACTGCAACGCAGTTATTTTTACTAGCTAAACCTTTTCCCTTAAGACAACATTAACTAGATTCTAGCATCAAATTTAGTTCTTTTCAGACCCATTCAACCAACCTTATGTTTTGTGACTTTTGGATCGGATTTTGTCTTAGCACGATGTTCACAGCCGCCCACGTCAACAAGGTAGTCATCACACACGTGCCCGGTGAAACATTTCCATCGTCAGCTCATTCAGAGCAAAAGGAAATTACAATAGGTAGTTAAGGTATTTTACCCGCATTTAAACCCCCCTAACCTTCATTGTTTCTTGAAATGAAAGGGAGTTCAAAAGGAAGCAAAAAGTCGGTTCCCTCATCTGGAAGCACGTGCGCCGGTGCGCTGGCAGGGACTCTCCTAGAATCGTCAAGAAATCCCTGTGGAGTTTCCTTCCGAGTCCCCCACCACCCCCTCTTTACTTACCATATACCTTTACCCATAGTTCTTAGGCATTCTACCACTCATTACCAATGGACCGGATATGAGGCTGGGACTGTTTCCGGAAAGCCTGTGGGAGATAGAGCGCCCTTTGAGGCGTCCCATCCACGTCCTATTCGCACTATGGTCTGAGATCGGAAAAAAAAGTGGCAAAAAATCAGCGGAAAAAGAAAATAATCAAAAACAGTGGCGTAGCGTGCATTTTGGCAACGTTGTAATTCGTCCATTTAAACACGTATAAAAGATCGAACTTGTGGGTGTTCGGTGAACACCTTCACATTCGACCTTTTACATGGGTTTGAATGGACAGCTTACAACGTTGCCAAATTGCACGCTACGCCACTGATCAAAAATCATCGTTTTCTATCTTTAAAGCTTAATTCAAAAACTTTCTAGTGATTTTTAAGTTTAAATTATTTGTTAACCGTTTTCTTTTTGATTAAACTATGGTCTTGAAGTGTATTGATTAATACACTGAAAGAAATCACTTCTTTAAAAACAAGGAAACACGTTTACTTGTGACAGTTTTCCTTGCGCGAAATAAAGTTCTGATTGCATGAAGGAGAATCACTATCACAACAAGGATCTTTTACTTGTAGCAGCAGACTTGTTCCTTGGATTGAAGGAATGGGTGCTCAGTCAATATTTCACTGTATATTTTCTTGAACACAAACGAAATACACCTTGGATTAAAAAAAGAATTCTTTCAGTGTAAATTGGCGAAAAAATGACTTTCTGGTGATGGTCGCAAATCGATCGAAAGCTTTGTTGTCTTGTAATCCAAAATGGAACCGAGATTTCTGGTGTTTGGGGAAAAACAAGGAACAGGTTTTAGAAAAACCACCGATTCCCTTAGAAGGCGTGCTTGAATCGATTCAGCTACCATCGAAATCGATTTTTCAGACCGTTTTACTCTGGAGAAACTATTTCAAAGCTGTTCTGCGCGTCTTTTAATTTTGGCCATTTTTTGACGATTTCGCAGACCATAGTGCAACGCCCCTTCGACCTGCGGTTCAGAGATTCGAACTATATAGCTGAATCGCCTTGTCTCTTATTCATCTGAAAATAATCAGGTTTTAATGAATGAACAAGTGACTGAGTGAATGAGTGTGAGTGCTTCTGATTGTGTGTTTGTGTGCGTGTGAGTGAATGTATTTATGAATGAATGGTCTAGATTCATTTATCCGATGTGCGATGGTCGCCCGTGACCCGATCTGATCCCAGGCATTTCTTATGAAAAATTGCCTTTCTTACGAACTTCATTCCGGAGAACTTGATGACCTATTCATTGCGTTTTCCCCCTCCTCTGTGTTTCTATCTTTCCTTCCTTTTTTCATATGCGTAGTACATACGTCAAGTTAGTCTCTTCACCGCTCTTTTCATCATCTTACGTTTGCGTGCTGATTCTGATTAAGACCGGCTTGTTTTCCCCTTTCCCTTTTGATATCTGATTGGAATCCGTGTAGGAGGTGATAAAAGTAACCGCATATTTTTTGAACACCATATTGACAGCCGTACTTGATCATAGAATCCGTTCTTTTCTGAAAGACCGGGGAAAAAAAAATGTTTGAAAAAAAAAACAACAAAAACTGAAAAACCAAAACAAAATGTTTGAGACGGACAGACGGTCCTTGTTCTTTATGACAGATGATTCCAGAGTCGATTAGTTCGAACTGTGGACACCAGGTTGCGCTGCTCTAAAAGTCAACAAAGAAATCGTGATTTTAACCATAATGCTCATACCTAGGCAGAGTTGCCATTTTTCGAATAATTAACTATCCGATTTATCCCATTGGACTAAATGTAAAATTTGGTAATTTATGGGGAAATCTGGCAACAGTGCACCTAAAAAAGAGCGCACCTGATGTTTAATTGGCTCACTTGCCAGAAACTTAAACGGTTCTTGTAGTACATGTTCGAATGAACGTCGTGCAGGGAAGCATATCCCCACAGTTTTGAAGACGCTGTTATGGATAGTGAATAGTGTGACTTTAACGCGCTGTAAGAAAAATAACCGATGATTTCACCATGCTTCCTAGTTATTATTCTTTTAACTGGAATGAAATATGAGTAAGATTTCTCTTTGTACCCAAAAGATGCACCGAGAAAATGTTTTATTGCCGTAACCGGACGTCTGCTTAATACTTACTGAAACGGAATTCCTATGATTTTAACAAGAAATGTCTGTTATTTGAACAGGAATTCCTGTGGAAATAACAGGAATTCCGGTTAAGTAAGTATTAATTAGACGCCCTGTTGACTTAACAAGAACATTTTTCTCAGTGTGCGGATTTATGTTTACTTTTGATTTTTTGATAATATTTTGTGCGTTGATGAAAAATTTGGCTTATAGCGTCCAACTGTTCTCATTAGTGCAGTCTGAGGTGGCCTACACTTTATTACCGTTTGTTATCGTTACATACAAGGTGACTTTAAAAAAAAAATTCTTCACTTAGAAGTTGGGAAGGTTGCCGCTCGAGATATGGAAGGAGGTTTTTCCATTTGAAGGACAATTTCTAAAAAAGAACTGCGGTATAAAGTCGACTCAAAAGTAATACATCGTACGTGTAAACACAGAAGGTAGTAAAAGTACTTTAATCTTGAGGCTTGTTTTGAAATTCTACGCAGTAATTGGAAGAATCTCCTTCAATTTCTTGAGAGGCAACCACCCTCACTTCTGAGTGAGGATTTCTTTTTTTTACAGTCAATCTGTTGGTTTACCCTCCGTGGTGTCTTGAGAATATCGACGATCGTTTTCCATGTAGAATGAAGATGAACATTTGTGCAAAAGTATCGAAAGTATCAACAATCCAAAAAGGTAAATCAACAATCATAATTTTTAAATCGTCAATCCAGATTGTTGATTTAACAAATCGGATTTTTGATTTACCTTTTTAGATTGTTGGTTTAATAAATTGGATTGTAAAATGAACAAGATAGTTAGTTAGATCAAAAAATGCGTTTGTACACACCATTTGTAACAAATAGACTCATAAATTACAAAAAAAAAATTTCTCACTGTGCCGTTAACAAAATCACCTTAATATTTCCTGAAATTGTACTTGAGAACACTATTCAATATACTGCGATGTGCTAGATAAAATCCCTAACAGTAAGAAGCTCAAATTATGAATCATCTCGTTTCAATCTGCTTGCGGGAAATGCATTCCAAAACAAAAGCTCAGACTAAAGCCTCTCATTTGTCAAAAATGAAAGCTTTTACCATTAGAAGAGCTGAAAGAAAGAAAAAAGATTGATCCTAAAAAATTGGCAGATCAACAAAAATGCAAAATTGCGTGACGCTAGGTATAGTAGCCGGACTTACAAAGATGGACTGATCTATTAATTGAATATTGTCATTCTCTTGAACCCTGAATTTTTCTGTAGGATTAGGTTCACTGATTCACAGTGTAGCGGACTAGAATTGCGAGCTATTCTATTACGCGAGTAAATTATTTTAAAAATGTGAGAGCTCATGTATTTGAGTACAATAGTTGAATTTTCAGCTTCGCACACTGATTCGATTGTGGTATATTTTTTGGACAGACAAAGTTCTTGTTTTTTTGTTTTTTGTGGCTAAATTCGAAAAATTTCGACCCTCCCCCCCCCTCAAGCTGGGAGGTGTCCCCCTGACCACCGAGTGGTGTTCCCAAACTTGGCCCCCTCACGGAGAAAAATTTATATTTGGGGCTACCAGAATTACTTCTATGGAATAGTTAGATGTAAATTCTGGTATCTGTGAAGATATTGCTGGTTTCAACGAAAAACTCGTATTTTGAATGTTACCAGAAATCTAGCTAAGGATACGCGAATGAACATTCAACTATTACGTAGAAGTAATTCAAGTAACCCCAATTATAAATTTTTCTCCGTGCTCCAGAAATTGTCTTTAGCTACGCTTATGCTTATGTGTATTTAAATATGATTTATAAAGCTATTTATTTATTAGAGTTTCAATCGTAACTCCTTATTTGATTCGATTCTTTTTTTTTTTTTTTTTTTTTATTTATTTATTTTTTTTATTTATTCGCTTCGATTCGATTCGATCCCCCCCCCCCCCCATACGTAGGATCGTAGGTTTGTGTGGAGGAGAAAACAATGCATCGCAATGCAGCAATTCATGAGCTGCCGCACTCATCAGTGTTGGCAACATTCTTTTTATTTCGCGCAGAAATTCCAACGTGATGATGTCGTCATAACCAAGCAACGATACGTCGCGTCGCGTCATCCGTAGGTCCATTGTCCAATCTTGGCGACCAACTGATGGTCTCCATAGCGAAAGAATCGGTGACAGCTGACTAGACCTAAGCAGTTAACCATCGTGAAGACTGAAGCCGCCGAAAATTACGATTCGGAGCGAGAAACATAATCCGATCAGCGCGTTGGCGCATGGCGCTCAGTGGGCTAAGACTGACTGATGGGGAAGTAAACAAAAAAATATACAGGGTGTCCCAAAATTGATAGTAAATATTTTTACCAAGTATTTTTGGGGCCAAAATAAGACTTTTTTTCCCTATGAACACGTGTCCGAAAATGCCCCCCCTCAGAGCTACAGCCCCCCAAAGTTTTTACAAAAAATCGGTTTTTCTTCGATTCTAGCAACGGATCTGCGTAAAAATGGATGCAAATTGGTTTCTGGGAGTAACTTTAGGCGTTCTTTCCGATTCCGTGGTCGAAATTTCCCGAAAGGGTCAAGAAGGGGGGGTTTGAGGGGGGTTTAAATTTTAAATTGAATAATTTTTTAGTGCTCCGTAAAAAAATGAGAGAAGTAACAAAAGAATATGATGAAACAAAACAAAAGGAACATTTTTGATCTCTGGTGTTTTTTTCATAAGACGCACGAAAAACGAGTAAAATCGATTTTTCGCCGGGAGCACACAGCCCGAGAGCGCTGCTCTGTGCACTCAACTGACTCGACGATCGACTCGACACAACGCGGCACTAAAACAGCGCTCTCGGGCTGTGCGCTCCCGGCGAAAAATCAATTTTACTCGTTTTTCGTGCGTCTTATGAAAAAAGCACAAGAGATCAAAAATGTTCCTTTAGTTTTGTTTCATCATATTCTTTTGTTACTTCTCTCATTTTCTTACTAAGCACTAAAAAATTATTCAATTTAAAATTTGAACTCCGTCAAACCCCCCCTTCTTGACCCTTTCAGGAGTTTTCGACCACGGAATCGGAAAGAACGCCTAAAGTTACTCCCAGAAACCAATTTTCATCCATTTTTACGCAGATCCGTTGCTAGAATCGAAGAAAAACCGTTTTTTTGTAAAAACTTTGGGGGGCTGTAGCTCCGAGGGGGGGCATTTTCGGACACGTGTTCATAGGAAAAAAAAGTCTTATTTTGGCCCCAAAAATACGTGGTAAAAATATTTACTATCAATTTTGGGACACCCTGTATAGGTATATATGAGACCATGAGGACCAACGAGGTTTAGCAATAGAGAGGATTAATGGGATGTGATTTTGAAACTGCAAGGAGGCAGCCTGATGGAAATCTCTTATGAACATTTTACACGGGATCGGTTTGTTTGCGTCATATTGTCAACCTTTAAACTTAAAGAAAAAAAAACAAATGTTACAGATCAATTTGAAACTGGTTTTAGACGAAAGTGGAAATGTTTTACAGTGGCTATTCGAGAACAAAAATTAATACAGTTGTTTCTCTTGGAAGAATTTTTACGATATAGACACTGACACATAACAGAAACAAGCAACATTATCTCACCTGTTGGAATGGGGCTCTTGCAAACTTTTGCTATATGCAAGTAAATGGTCCAATCTGATGTATAGTGACCAGCGGAAATCACGAAAATCACACCGAAAAAGTCTAAAATTCAGTAATAAACTCACAAAACTGCTTTAACGACAAGATTTTAATGGCGCTTCAACGCAGGTATCATGGGAGATTCCTGTCTAATCGGTCACTTTCTCTACGGAAACACAGAGATATACCTCATTTTAGATAGAAATCTCCCATCATGGGAGATATCAGTATCTTTCAGCCAGTATGTCCGATTCTGAGAGTGAATTTCGTGATTTCGCAGTGTACTCATCGTCATATTACACGTTTTTATGCTAGAATCAACTCTTCAATCCCCCGTAGCAAAAGTTTGAAAAAGCCCCATTCTGTATAGCCACGCTAAAACACTTACACTTTCATTTACAATCAATTAGAAATTTAATTAATTACAATTTTGAATTCAAGGTTGTACAAATTGAGGCGAGCAAATCAGAATCAGACCTTCCATGCCGTCACACTTTGGGTTAGGACCACTGGCGCAACCAGGATATCTTCCATCTCTCTCATTTCCCATTTGAATGTATGAGTAGGAAAAGGACAGAAGGATCCATTGTCCATCCTTGTCTAACATACGTTTCTTAATGGAGAAAAGAGAGAAATGAAGAAACTCTCGGTGCGCTACTGGTTAGGACTTAAAACAATATCAGCCTCTTTACTGCGGTACACCTTCTCGGTGAGGATGAGATCGTGGTTGGTCCCTATCACCGAGGAATCACCCATCATCGATTTGTTTCCGACTTTTTTAAAAACCGCGTTTAGATGTAATCTTGTTTAATGGTGCGATTTCGTGAATTGTTTTGTCGCGCATAGGCTCCCGAATCCAAGCTCTATAAAGCGCTGTTCTACCTGAAACCGAAAGTGAATGTTGCAGCATAGTTGAGTCGACCTGTGACGGGTTTATGTCGAAACTCATAAAAATTGCTCACTCCTTGATCTGCGGGTCCCGTCTGTCGCTTCAGCTCGATCGTAAATTTTCGACTCTCATGAAAAATATGATTTTTACTTTTTTTTTTTTTTTTGTCTCTCACTCATAGAGAGGAAAGAATTCGCCTCTAGTGAAAGTCGCCGCGTGTCCCATGCGCTGCTCGATTCCGCGTCGGGTCATTTCATCATCATTCGCTGATAAACATGTTTATTGATTTTGTCTACTGATTGATTTGTGCGACTATCGGTGAATTGAATATAAGAACATTATCCTAATTTGCCCGTCACCTCAACGCTCATAAATATTTGTCAACGAATGATATTTTGAATGCGGCTTTTATACGCTATGATGCTTAGCATAATCATTGTTTGTAAACTTTCTCATTGATACATGTTTACCGCGTGGACCACGTGGAACATTGCTTGAAGTCGTGCTCATTAATTCGCCTGTGCTAACAAAATACCGCGCTATAGTTATCAGTTTGGTCCGTTCTTTTGTCTCTTATACTTAAAATAATTATATATTTACCGTGTAATCACACTATGGAAAATAAGCGAGCGAAATAGGTTTTCCTTTCCGACGTATATAAAAACAGAATGGAATGTTAATTTTCTTAGTCCCTGCTCTCCCCATACCACCAGCATAGTCGTAGCGAGGACATTGTCTTTCTCACTCTTAGCCTATTTAAACAAATGTGTTAGAAAAGCACAGAAACAGGGGCTGAAGTCACGTGACAGCCCCTACATACATCCTTTTCTAACACGTGCGTTCAAATAGGTTAAGAGAGAGAAACGCAATATCCTTGCTACGGCTATATATGACACCAGTTAGAAGGCGCATTTTTTTTTTATGTTTGCTTTTCACTGACCACTAATTCCCTGTACTGATCTCCTTTTTATATCATGAAATTTCAATGTCCATTAATTTAAATTATAGAATTGATTTCGGAGAATGGTCGAAAATTCGAGCAAATAAGAGCCGAGAGGCTTTCGATCTATATTGGTCGCTGAAATATAGCCGTAGCCAGGAAGTCGTGTTTCTCTCCCTCTCTCTTTGCCCATTTGAACACATGTGTTTACAAAAGGTCAGAGACAGGGACTGAGATCACGTGACTGTCCCTATTTCCAATCTCCATCCTTTACAATAACTTATAGCAATAAGTTTTCGCGTGTCTCCAAAAAACTCTGTGTTCAGATCCAGTGCGTGAAGTTTCAAGCAGTGGGGCGTAGCATGCAATTCGGCATCGTCGCATTTCAGCCCATGTAAAAGGTCAAATTTAAGGGTGATCATTCAGCATTCAATAGTTCGATACTATTACTTAATGGGTTTTAATTGACAAAATGCAACATTCCCAAATCGGAGGACGCAGTCCAGAGCTGCCGATTTGCGTAGATTTAATGACATTTTGAAATTCACCGGAGATTCCACCGGTTGAGAAAAGATTACAGAGTTTAGTTCAGAGTATGTCAGAGTATGTAATGCTCGAAAATACTAGCGTCTTTTATCTTTTCGCAACCGGTATATTTTAATTAATTAACGGCGTTTCCACCCATTGAGAAAAGATTGCAGATCAGAGTATTTTTGTGTGTTACAGTCATACTCTGAACTAAACTCTGTAATCTTTTCTCAACCGGTGGATTCTTCAGTGAATTTCAAAATGTCATTAAATCTACGCAAATCGGCAGCTCTGGACGCAACGCCAGTGGTCTTAACTCATGTATGCCCACAGTTGATCGTTAACGACGCACTCGTTGTGTTGTTTTTGGACCAAATTTCAGCCAATTTGGACCAATTTTACTCAAAAACGAATTTTGGGAGTTTTTAGCTCGTAAAATTTAGCAGCCCCAAAAATGTCTGTTTTTTTTAATTTTTTCTTGTTTTCGCAGTTCTCAAATTGTGTATTTTGATTAAAAAAAAAAAAAAAAAAAAAAAAAAAAAAAAAAATTCTAAAAGCTAAGCTTTTTAACCTAAAAAATTCAACTAATTCTGGCCTTATATGGGTTAAAAGTGATTCTTCGAGACAGCTTCGAGAGGCGGAGTGATTAGAATAAGTTTATGTACTTGAGTGACATGGCAGCGTGATGCACCAGTTTGAAAATATAAGAGAACAAAAAAGAAGAAGAAAACTTTACTCATTCGATATTATTTTGATCAAACTTTGTGTGGTGCTGCAAAATCTGTTGTTAGTGCTTCAAGGTATTTTAAGGTAGAGCGTATGGAATCCACGAGTTGAGTTTGAGAGAGCCAGTTGTTTGATAGTCTAAATTAGCATCTGAATATGGGTGTTCAATTTCTTATGGAAAACCTCGTGCAAGTGAGAACGAATAATTGTTTGGATTTAATTTTGTTTGAGACGTCATCACACCAAAAAACGGGGCAATCGGTGGACTTTGGTGTACCAATGAGCCGGAGCGGAGTCAATGCACGAACACGTTAACTAAGCACATAAAAACAGAGCGAGTTGTCTTCCGCCAACTCTCGTTAAACAGCTTCTGAGTTCTGCTTATACATTGTATACTATCATTACTTCATTTATATCATAAACTGACTGATTTCTAGCAACTTTTGAAAATAATGATGTAATGAAAGCAATAAACGCTTTACAAGTCGCTCTCTGATACTCTGAGCTCTGGTTAAAACTGGATTTTACGTAGAAGAACGTCTCGTTTGTTCATCGGCGGATCCAGAAATATATTCTTCTCTCTCCTCTTCCGTATTACAGTGGGGGGAAAAAAAGATTATAAGCAAATTTCAGCTATCGAATGTCATTCGCCGTCGTATGATATTCGATTGTTTCTTTGGTCTCACCGGAGACCTTTCTTTTGGTCTCACCGGAGACCGTTGAATTCCAACAATTGGAAATTTCGAATTCACCTCCGGAGGTAGATTTGATTTCGAATTGTTGCAACCGGTGTCAGAAATCTCATCGTCTATCCTTTTTGACTCCTTTTGCCACGATAATTTCGGAAATGACGAACTTTTCGAATAAAGTTTACTGTACAGACCATGCGTGGAAGTCATTTTCCTAAGAGACAAGCATAGTTTTAGCTTCGAAAACGCTAGTTTTTTTGGTTAAAAATGGTCCTGTCATTCAGAGCTGATTTAGAGGTTATGTTGTGGAATATTACTATCGCAGTTTTCATTTTCACTAGAACATCATTCAGAAATTCATTCTCGACTCTCATTGGCTAGATTTTTCAACGATCAGCGGCATCAGTTAGCAATCATCAATTCTTGAAGTGAAATGATATTTGATCGCTAAAATTTGCTTATAGGAGGTAATATTACCGCAGAGGCGCAACGATATGTGAACCTAGGTAAGGGATGGTACTATTACCAGAATTATAGTGTTTGTACCATACTTTTTGAATTTTGTTAAGTAATTCTTGTGGGTATGGGATATGAGAAGTGTAGATTTGTGGAATAAGGGATGGTACTTTTACGAGAATCATAGTGCTTTGTATCATAATTCTTGAAATTTTTTAAGAAATTCTGGGACTTTGACTATATTCTGATAGTAACACCAGAATTTTCTGGTAAAATTACTAGACTCTCCAAGGTTCACTCATCGTTCTGCTTCTAATAATATTATCATTAGAATCATCTAGGTGCGCCTGTACACTTCTGAAGCGAGCTTTATCGATGCAATCAATTACTGAATTATTTATGATCCTTCAATAAAGTAATTGATAATGGGTCTGTTGCAAACTTTTGCTACAACGATTAAGAGTGTATAATCTAACGTAAAATCACCTGAAAAGTCAATTGGTGGCATCAGAAAGTCATAAAATGCAATAATAAACTCACGAGAGGCTTTTAATGAAACCCATGATGGCGGAGAAATATCGAGCAATCTGTATGCATGCACCGTGAACATCCAAGGATGGCCAACTTTGACAATCTCACTGGAGGCAGAGGTTATGTGTTTGTTTACGTTGTGATTGATTGTGTTCGATATTGTGAGGTTGGCTATCCTTGGATGTTCGTGGTGCACGAATACAAATTACTCGATATTTCTCCGCCATCTTGGATTTCATTAAACGCCTCTTGTGAGTTCATTATTGCAGTTTATGACTTTCTGACGCAACCAATGGAATTTTCAGGTGATTTTACATCAGATTGTACACTTTTAATTGTTGTAGCAAAAGTTTGGAACAGACCCATTACTGAATTATTTATGATCCTTCAATAAAGTAATTGATAATTTTGCACAGGTTTTAAAATAATAATAAAAAAAAATCTTAAAAAATCGATTGTTCCCCGTGACGCCACTGATTTATTACCACTATATACTAATAATTCTGCTCTCATTGGCTGTTTTATTATTTATAAAACATGATACTTCATTGAAATGAACGAAAATCCAGTCATGTTAACTCGAGATTCAGTTGGAAATCTTATTGGGATTACTTTCCGTGGAGTCGGTTGTTTTACATTTAAATTGGGAAAAGGGCCTCGCCGCCTGATTCCAATTACGTCCTGCCTATCCCGACTGATATGAAGTTAATGAAATGTTGCGCCCTCTGGCATGCTCGATTGCTCGCCCTCTCTTTGAAGCTGAGGCTTAGACCCGGGTTTTGCCTTGTCTTGAAAAAGTGTTGGACTGATTTTCGTTTTATACGTTTGAACGCAACGTTGATTATGTTGAGGCAACAGCTGTGTTAAACGTTACGGCACCGATGCGATGATTGGTTGTAATTCTGTTCTTACCTTTAAATTTTATTTATTTACCGAGGTTAGGTTTTTTTTTTTTTTTTTTTTTTTTTTTTTTTTTTTTTTTTTTTTTTTCCCCCGCTCTTCTAAAAAAATTTTGGGATGGCGTCCGCAATTTTATACCAATAGTCAGGATAGTTGGTGGCCGTGGAAAAAAGGTTTGTTTAATAATAAATAAACGCTGTTGGAAAAACATTGTTTGGAAGGTTTTTGGTCACTAGACGTTTTTCTTTTAAATCCCCCCTCCCCTCCAATTTTTTACGTTTTTTTTTTTGGCTCATTGAAGTAAAAGAGTTGCGGTTTTGGCTATTCTCAATCATTATTTTTCCGGAGGTCAAAACCCCCTCACCACCGTCCTGGGCCACCCCAGGGGGACTATCTCGAAGGCGTCAAACGTTAGACTCATGCTTCGTTCGAAAAGGTCTTATGTTTTTAAAGTTACCATTCTAAGCGATGGAAGACATTTTTGTATCGTATTTTGTTAAAATTCCAACTATACCACGGCACGCTTTACCAATACATACAATGTATTGGAGGTCCACTGCTTGTTTTTTTGTTATTATTATTTCATCTGTTTACACTGAAAAAACAAAGTTTAAGTAGAACAAAAACAGCTTTTTAAAGTAGCTCCGCAGAGCAAAAGTCCTAGTTCTACCGGAGCAAGTTGCAGTTGTACTGACTGAAGCACTATTTCGGTAGAGCCAAAGCAAGAAAAGAGGCTGTTACTCTAAAGAAGTAGTGCTTTGGTGAACCTGCAACTTTCCCCGGTACAGCTTGAACTGTTGCTCTCCGAAGATATTTTGAAAAGGCTGCTTCGGCTGTACAAAAACTTTGTTTTTTCAGTGTACCTATAGGGCCCCTGACGTTGAATCTTTCCACCCCCCCCCGTCTTGTATGTATTACTTCTACTTCAAAGTGCATTCACGATACCGTGTCGAGATTCGACCTTGAGCTCCCATCTGACAGTCGTTTGTCTTATTTTTCTCCGACGATATGCGAGCTTTAGCGCGTCCTGTGTCCTGTGTGCTAAATCATGCTCATAAAGTCATAAAAAAGGGCGGAGGCAGACTCTGTTTTAATATACTTTGTATAAATGCGCCGAGCAGAAGATAGTTTCCTTCCTCCGACTTCCTTTTTCTTCCCCTTTTCGAGCCGAACGGAAAGAACTGTGCCTTCGTTTTGGATGACTTGTGATGCGAAACGCCAAGTGAGCTGGTTCGTGCCTTGGTTTGTATCTGTAGTAGCGGGATGTCTATACTTATCGAGTTTAAACCCGGGTTTTTGGATGAGGTTCGGGATAAATGAGAATTCTTCTTTGGTTGGTTGAGTTTTGTCAAGTTCGTAAAAGTCTCGACTCTGACCCTTTCTGAATGTTGTCAAATTGAAGTGATTCGAAGCCACTTTTTTTTTCTTTCTTTCTTCCCCCCCCCCCCCCCGTGACAGCATGCTTATTCTTTCATCGCACTGAAAAACGAGAAAGTAAAAAATAATTCCTAAATTCTATTAATATTACTAGAAGCACAACGACAAAAAAAAAAAAAAAAACTTTGGTTGCGCTGACAAAACTTTTGGTGTAGGAAAATCGGCCAGAAAAATATGTACATACTTATAATGACTTTCGTCCTTTTAACTAAATATATTTTGCTTGGGGAACGAAATATCTGGTCGGCTCAACTTGTCTTCTGCTGAGTCATTTTTCTATCAAAAGTTTTGTCAGCGCTATACCGAAGTAGTTTTTTCCCCTGTTTTTTTTTCTGTGGAGGTGTCAATTGAGGGAATTTTTAGTACTTTTCCAAAAAAATTGTTGCGTTTTTTATTTCTTTTATTAGCATCTGATTAGGCGCGGATGCAAGTGAGGAGCTGGGGGGGGGGGGGGGCTGGAGACCCCCTCCCCTTGGGCCAAATTTTACACAGTGTACGAACGCTTTTCGAGGAAATTATGGGTGTTTTGTTGAAAAAGTAGGTTTTAGCCCCCCAGCCCCCACCCGTGACCCGTGGTACCTTAACCCCTCCCTTGAAAGATTTCTTGATCCGCCACTGCATCTGGTCATAATATTGCCAGAATTTTCTCCAATTGTTGCATCCCGATTCAATTCATTTGATTTATTTTTGTCTTTGTAAAGCTGAGCTTTTGTCTAATTTTTCTCCCTTTTTTGTTTCAGGTGAGTTGGTGTGCGATACGGTTTGTTTCATTATATTTACGCTTAGAGTCCCTATGTATGAAAGAGTCAAGACATATGAACAGAAGTGAAGAAGAAGAAGGGATCTGAGGAGCCTGGAGGCGCGCCTCTTGTTTATCCAACGATCTTCCCGCCAAAGATTACTTACACATTTATTCGTGTGTAAGTAATCTTTGTTAGGTCAACCTAACCTCCAATACCCGTTGGCTTCACTACCTGTTTTAAAAGTAATGCGTGAATTTTATTCTGTTCTGAACGCATTGTCATCAATTTCTAACTCAAATTTCATCAGTTTAAGCTAAAAATGCCGAAAGTTTCCTCAACGCTGGGCAGCAGTGAAGATGGTTCAAGATGGTTCCATGAAGATGTAAACAAGAGGAGCGCCTCCAGGCTTCATAGACCCCTTCTTCTTCTTCACTTTCCAGCAGCCAATCACAGATGAAACCTCGTATGACGCGAGACTCTCGCATATATATAGGGACTCTATTTGCGCTCTTCAAAAGTACGAGTAACTCGAAAACTAGATGGGTAACTCCCGGTGTTGGTTTGGTAAGTATTTTTCCATGCAATGTTGTAGGAGTTGCGGCGCACTTTTTTGAAGGCGCTCATTGCCCGTGAGTATTGACGAGAGACTATCAAACCACGTATCGAGAATCTTGGTCATCGTCACTCCATTTTCGATACAACACTTTCTTCCTTCCCAGTTTCCCCCTGACGATCAAGATGATTTGACGAAAGATATGAGAATAGAGATCAAGAAATGGACGGGTGGGAGGGAGAGAGAGAGCAAGAGAGAGAGAGAGAGAGAGAGAGAGAGAGGGGGAGAACTTGGGCAGAATTTCAATCAGAAAACAGAATCGAGCGCGGAACGGAACAAAGCGCGGAGAGTGAGTGTAGAGATCACTGATCAGGAGGCGATAATGGATTGAGGGTTATATCCTAAATGCAACCCCATGAAAAAAAGGCGGGGGTTTAAAAAAAAAAAAAAAAAAAAAAAAAAAAAAACTACTGGGCCAGAACACCGCGCGCTCTGTATTACACCGCAGTGATGAAAAAAAGAAGAAAAAAAATCGTCGATAATAATGAGATTTCGAGTTTTATATCAAGGTCAGGTGCATTGTTGCAAGACCGTCGCAACGGTCTGACACCCTTTTGATTTTAAGCGCTCATTCAAGAGAATAGTGAAAAGGGGCTCTTGCAAACTTTTGCTGTGGGCAAATGAATAAGTCCAATTTGATGTAAAAACCAGCAAAAATCGCTCTAAGAAAGTCTAAAATTCAGTAATAAACTCAAGTTCGTAAAGGCGGTTCAACGCAGGTATCATGGGATATTCCTGTCTATTATATCACTTTCCCTACGGAAACACAGATATACGAGGGGCGTTCAACTTATAAGTTTCCCTATTATTTATCTCTGGCCCTGTTGGTGATAGAAAAATTTCATTTATACGGTTAAACCCGCCAAATCCTCAGCTTTCCAACGGTATTTTTGTTTTTGAAATTCAAGCAATTTTTGTAGGAGAAAAAGCTATATTTTTTCACCCGTGTCGAAAAAGTCCCCCGCCAACTTTTTCACCAAAAAGTATTCGCCTGTTTTGAACAACAGCATTCGTCTGATTAGCGACGAAAATGAGCCGTTATCGCTTTATACCTGTTGCTGCGCTCAATTTTTGTCGTGAAATCTTATCTAAGATGATCATGAGATGCATTATAATCAAATATTGTCGGCAAAAGTATCGCACGTAAAGTTCCAGTCAGATGACCACCTGAAGGATACCGTGATGAATTTTTTCAAGTCCTTAGACCGAGAGTTTTTCGCCCAAGGTATTGAAAAGCTGGTTCATCGCTGCGAAAAATGTATCAATCTGGAAGGAAATTATGTGGAAAAGTCATAAAAATGGAATACTTCAAAAATAAAATGTATCTTTTATTTTAAAGTTTTGCGTTCTTCATTCCAAATGTCAAAGTTAGTTTTTACTTCCCAACTCAGAAGTTGGCGGGGACTTTTTCGACACGGGTGTAGAAATATAGTCTTTTCTCCTACAAAAATTGCTCAACTTTCAAAAACAAAAATACCGTTGGAAAGCTGAGGATTTGGCGGGTTTAACCGTATAAATGAAATTTTTCTACCACCAACAGGGCCAGAGATAAATAATAGGGAAACTTATAAGTTGAACGCCCCTCGTATGTCTCAATTTAGATAGGAATCTCCCTTGATACTTGCGTCTCTCCGCCATTATTCAGGATACTTTCTTTTGAAAGTCATAGTACAGTAAATTGTGCATGCGAGCTGTCCTTACAGTCGAAAACCTTTGGATTTAAACAATACCAAAAGAGATCGATGCATCGAATATCATTCTTTTCAAGATGACTCCCCCCCCTTTGTTTTCATTTAAATAAAAAAATTAAGAATCTTGCATGCAAAGCGTACTTTCTCAAAAACTTACAATTAGAGAATCTCGAATCATGACAGGAAGTTCATGGAGGTCCATTGCCGTAGGAATTGTTCTTCTCTCTCTCTCTCTCTCTCTCTCTCTCTCTCTCTCTCTCTCTTCGTTCATTAGAGCGTGTGTGTTAGACAAGTATAGAAATAGGGGCTGAAGTCATATGTGACAGCCGACAGCCTCTATCTCCGTCCTTTTCTAGCACATGCTTTTAAATAAGCAAAGAGAGAGAAGACTAATGCCTGGCTACGACTTTGTGGAGGTCTGCATTTGCGTTTCAATCTTCTCTCTTCTGCTTCTACAATCTACCTATCGATAAAAGTTTTGAAAGAGGGGATCCAACCCTAAATTTTTGATGTCTCAATCCTCTTCAATAGAGGATAGTCCCGCTCCCGGTTAAATTGTACATTTTAAGATAAATATACTACTAAATGAAGGAATAAATGTTTTGAGCGCGCAAGGCACGAACCTTTTCGTTTAGAACAGGGGTCACACGTAGCTTAAAAAAACCAATAAAACGGAGAATTCCGAGCTTGGAGCACGCATTCTGGCGGCGATAATGCCACACGCACAACTCACGGAAGACTCATACCGCAATAACCGACCATAGCCAAGTTTATAGACGCCACCCCCTAAAAACCCTATAGGGTGCGACGGAAGTCAAAGAACTCTTTTTTCCTGGTTTTTTTTTCTTGATTGTGATGGAGCTTCAGATTACTGCATTTTTCTTTTTGTTAAGGTGTCAATCTGACGAGAGTGGCGAAGCACGCAACCTGGCGACGTTGCACGTGGACCATTTAAATCCATGAGAACTATTGAAATGAAAGGAATCGGTGATGGCCATTGAATTCGATCTTTCGCATGCGTTCAAATGTAGAAAATGCTACGTTGCCAGATGGCGCACGCTTCGCCTCTGCTGGTCATTCGTCAGCCCTCACCTTTAATTAACCCTGTATACCCCAGAATACTCTAATCAGAACGGAAACTCCCATAAGAGCCAATGGAAACAAGATTTGGAATTTACTGGCACAAACTGGCAACTGTGCCTACTCACTTCTCAAGACGGCGGACATGCTTTTTCAGGCTATACAACCAATCACAGCTCGGCCAGTTGCCGAAGATCTGCCGAAGATTGCCGAAGATGCTCACTTTCGAACATGGCGGCCCGAAGTGAAGAATGTTTCAAAATGAATTAGAGTTTCCGTTCTGATTATAGTATTTTGTGCCTGTACTCTTCATCGTTCCCGTTTTTGCTCCTGTTTAGCGCTTCAGAATTGAAAAATGTTAAAAAAAATACGATTTAAAAAAAAAAAAAAAAAAAAAAAAAAAAAAAAAAAAAAACCCTTTTTTTAATAGTCAAGTTTTAAACTAAGTTTTTTTGTTTTTTCAAAGCTGTTTTTTGTGTGTTTTTTTGTTTGTTTGTTTTTGTTTTTTCATGCGTGCAGGATGCATTGTTGTTTTTTTTTAAATTATCTAGAAAAAAAAAGAAATACATAAATAAATCAAGTAAAAAATACTGTTTAAATTGGAGCAGGCTGCAGTTCCTCCAAAATAATTGGAGGGGAAAGGGTTACGGAGTAGACAGTGGAGTCGCGTGCCATCTGGCAACAATGCAACTGCTCCATTTAAACTCATTAAATATATCGAATTTTCCGTGTGCACTGTGCAGTGTGCACGCCCTGAATTCGATATTTTACATGAGTTCAAATGGATAGAATACGTTGTTGCCAAATTGCACGCGACGCCACTGGGAGTAGATATGGGGTGAAGCGGTCTATTGTGGGGGGGGGGGAGTTAAGATAGAAAATTATCCAAAGAAAGGGATGTCCGGGTACACTGGTGGTCCTTGGAAGAGAATGATTTGGGGGCTGAAGTCCCCCCACCTTTTTGGAAAAAGCAGGGCTCAAAAAAAGGACAAAAACAAAAGACACGGACCGTGATAACTTTTTCCCCACCCTGTATATCTTGGGGAGCTGGATTGGTAAACCTCGGACCCGAGACTCTCAAAGTCTCAAGGTCAGAAGAGTTAAACTCTCGTTGAGCATTGAGCATTTCCTCTCCTCCGCTGATGACCTCTCTGACCTTCTTGCAGCTGGGATGGTGAAGAAAAAAGAGGAAGAAAACAGGATTTTTTTTTTTTTTTTTTTTTTTTTTTTTTTGACAATCTCAGTACTAAACAACGCTGCGTAGCGCGGCGGGTAGTTAGGGTGTAAATTATTATGGCGGATGATGTATTGCGTTGAACGATTTAAAAAAAGGAGGAATATTAACAATAAAAGAAAATGGGAAAAAAAAGGAACGCCACGGTTTTGAAATAAAACAACGGTAATGTCTCATGAAATATAAATCACGGTTAACACGACTTCCTAAGGGGGTAAGGAGAGTGTGAGAGAGAAAGGGGGGGGCAGTAATTACGCATCCTAAGGGCGATGCAAGTAGCAACCGTTCTGAGTTTTATGTCTGGGTCAAGCAGTCAAGCTGTCAAGTCGTAAGAGAATTGTGGGTGAGAGAGGTAAGCGCACGGGTTCGTATGGCGTATGGTGCGGTCAGAAAAAAATGTATTCATTCAACATTCCTTCTCGTGAATGAATACGGTTTAATTACAATAAATCTCTTTTTTGTTATTTTTTTTGCAGTATTTTTTTTTCCAAAGAGATTATGACGTGAATGAAAATTCAAAATCTGTTGCGTAGGAATGGTCCCGCAAACTTTTTTTTTTTTTTTTTTTTTTTTTTTTTTTTTTTTTTTAAAAAAAAAATAAGTGGAAAAGCATTTTAGGGTTATAGTACCTGTAATCCTGTAAAACATGTAGGTAGACAGAAAGATACGGTATTTAAATATGAAAGGAGCTTGGCGATTTTGATGGATGTAAGTTCTTGGAATTTTCTCTCTGCAAACATGGTTGTCCAGTCCGCCTCAAAGTGGCTCAAAAATGAGGTTCTTTATGATGACTGTTGAGAATTAAGAGCAAGTGTGACACTTCATGAAAGCATTGCGCTTCGCTTTTGGGAACTTTGAACTTAAGTTCCCCTTTCTTACTTTTGAGTCCAGGCTCTAGACTCCGTTCGAACTTTGTATCACCGCTCTTTTTCATAAAAGTTGTACGATTCATTGATGCCTGCGAGCCGCGTATCATTTCAAACGAGCCAGTGATTGAAAAATTGAAAAATAAATTGCAACCATAACGCACTCGACGAAGATAATACATTCTCGCACTTAATTTAAAGAGAGGTCTCGTTAACAGGGGGTTTGACCGCTGACCACCGCGCGCACTAACGACGTTCACCGTTGTCAAATCTATCTTTAAGAACTGTTATCATTCCCGTTTGACTCTACGTAAATTGTGCGGATTTTTACTTTTGACTTGGCAACGCCGTAGACATTAGCTTCACCATGATATCCTACCCTTTTCACTCGAGAAGTACTGCCATTGAAATACATACTCGAGTATCGGCGATTTATTTTTTCCCCCTCCCCTTACCCTTCGCTACAGCTCTTCTCGCGAGTCCACTGTTGACAAATTTGGCATTTATTTTAGAAAAATTACTAGTATGGGTTCTGTCAGCCCTCGCGCAGTGAACAAGATGGTTATACAATATTTATTTTTCTTCTTCTTCCGTAGAAACCCAGGGGAAAGAATCGATTTTGGGTCAATTGAATCTCAAACAATCGATAGTTTTACGTAGACATAAATAGGCACTGGCGCAACCAGGATATCTTCCATCTCTCTCATTTCCCATTTGAATGTATGAGTAGGAAAAGGACAGAAGGAGGGGGTTTTATCCCCTTGTCCATCCTTGTCTAACATACGTTTCTTAATGGAGAAAAGAAAGAGATGAAGAAACTCTCGGTGCGCTACTGTAAATAGGAGAAAAACGATAATCAACTGTTCTCAAGCCGCCATTGATGTAGAGTAAGAGGTCCTTTCAGATGAGTTGGCGTCCGACAGATTTCGATGTTGATGCGCAGTCGACGTGATCGCGTATCTGCGCATTGAGCTTGGTGTTCAGACATTCTAATGTGTCTACTGCGCATAAACACTGAGAACTGACGGACGCCAACTCATCCGAAATGACCTCTATTAACCTATGCGAACTAATATCGTTCTGAAAGGGAAATCCTATCGAACCAAAAATTATACAAACTTCATTGTTGCAAAAAAGGCAAACCACTTTCTGTGTTTAAATACCGAGATTTCTGTTTAAAAGAAATGTTTTGGGAGAATTACATTGAACCCACTTTTATGAGAAACCTGGATTGCTTGTAGTTTGTCCCCACACCGAAAAAAAAAAAGATTACCAAAAGCAGAAGCATGACGATATGTAAACCAATGTAAAAGATAGTACAATTACCAGAAGTCTAGTGTTTGTACCATAATTTTCGAAAATGTTGAGGAAATTCTAGTTCTATAACATAACCATATTCTTGTATTAACACCAGCATTTTCTAGTCAGAGTACGTGCTAGACTTTCTGTCGTTCACATTTCGTTGTGCTTCTGGTAACATATTACTAGAATTTAGAAGTTGTTTTTTTCAGTGTAGTCGCCAGTCGATACTATTTGTCGGTTTTCCAGAACAGTGTTTTGAGGAATATCTATTAACCCTTTACTGCAGATGAGCCCAGATCTGGAACAATTACTTTGAAGCCTTACCTAAAAGTAGGGGACTTGAGTTGTACTGTCGCTGCATGGTGGGTCACATGTGGAACAGATACTAAACGAGTAAGAATTGTCGATTTTGTCCTAGACCGCGCAGCACAGGATAGAGAACGTGCAGAGTGGTTGAAAATAGCTTACTGAAAATCTGATAGAGATTTTCCGATTTTCATTGTTATGTTTGGGAGTAACGCAGGGGTACCATATATAAAAAAAACAACTATTGAAACTTACTAACTTATTTTTTGCTACTTTAATTTTTTTTTTTTTTTTTTAAGCCTGAAAACTTTATTTTCAGTTGCATGGATACCTAAATGCGGGTAAGGCCATATTTAGAACAATTAATATTCAGGCGGTTTACCATTGAAATATAATGGACAGAATTTTGTCACTATTTTTCCCTGTCTCAAGGATCAAAATTGTACTGAAAAAAAAATTATTTTATCGAAAAAAAAAATATGCAGTAAAGGGTTAATATTGAATATATTCCTTCATTCTTTGGTTAAAGCTGTTAGTAAAACTGTTAGTAAGTGTCAGTAATAAAATAAAATAAAATATCGTTTTTAACCTCCTAAATCATCATCGGAACTGTCGTTATTTTCTATGCCGATAGTCATCGCAATTCAAAACACTAATACGACGTACTGTGCTACATTTGTTTTTCGAGCCTTATACCCCAACATAAATTATCTCGTTTTGAAACATAACGCTGAACTGTGGGGGCAAATAAACCGCCTCCATGCTGAGTTCTCAGCGGTATTTAAGGGTCAGGAGTATATGCTCATTTATAGCTGTGCACAGTGCAGTGTGCATGCCTGGATTTGTTTTCATAATTATTTTATTCCTGTCTTTGTGTAAGAGATTTGATGATTTATTGAAATATGACAACACTGCGAATGATTTTACGCATCCTCTGGTTGATGAATTACGGGTGCACACCTCCTGAGTCTTGGTATGGATTTTTTTTTTTTTTTTTTTTTTTTTTTTTAAAGCATGTCTCGGATCTCATGTCTCGACCTCGGTCCCGGACCAGAGTCAGAGAGTCCCTCCTCCATGCAACGGAGAACCTGGCGAACCAACGAAAACCAATATTTCAAATTGAAACGACGGCTTAAGACTATATCTATATATACCCGCTCCTGCTTTCCACGAAAACGTTTAATTAAAAATTTCAACCCGTGAACCTGAATCGGGTGAACCTGAACCCCGGTCCAGGCCATCGCATTGACCATTACAGTCCAGTCTGACCGGGCTCGATTTCAGTCCGGTCCTGGACGGATTATAGTGGATTATCCCGCTAACCGCCTCCAACTAATCGCCACCTTCGCCGCTGCGATGCAAACACGTCAAGATAATCCAAACGCATTGAAGGAGGAAAAATTATACTCTTCCCGCATCGCTGCGAAATAAAAATAAATAAATAAAAAAATAAATAAATAAAAAATAAAAGTTTAATGAAATGAAATTTCAATCGTCGATTTTTATGTTGGATGTTTTGTGCCCCCCCCTCCTCCGCTGTGTCACTCCCCCTTCCCGTAGGCTCGCTACTCACTGTCGTCTATAGTGCTGATTGGATGATGATTCTAAACTTCAACGTAAGGAGACAAGACGTTGAAGGCTTTAGACAAAAGAGGCAAGAATAAGTGGATGATTGTTGTTTGCGGAGCAGTGTTGTCAGATGTGATGTTGACCAAAACGTCCAAAACGAGCTAAATTAGCTGAGAATTAAAAGCCCTAAATGGGGTCTGTTGCAAACTTTTGCGACAACGATTCAGAGTGTATAATCTAATGTAAAATCGCCTGAAAAGTCCATCGGTGGCACCAGAAAGTCATAAAATGCAATAGTAAACTCACAAGAGGCGTTAAATAAAATCCAAGATGGCGGATAAACATCGAGCAATCTGTATGCATGCACCGTGAACATCCAAGGATGGCCAACTTTGACACTGGAGGTAGAGGTTATGTGTTTGTTTACGTTGTGATTGGTTGTGATCGATACTGTGAGGTTGACTCTCCTTGGATGTTCGTGCGGTGCATGCGTAAAAATTGCTCGATGTTTGTCCGCCATATTGGATTTCATTAAACGCCTCTATAGTGTTTATTATTGTATTTTATGACTTTCTGATGCCACCAATGGACTTATCAGACGATTTTACGTCGTATTATACACACAGAGAAAAATGCTTCGGTAAATTTTGATCACCGAAGTTTTCGGTTAGAGGAACCGAAATGTTCGGTCCTGATACCGAATGCTTCATTAGTATTACTGAATATGAGGTAGGGGCGGAATTTAGGTTATACTAACCGATTTTTTCGATACTTACGACTGAACATTTTGGTTTATTCAACCGAAAATTTCGGTGATCATAATAAGTCGAATCTTCAGTTCTAACAACCGAAGCATTTTTCTCTGTGCACTCTTAATCGTTGTAGCAGAAGTTTGTAACAGACCCATTCACACGTGGCTTCAGAGCTTTTACTCAGGGCATCGGACCGCAGAAAAAATCGGTTCGGGTTCGGTTCGCGGTTCACACTTCACGAAAAAAAAGGTTCGCGGTTCGGTTCGGGTTCACGTGACTTTCCGGACCGCTCCGAACCGGTTCAGACATTTGTGAACCGGTTCGGAGCGGTTCGGTTCGGAGAAAATTTGGTCGAGTTCGAATATTTTCTCACTTCAAACCAGAATATTTTCCCCTTCTTTCTTTTCTCAGAAAATTACTGTTACCGTGACTACCTTCGTTTTCTCAAAATGCATTAGCCGCAGTCTCACGTAGAAATCACCTGGTATGTAGCAAGTGGGCGCTGACTGCAACCCGCGTATCACGTGACTCGGCATGCCACAGACTTATTTTGAGACCCTCATAACTTCAAACGAATCAGCAGACCAATCAACGTTCAGTTGCTTCAAACTAGTTTAGGTGCGTGACTCTGTGTAATCTTTCTATGCGAAAAGTTTGAGATTTTGAGACCCATCGAGTACCTACTCAGTACTCACAGAGTAAATGCTCAAACTTTTTGCTCTTTTCCCTTTACAGGTTTTTTTTCAAGACCTCGTTTCTAAGCCGTTGAACCGGTTCGAACCGGGTTCAGCCAGTCGGTTCGGTTCGGGTTCGGGTTCTCCGCCTCAGTGGAAAAAAGGTTCGCGGTTCGGTTCGCGGTTTGTAAATTCAGCGGTTCGGAGCGGTTCGCGGTTCACGGTTCGGTTCGGTCCGATGCCCTGCTTTTACTCCCTAATCAGTTTCCGTCCCCCTTTAAGGAACTCAAGCCGTTTATGCTTCAGGCTTTACAAGTAACTACTCTAGCTCTCCAACGCATTTGTCCGTTTGAAAAATGTGACAAGCAAGGCTGAAACCGGGCGAACATTTGTGCGCGGATGGCGCTAGAACCGGCCGGCTTCGCGCGCCGTGGAATGGAATGGTTCTGAGCTCCCAAGTGAGTACACGAGCATGATCAATTGTATAACGATGACCGGTACCGGTACTAGTCGTGAGTAGGGCCGTGTGCAGAGCTGCCGATTTGCGTAAATTTAATGACGTTTTTAAATTCACCGAAAAATGACAAGCCACCGGTTGAGAAAAGATTACATAGTTCTATTCAGTTTATGACTGTAATGCAAGAAAGTACTAGTGTTTTTTATCTTTTCTCAACCGGTAGAGTCGTCGATATACTTTGAAAACTTGCGGATATTTGAATTAATTGACGGCGTTTCCACCGATTGAGAAAATATTACAGATCAAAGTATTTTTGTGCATTACAGTCATACACTGAATAGAAGACTGAAAAAAATAGATTTGTGAAATCAGTAAAATGAAGCAAAGGCCAATTTTACCAGCCATTTTCAGTAAAATTGACTACACATATAGCTAATTTTACGTTTTGGATCATAAATTTTGCTTAATTTTGATTAATTTTACAATTGGGATCATTAACTTTACCAATCGGATTGTAAATTTTACAATTCAAAGCATTGTAATTTTTGCAAGTCGTATAGCTGTCACGCCAAGACAGCCATGTAATATGCAAAAGTCACAATGATTTGGATTGAAAAATGTACTATTTAGATTGAAAAATTTGCAATCCAAATCATAGAGAAATTACTAAAACTTAAGCAAAATTTACAATTCAAATCGTAAAATTAGCCATACGTTTAGTAGGATCTACCGAAAATAACAAGTAAAATTAGCAAGTGCTTTATTTTACTGATTTTACAAAACTTAATTACTTTTTTAGTAATTTCATTTTTTTCAGTGAACTACCCGGCAAAAAATACAATTTCCGAAAAAAAAATCCCAAGAAAGTCATCATAATTTCTCTATTATAATCGTTTTTAAACGCCATTTGGCAAAACATTGAACGTTCCATGGACGTCCAAAACAGAGTGAATGCATTATTCACACTCATCTAAGCCATGGGACGTTACGGGGACTTTTAAAATTAAAGCATCGAAGAATATTATGGGGTTAATGAAATTGTAAAGAATTCTAGAATTATTTGGAGACATTCTTTGGACATTCACCAATTCCATTAACCTCTTAATATTCTTCGATGCTTTAATTTTAAAAGTCCTCATACCGTCCCATGACTTAGACGGGTATGGAGACTGCATTCACTCTGTTTTGGACGTCCATGGGACGTTCAATGTTTTGCCAAAAGGTGTTTAAAAATGACTATAATAGGGACATTATGAGGACTTTCTTGGGACTTTTTTCGTACATTGAATTTTTTGCCGGGTAGTTCTATTCAGTATATGACTGTAATGCACGAAAATACTCTGATCTGTAATATTTTCTCAATCGATATAGAAACGCCGTTAATTAATTGAAATATCCGCAAGTTTTCAAAATTATCGACGACTATATACCGGTTGAGAAAAGATGAAAGACGCTAGTATTTTCTTGCATTACAGTCGTACACTGAACTAAACTCTGTAATCTTTTCTCAACCGGTGGAATCTTCTGTGAATTTCAAAATGCCTTTAAATCCACGAAAATCGGCAGCTCTGGGCCCGTGTGCTTCATTTCTTGATCGGTCGACACTACTTCTGCAGAATAGTGCATTAGCGGGCGAGTTCGTTTCTATTCGTCATATATAAGTGCCCCGGTCCGGTCAAGCCCGACCCCGCGTACGGTAACTTGTAATAGTAACGTGGTAACTTGGTAACTTGGTAACTTGGTATCCTGGTATCTTGGTAACATGGCAAGGCCGCAGTAGAGCAAACATCGCGTGAACCCGGCCGCTAAGACCGGATGACGGATGCTGAAATATTGTAAAGTTGGCTGACGGGCCAAGATTATCAAGATGCAAAACTCAACGCTCAGTGGGTTCAATAGACTGTTTTAGTACAACGCAGTGGCGGCTCGTGCAATCTGGCAACCGTGCACTTTTACCATTTAAACGTATGCAAAAAGATCGATACTAGGTGAGGCGCTACGCCTCACCAAGTAATCGATTATTTTACACAGTTTTAAATGGAGGAAATCCATTGTTGCCACATTGCACGAGCCGCTGCTGGTACAACGATATATCGTATCGATTGGCGTCCGAGGACCTCTGGTTCCAAACAAATTGAGTCTATGTATTTTCCCCATAAGCGCATTTTTGAACGAAATATTGGAGGTGCACATTGATGCACTCTCTCGAATCGATATTTTACGTGGGATTAAATGCTACGTTGCCATAGTGCACTCGCCGCTAGTGGCGGGAGTGTGTATAGCATGCATCTTTAATATTTCAACCTATTTTTTGACTTGCAGAATGGACTGAATGGAAAAAAAAAATCCGGCAGATGTATGTCCCAGAATTCTTCATATTTTCTACTAGGATTGCTGAAAAAGCCTCAGCAACCGCCAGTAGCGGCCCGTGAGATTTGGCAACCATGCATTTTTCCCACTTAAACTTAGGTAATAAATCGATTCAAGCGGAGGCTGGCAGCCTCCTCGATTTTCGATTGTTTTCCATGTATTTAAATGGGATAAAAACAATGTTGCCAAATAGCACGAGCCGCTACATGCAACCGCAATCGAGTGTTTTTTTCTACCATGATATAGATTTTTCAACGACCGCTGGTAGATTATTTGTAGGTCTTGATGGTGGATGAAAAATCTACCGTGGTAGAAAAAACGAAACATAGTTAGTATATTGTCTTACCGCCGGTACCTAGCTGAAGTTTTTTCAGCAATCCTGGTAGAAAATATGGAGAACTCATTTTTTTTCTGTGTGAATGCAACATTACCAGACGGCCTGCGCCATCCCTGCCAGTGGCGGCGAGGCGTGCAATTTGGCAACAATATAGTTTCTCCATTTAAATTCACCAAAAAGGTCGAACGCTTCAGTCATCGGCGATGACCAGGCATTTCGACCTTTCTAATGTGTTTAAACGGGGAAAAAGGAATGTTGCCAAATCGCACGCCTCGCCACTGATCCCTGCCTACATGCTCTTAGAACCCACCTCTGGCAGATCCAGGAATTCATCCTTCTCTCTCTGTCCCCAATACAACGCGTGTGTTAGAAAAGGACAAGTCAGGAGCAGTCACGTGATTTTGGCCCCCTCTTCTATCCTTTTCTAACACACGCGTCCTAATAGTAATAGAGAGAAAAGAACACTCTCTTGGATCTGCTGGTGGAAACCGATCCAGAGTTTACCTGAGCAGTGGCGGCTCGTGCAATTTGGCAACCATGCTCTTTTGCCATTTAAGTCTATGCAAAAGTATCGATATCTTGGGGTTGTGTATTGCACCTCCTGAAAAATCGATTGTTTTACATATGTTTAAATGGAGAGAATACGTTGTTGCCACATTGCACGCCACACGGGCCGCCACCGCGCGTGAGCGTTTGCAGTTTTTGACGAAAGCTCTCGAAAAGAGCTTTTCTAAACGGTCGCAAGCTCTTGAAAGAAGCTGCGGTAGCCCGCAACAAGGTCGCGCGAAATGCTAAAGCTCTCTTGCAAGTCGCCTTCTCTCTGTTGCTCTCAGGGCTGCCGTTTTGCGTATAATCAATGCTATTTTTCAATTCACCGATGATTCCATCGGTTGTGAAAAGATTACGCAGTTGAGTGCAGTGCATGTCTGTAGTAAACTAAAATACTCGCACCTGTAATCTTCCCTCAACCGGTGGGGTCGTCGATGACTTAAAAAAACTTGCGGATATTTTAATTAATCAACGGAGTATCCACCGATTAAGGAAAGATTACAGATCAGAGTATTTTCGTGCATTACAGTCATGAACTGAACTGAACTGAGTAATCTTTTCTCACCCGGTGGAATCATCGGTGAATAGAAAAATAGCATTGATTATACGCAAAACGGCAGCCTTGGTTGCTCTCCTCAAGAGGTCCATGCATCGGCTGTGACCATGCGGAAGAATGCAGATAAGTGCCAATTGGTCTAACGGCTCATCGAAGAGCCGCTCATATTTTTATATTCCGTAAGTCGACGCACCAAAGAAGGTACACCAAGACACCAAGGAAGCGGGGCGGGGGTCCCCCCTCAGCTCCCCCCCCCTCGGCCGGCGGGATCTCAGTCGCCCCGTGGGTCCCACTGCTACCGCGTCATGCCATCGAGTGCGTATAGCTTGCACCAGGTGAAAAAATAAAGAAGAAAAAGACAGAAGGAGAAAGAAAGAAAGAAAAAAATCACCGTTTTATGAGCGAGCTGTGCGAAGCATGGGGCTACTATAAGCTGGACGTCCTACTTCGCACAGTGAGTGTGAAATCTTCACTTTTTGGACATGAAATGATCAATTTGTTAACCCTTTCTGTCACGAATCATGAAAGAAGTGTCACTGTAATCTGAAACCTATACCATTAAATTGAACGAACTTTTCTCATATGATTTCATGTGTGAGTCAATGTTTCCGAAAATTTATGAGGGTCCATGTAAAATGGTCGTCGATTATAGTGGACACTGTGACGGAAAGGGTTAACTTGAATAATTTGAGACTCACCGTGGTTCGTGACAAGGACAAGTTGTGATGAGTGCTATAAAGGCTGTCCGAAGAATGATTGGATTTGACAATAGTAGGTTTGAATGAAAACTTCTGCTTCCATCCTCAGATAGGGCAACCTGGTTTGCTGATGAAGCAAACCAATGAAGAAGCTGATGTTTTCACGAAAACCATAGAAGTGTCAAATCCAATATTTTCTGGGACAATTCATAAGGGTTTAAATAGACGAAATGGAGCATTGCCAGATTTCACGTGACGCCATACTGATCACATGTGTTAAAAAGGGTTGGATATAATATAGGGGTTGAAATCACTTGACAGCCTCTCTAGTCTCTATCCATCCTTTTTTAATACACGTAATCAAATATACAAAGAGAGAGGAAGAAGACTGTTTGGCTGCGGCTGCGTTAGAATCGATGCTCAAAAACTTGCAGCAAACGTTTTCGGAAGACACTTCCCAAAAGCGGCCAAGTTTCAGAACTTTCTGTCAGAATATTCGACAAACAAACGGTCGAAAGTATGACTGTACTATTTATAGATAATAAGTATCTCATGAAAGTTGAAGCTGAAATAAAAGTTCATATTTCGGCTACGTTAGAAAAGTTTATTTTCATAAGTTCCGTGGCGATCAAACCATAGATAGTTTCCAGTGGCGTAGCGTGGAATTCGGCAACTTTGCAGTTCGTCCATATAAGTCCATATAAAAGATCGAAACGTAGGGAGTTCGGTGAGCACCTTTGCATTCGACCTTTTACAAGGGTTTAAATGGGCAATATACACCGTTGCCAAAATGCACGCTACGCTACTGATAGTTTCATTGATCGGTTCGAGAGAAGAAGGTTGCAGGGACTTCAACGGTGGGTTAGAAACAAGAAACCTTAAAAGGTAATGTATATGTTGGGGATCAACTGTTAGCAACCACGTTTTCCTCCATTTGATTCTATGTAAAACGATCGATTCGATATTGAAGCAGCGCTTCACCAGCATTCGATTGTTTTACATTGAGTCAAATGGAGAAAAAACATTGTTGCCAAATTGCAGGAGCCGCCATTGGTAAGTCCTACCATGTATCTGAAGGACGATAAACAGGAGCGCCGACAGGGTGATCATTGCATTGATGGGATCGTGAGGACATAACATTATTTGGTTTCGTCCCTGCTTTCTAATTCCAATCCATCGTGCGACAGACCTCAGCCGGCAGTATCGCGCATCACGCTGACCGCATCAGCTGAGCGCCGCAACTTGCGAACGACGCAACCGGCACAACACCGTGGCCAATCTCACCGATTCATCGCCCAACTCCTCACGTCTCAACTCACATCGCGTCAATCTTCAATGCCCTCTCTCTTCAGTCTTCCTAGCCTGTGTTGCCAAATTCGAGGTTAAAAGCCGCATATTTTTCAAGCGGATCCTGGAAATTCCCTCTCTTTCTCTCTATGGCCGCATTCATTTGAATGCATGCGTTAAAAATGGATAGATGATGAAAGGAAAATCACATGACTGCCACTAATCGCTCTTTTGCTAACACACACGTTCTTATGGGAGAAGAGAGAGAAGGATGGATTCCTGGTTCTGCCAATGATTCGTATGGGGATAAAAATCTGACTAAAACCCGTTCATCTGGCAACACTGTCCTCACTCTCAAGCCCCTCCCTCCTACCTGTGATTTTATTAAAATTATTATTTTTCCATTCCGTATTTTCATATCCATGAAAAGCGAGACTCTTCTGAATGGTCCACGCTCCTCGCGTTTTTACCCCCCCCCCGCCTCCTGTATGCTCATTCACCAATGCCCCCCCCCCCAGTACGTTCTCTCGTACCCTTCCCAAATAATCCCCACCGTTTTCTTGCCGCGTGGTGCTCATGCGCGGATACAAAAATTTGTCTCTCTCTCTCTCTCTCTCTCTCTCTCTCTCTCTCTCTCTCGCTCTCTCTCTCTCTCTCACTCTCTCTCTCTCTCTCTCTCTCTCTCTCTCTCTCTCTCTCTCTCTCTCTCTCTCTCTCTCCTCTCCTCTCATTTGAATTTGTCCTTCTCTCTCTTTCCTCATTAGAATGCGTGCGTTAGAAGAGGACGGAGACAAGGGAGATAAAGTCACGTGATTGGCCCCCTCTGCTATCCTTTTCTAACACACGTGTTCCAACGGCCGAAGAGAGAGAGAGACAGACAAACTCCTGATGTATCCGCCCATGGTGGTGCTGCAGTCTTTCCGCGTCTTGTATGTATAATAGATATAGTTGTATCACGCATATTATAATCATCCACATGCATTATTATGAGACGATGCCTGAAAATGAAAAGACCCATTAAACACTTGGTTTGATCTTTACTTATAAAATTTAATTCTATTAGCTCAATGGGGCTCTTGCAAACTTTTGCTATAAGCAAGTAAATGGTCCAATCTGATGTAATGACCAGCGAAAATCACGAAAATCACACCGGAAAAGTCTAAAATTCAGTAATTACCTCACATAACTGCTTTAACGGCAAGATCGTAATGGCGCTTCAACGCAGGTATCATGGGAGATTCCTGTCTAATCAGTCACTTTATCTACGGTAACACAGAGATGTGTCTCATTTTAGATACAGGAATCTCCCATGATACCTGCTTTGAACCGCCATCATGCCCAATTTTGAGAGTGAATTTCGTGATTTTTCAGTGTACATTGTCATTTTTACAGGTTTTTATGCAAGAATCAACTCTTCAATCCCCCGTAGCAAAAGTTTGCAAGATCCCCATTGTCGTTTGTCAGTTTCTCTCTCTTAGCCCATTTGAACGCATGTGTTAGAAAATGATGGATATTGAGGCTGTCACGTGTCACGTGCCTTCAACCCCTGTTTCTGTTCTTTTCTAACGCATGTGTTCAAATGGGCTGAGAAAGAGAAAGACGATATACTGGCTGCGCCTTTATGAAAAGAGCATACCTGATGTATTACGGACGGTCTCATCTTGTGCATGCGCATACCGCTATTATTATTCTATATAGTAAATTCATTTTTTTTAAATCATTATATATTCATGCATGTTATTTACTTAGATTCCTCGTACAGCTCTCCGCACCCCCCCCCCCTCCTCTTACTAACCAATCGCGCTCTCTGGCTGGTCTTTATTATTTTCTTGGTTCGTTCAAATATTCGTATAACCTTTCCTTTCTTCTACCCGCGAGCGTGCGTGCGTAATTCTGGTGAGTGGTGACCACAATCGTTGGCTCCCGGCAAGGCATGAGGCAGTCCATCATCTTTGGAAATTGAGGCGATCTCTGGGATAAGGGCTCTGAAAAACGTCAGGTGTGTTCGTTCCTGAAGAATTGCTCTAATTTAAATTGTATTAAATGAGTTTTAACTTATTGATTTTCAGGAAAGAGCATGCCTCATGTTTTGTGGGTCCTTTCTTTGAAATTAAGGAATCCCGGTGAGCCGGTGCTTGGTGCTTTGTTGTCACTGATTAGGCACGAAGAATTTACCTCTTTTGGATGGGGAGGCTGGGAGGGGTCTGTTTTTCCTTCTTCGACCCCCCCCCCCCATTTTCTCGCCCGAATATCAGTTCCGCACGTCCTGGCGCGAAATTTGAAAAAATTAAATGCGCGACTCACAATGAGTGAAAGCCCTGGTAAAAATGGTCAGTTTAACCCTTTATTGCATTGTGGTACCCCTCTGAGGCAAATCATCCGTTTCATTCTTTTTGAACTTTCAAAATTTTGAAAATAATTCTTTAAAAGTAATTCAGTATTTTGCAGGGCTCTAAACAATGCAACAGACAATGCAAGGTTTTTTTGTTTACTGTTTTCTCCATTAATTTTGAATCAAAATTAATATTAAAAGAAGAAAAAAAAAAGAGAAAAAAAGAAGGTTAATAGGCAACTTGTAGGTCTGACCTTAGGCTGATCTCAGGCTGATCAGTCTGACCTCATATGTATAGGTACATCAGTCTGTGACCGGTGGAATTCAGATCGAGTGCTTAGCTGCTTGCTGAATTTGTGGATTATTTTGTCCCAGATACATAACAACCACCTCACTCGAAGCATATTTTATCCTCAGATTCGGGTGTAAGTCGGAGGTGTTGACAACGGTTTTTATACAACAGTGATGAGTTTTCGGATTCACCGTTTCGTCACCCAAACCTTAAAATTTGCCCCCTTGCAATTTCCCCATTTTCGAGACGGAACTCGGGGTGTGTTTGGATCGTGTTCGCAAAAATCATTCAATTCTTTCACTATCGATAGCCGGATTCTATTTCCTAATGTCCATACAGTACCTTTCAGACAGAAAATTCTGCGAAGTTTCCAAGAACTATTAAAATCCACTCGAGTCAACCGAAAGTTGTAATGATCGGTTGAATCGTTGCTACCGCGTCATGACGTTCGGCTCAGTTCGGTCAAGTCCGGTCCATTGGTCCGGACCTCTCTAACGGTCACTTAGTCTGGAGACTGAAGTCTATTTGTCGACAAGGATGTTGGTGACGAAATGGCTAGAAGTGCGGAGATCTGTGAGAGAATATAGAGACTCGTGAAAACATCTCGTCTGCTCGTCACATAAAAATCTCAATGCCATCTCGATGTATATTTCCTAATGAAAAGCGCACCTGAAGTTTTCAAGACTCTCGGCATTCTCCGGCGCTGTGGCTCTTCCTGGAAGCACTCTCCGGCTCACTTGAAGACCGTTCAGTTGTTTAAATTACCATTGACTCGCCTAATATCGATTCTCTCTATACGAGACGTAGAGTGTTGGAGAGAGATATGTAGAGGGGAGAGACTGAGTGTGGAAGAGAGATGACTTGTTACCATTAGTTTGACTCGAGTCGGTCAACAATAGTGGTAATAAATGGAAAAGAGAGAGAGGGAACGATGCAGACGCTATGAGAGGACGAAGGAGAGAGAGAGAGAGAGATGATGGGTGCCATTTCAGAAGAGGACGTCATGAGTCCATGATTCGACGATTATCGACACCTGGATGGTCCACTCATTCACCGTTCCTCGGTTCGAAAAGTGCTCCATTGTCAGAGAGTTGTCGGATTGTCAGTGCGGAAAACAGAGTGGTGTCGCGAGCAATTTCGCAACGTTGCAATTTAATTCCAATTTAAAGCCATAAAAAGTCGAAATATTGCGCGAACTTCTTTTGATGCGACTTTATTCATGAGATTCATAGTTAAACTGCAATGTTGCCAATTTGCACGTCGCCATTCGGTCAATTTAAATTTAATAATCGCTTATACCTATTTGTCAAACTCTGGTGCCTTATGAGGGTGACCCTTTATACAGGGTGACTATAAAAAAATGTCCCTACTCGTAAGTTAGGGCGGTTGCCACTCAATAAATTAAAGCAGTTTCCTTTAATTACAGAGCGATCTCAACGCAGTGGCGTCATTTTAGGGCTGCTCATGTATTTGGTCCCTGAAACTCAACCTTGGAGGTCTTTGATGGCCCCGAAGTCCGTATTGCCTCACTATTCGGGCACATTGTGGGAAAAAATACATTGTGTCCACAACTTTTCAAGAAATTTGAAGCTTTCTTAATCTATAATCACTAAATTTGACAATTTTATGTCTTCCTTTTTTCTTTTGTGGCTCTTGAATTTTCTGTGTTAGCCAAAATTTCGGGATTTGCCAAACCACAGGAAGGACAAATCCCCCCATCCCAATTACGCCTCTGTTTCAACGCAAGCCTCCAAGATTCAATAATCATATTGATTTATTATCCCCTCATTTGCATGTATTTTTATTTCAAGTCAACTTCATGGCGGTTTGTATAAAAATTGTCCCTGCGAAATGGTGATTAGCCCCTTCAATTTCTCGAGCGACAACCATCCCAACTTCTGAGTGGGGACCTTATTTATAGTTGCCTTGTAGATTACCACTCTATAGATCATTGTGTAGAACCTTGGCAGTGTTGCTATAGATGTGCGGCTTTTTCCTATAAGAATTACTAAAATTTACTGTTTTTAACCTCAAAATCTGCTAACACAGCACCTTGGTTTCATTGGTGGAGCCAAGATTTTGCCCTTCTCTCTTGTTTCCCATTAGAACGCATGGGGGTTAGAAAAGGATAGAAGAGGGGGGGACGAAAATTACGTGACTGCTCTTCGTCTGTCCTTTTCTAACACACGCATTCTAATTAGGAAAGAGAGAGATGGATAAATTCATGGATCCGCCAGAGTTTGGTTTTGATCCATTGTGCGCCGACAAGTGGCGGGTTCGTGGATGACACTGACAGGTGACGCGACAGTGCAGTGGCGACAAGGCGCTTGTATCTCTGAAATGCATCGATGGATATGCAACCTTCTGTATTGATGTCTGGTGGACTGGTGGAGGCACAAACCTCGCGATGATCTTCAGGTCTCCATGTAGTTAGAGCACTTGGATCTATCAATCTCAAAGCGCCGAATTTGGATTTCGGAAGCTGACTTTGTTTTGTTTTGTTTGAGTTTGTCGCTGGCCGGAACCGACGACTCCAGAAAAAAGGTCTCGAGCAATTTGCAACTGTCACCTTTTTTCAATGTAATAATGGCACTTTTAAGAAAATCGACGACGCCTGCGTGTCAGTCTATCAGTGCTGTTGGTCTGCTCTCGAAGAACCACTCCGATTTCGCACTTCGCAGCGTGAGACATTGAGTGTTCCCTCATGGCACAGTAGTGTGGCTTACTGATCATTATACTTGACCTCTATACTCTGTTCAAGATAAGAAGGCGGGTGAGAATTCAGGTAGTAATGCACTATTTAGCAACAGTGCGGCTATACCGGCTACTCCAACCCTTCGCAGTGGCCGTTGTTCTTCCGACTTCTCTCTTGGCACGGAGGATTTCTGAGAACCGACAGACTCAACAATTTACACACGTCCAGTAAAAATTGCGAACGGTCAAAAATACGAAAAAACGGACGAACTTTTCGCCCTGAAGGGCCAAAACTCGGCAAAAATAGTCGATTTTGAATATTGATGACTCTCATATATTCGATATTAGACGAAATATTCTGAATTTAATTCCGACTGAAAAATACGAATTTCTGAGAGTCATCAATATTCGAAGTCGACTATTTTTGCCGAGTTT
Source organism: Trialeurodes vaporariorum (assembly GCA_011764245.1). Lineage (NCBI taxonomy): Eukaryota > Metazoa > Arthropoda > Insecta > Hemiptera > Aleyrodidae > Trialeurodes > Trialeurodes vaporariorum. The sequence continues at coordinate 65,426,270 of VMOF01000024.1, read as the reverse complement.
TGGCCCTTTAGGACGAAAATTTCGTCCGTTTTTTCGTATTTTTGACCGTTCGCAAGTTTTACTGGACGTGTGTAAATTGTTGAGTCTGTCGGTTCTTGGAAATCCTCCGTGCCAAGAGAGAGATCGGGAGAACAACGGACAGGGTTGGAGTAGCCAGCATAGCCACAATGTTGCTAAATAGTGCATTACTACCTGAATTCTCACCCGCCTTCTTATCTTAAACAGAGTATAATCTAATGGAGCTCTTGCAAGGTTTTGCTGTAGGCAAATGGAGTATATCAATTCCAATGTAAAATGCTGCGAAAATAACGATGAGACCATTAAAAAAGTCTAAAACTCACTCCTCGTAGAAAAAGCTTACCTTGAAATTTCGGGTCCTTGCATGTATGCACCAACCTTGCATTCGGACCCCAAACAAAAGAACCGGACATAAAATTAAGTGCCGTCTTCCTCGTTTATTACGTAACGTAGATTTTTTCTGTTGTTATCACCGTGCTTCTAGTGACAACATGTGTATAAATGGACCTTTAATTCCTTCAAATTTACTTTTTGAAAGCAAATTTATTAATCTCATTGCTCAAATTCTTTGGTTATGTTCTTTTGTTTGGGGTCCGAATCCGAGGTTGGTGCATAGTTGCAATGGTGATCACCCGAAATTTCAAGTTAAGTTTTCTCTGCAAGGAGTGAGTTTTCGACTTTTTTAATGGTCTCATCGTTATTTTCGCAGCATTTTACTTTGGAATTGATACTCAATTTGCCTACAGCAAAACCGTGCAAGAGCTCCATTGTAAGTAGGTGACAAACATTGCCTTTGGTTGCCGAGAGGATCGCTCGTGTTCTGATTTCAGCTGTTTTTTCGAAAATGTTCGGGTTGCTGTTACGCGTCAACCTATTACTGATTCATCTGCCTCTTTTTTTTTTACATATTATCAGTTTGAATATTATTTGTTCACTAAAACCTGCGTGAGCTCTTATGTTAGGCATTTTAATTATTTGATGCGTTCTCAGCTTAATTGATGATCTATTTGAAGAACGACCTATCATTAGAAAGAATAAAGCACGTGGATTTCGTGGATGGAGATCAAACATATAGCTTTAAACCATATGTATCTTCATCGCAGAATTCCATAGTTTGATTAATATCTTCATGAATAATCCCAACTTTTTTTTTATATATATAAAATGCAGCTTTTCAAGCTTTGGAAACTGCCATATTTGTTAACAGTCGGTCGAGTAAGAAGAAGAATAAGAAAAAATTGTGGTGCGGCCCATCAAACATTCATTGTGCTCTCTCTTAAAATTCAGCATCGTGCTTTAAATTAGGATTCTCTCAGAAGAACACACCTCATGTTTTAGTTGCCGCTCTTCCTGAGATATTTGGAAACTGCCATATTTGATCATAGTGGTCATGGGCGGAAACATTTCATTCCAATCCGATATTATTATAGTTTTCGGTTTGTATTCACCGATTCATAGCATCCAAATCAAGCTATCGAGGCGGATAGTATAACCATCCAGGCGCTCACTTACTCGCTATCGTGGTCGGCCCGTCATTTGCGATCGAGCATCCATAAATTAGCAGTGCATCAGATAAACAATCCGAACGCCTTGAGTTTTGGTCCCTCCTCCGCGACGAACTGCGAGGGCTCATTAAACGAAGGGTATGCTCTTTCGTAGAAATCAGTATTATGGTTTGAGCTAGAATTTCTACGGAAGAGCATACACTATGGTTTATGGATTTTTCTATCGAAGATCGCCTCAATTACGATATAAAAACGAGAAGAAAAAAAGTTCGGACAAGACGTTAAGTATACCATTACCATGCCATGCGCCGCGTTATGATTTTAGGCGTCGCTAACGCACATTGGGTCAAACTCAACCTTATTATGGACAAATTTGCTAACGTTGTATTCTATCCATTTAAACCCATGAAAAATATCGAATCATTTTGTTCAGAACCCAACCCTTTAATTCGACATCTCTTAGGGGTTTTTAGTGAACAAAACGCAATGCACGCTTTGCCTAACTGCGTAAGTACGTCGCGATTGTTTACCTCGGTAAACACGATTACGATTACGATTTCCAAATAATCGTTCATTTCGATCCTTTGTGTGTCGATTTGGTCATCGAATGTACAAGCGTTTGGTCCAAGACAAGACAAGGGTTATATTTCAACTCCCATCGAAAAAAGATGGGAGCTGAATTTCGTCTGAGCTAGTATTAGCATAATTGGTCTTTCGAAGTTCTTCTTTCATTCGAGAAAAGGGGAGAACTTACACTTATACAGGGTGTCTCAAAAAGTTGTACTCCTATCACGTACCGAAATGAAAAGCTTTCAAGTGCCAATTCTTATACAATGCTGTGCCAACCGTGATCGTGTAATTTCCGTAAGTTTGAATTGAGGTGATGAAATACAAAATTATCTAATGTAGCGTAAAAGCTGATGAAATTTTAGGCTATATCGTGTCAGTTGACGCCTGAAATTTTGGTTTGTTGAGGCCACAATGGCCGCATGCAATACTTATCGCAATATGAGTTTAAGCTGTGGCGAAGCGTGCTAATTAGAAAAGTTGCATTTTGTCCATATAGATTCAAAGAAAAGGTTATAAATTCGGCCGTTTCGTAAATGATTCGATTTTTTTTGTGAGTTTACATGAGCCAAATACAATGTTGCCAGGTTGCATGCTTCGCCATTGAGTTTAAGCAAAAATGCTTACGGCCTACTTGAGCTAAAACCTTTAAAGTCGACTGACATTATTTTATTCGCTGACTGTACACAAGTTCACTGTATAAAAGAGCGCTTTTGCTGCAGCACACAACTATTTCTAAGGGTTAGGAGGGGTCACTTACTTTGTAAGTAGGTAACAAAAGTAACAATAAACTTTACTGGGCATCATTCTTGGCGCGGCTCGGGTTAATAATAAATCCGAAACTTTAAGTTCATGGATCTTTTGAACGCATGTTTAGTGCTGCCGTCAGCAGCTCGGTCTTGTATATGACCCACTTGAAGAACTTAACCTCCAAATCGGATCAAGCTAATGAAATCAAGATGCTACGTTTGAAATTTTTGTAGGTCAATATACTGAGTGTCTGCACTACATTTTCGACGAAATATGCTATGAAATTCATTTCTAAAACCAAAAAACAAAAATGAGAGAGAAAAAATATGATATTTGGCTACAGAAATTTGTCTTTAGAACAACAAAAAATTTAGGTACTTGGATTCAAAGAATTTTTTCTTCTTTGACCAAGTTCAATTCCTGTTGACACACGCAATCCATTCGATAGGACTCAAAGAAAAACTTGTTCTTTCGGTAAATCAATCGGATTTTAAGTCAATGTTTCTGTGTGTAGTCCCCTTGGAACAAACGGAATATAACACCTTGATTCCAACTGAAAAGTTCTATCCGTGTAAACACGCTTAAATCACTTCAAAAATTAAGAAAAACAACAAAAAAAACAAAACAAAACAAAACAAAACAAAGAAATAAACAAAAACAAACAAAAAATAGGGAAAAATTTTCTCATCGGTTGCGCTATCGCTCCAAATTGAATATGTAAAAAAAATGAAAAAAAGAGAAAAAAATTAGTCGGAATTTGGAACGAAAACAAGCCCCTTTTTTAGATCAATTCCATGGATCATCCTGTATTTCCACATTTAAATAGCACCTACACGGTCAATTGCACGGAAGAGGGAGAGAGAAGAAAAGGCTGTGAGAGGTAGGAGGAAACAGAAAAATCCTCATGAAAAAAAAAAGAGAGAAGGAGAGGTAAAAACTGTCGCAGTTGACGATATTTACGACTTCTCTGGAGAACATGGAAGCCACACCTCTTCTCCTCGAGACTAATCATTTCCCGGCCTAAACCAATCGTTGCCCTGACAATGAGCGTAATATGTAATGTACTATATCACCGAATCGTTTTAGGGCTAATGCCTTCCTATCGCGGTCTTTGCGTAAACGTAACACGGAGTTGAAAGAGGTGGGAGAGGGAGGTGGTTAGTCATTTACTCAGATGTAAGTACTTGCGTGGTTACCCTATGGCAATTTCCATCTCATGCCTCCCTTGCTCCATCGTTGCAATTTTTTGGATAACTATCCTACATTTCCCGTTTGATTTAGAGTGACTCCAAGCAAAACTTCTCCAGATTTCAATCCGATGGATAGCGCCACTATAGTCGTTTTTGGGGAAAATCGTGTTTTTGGCATTTTAAATTGAAACCAAAGAAATTCTAGTTCTATGACCATATTCTGGTACTAACACCAGAATTCTCATGTCAAAGCACTGTGTAGATCTTCTGCCGTTCACATATCGTCGTGCTTATGGGAATATGACTGTATTATATCTGGTTATCTTTTATAGAATCTGGTATTATTATGACTATCGCTGTTTTTCTTCAGTGAATCCGTGAATGGTAGGCGGAATGGTGCTATATATGGTGGATCCATCGGATCAAATTGAAGACCTTTTTTCTCCCTTCTCCTCTCCTCCCCTCCCCCCCCCCCCACCCTTCTCTCCCCTCCCCCCACCCTTCTCTCCCCTCCCCTTACCACCACTACATCCCCCCCACACACACACACACACATACCCGTGTTTTCCCTCCTTAAAGGATCCTTTGAAGAAGACTCGTCATGGATTTGTCTTCATCTCTCTCCTCTCATTTGAACGCACGTGTTAAGATTGTTGGGAGAGAGAGAGAGAGAGAGAGAGAGAGAGAGAGAGAGAGAGAGAGAGAGAGAGAGTGAGTGAGAGTGAGAGGGGGATCGCACGTGTTTTCAAATGGACGTAGAGAGAGGAAAACAATCTCCTGGATCCGTCTCTGATCAAAAATTGCTCTTGGTTTGAAACTTGAAAGGGGTTGAAAACATATTGAGTCGAAAACTGGAAACAAAATGCTAGAATGCGGGTGCGAGGAACGGACGCCGATGCGGGTACATTGATCCTTTCGAGAATATTGCCCGCGTGGCGCGTGAAATGAGACAGGATTCCTAACGCGGAATCCGAACCTATCCGCCACTGTAGGAAGGGGGGAGAAATAGAGTTGGATCTGGATATTGGATAAGAGTGATATTTAGATGATGACGGGGCTCTTACAACTTTTTTATGTAAGGAAATGAATAGTCTATTCTGATGTAAAAACCAGTGAAAGTCACGGAAATCAAAATTAAAGAAGTCTAAAATTCAGTACCAAACTCTAAAAACTTTAATAAAATCGATCCTCTGCGAATGTAAGTAAATAGAAATGATCTTCAAAGCAGTGGCGGCTCGCCAGGTGAGGCAAGTGAGGCAACAGGGAGCCATCGTCTCACATTTTTTGAAGTTGGAGAAAGAAAAAAACAAGTTGGAACTTGCAACACTGGAACAGTGTTAGCAAAGAGAGCATGAGTGTCGGCCGTAAATCATTGTAAGTGTGGAGTTCCATATTGATAGTACAAAACTGCGACAAAGTCAATCGCAAGGCTGCATTTGTGTTGGTATAACAGTGATCGCTGTAAAAATAACTTGATAGGTCAAAGTGGGAATGAAAATTTACTTATAGCGTGTTGAAACAGTTGTTCACGAGGCGAGGTGAATACTGTGGTTTTGAAAATCGATTTCGATAGTGATAGTTCTTTTAAAATCGGATGACGCAATACCAATCCTAGCAAGCCGCAAAGTCTAGTTTAGTTATTTGGGACTTTTTTAGATTTCTCTCGCCTGAACCAAAGTCATCAGGAAGGAAATTCTTAATACCAATCCTAGCAAGCCGGAAAGTCTAGTCTAGTTATTTGGGACTTCTATAGAATTTTCCTCGCTTGAACCAAAGTCATCACGATGGAAATTCTTCGTCTTTATGGTTTCAGCTCTTTTTGTCTCAGATTAAAAAATGAATGTTAATATTGATCAAATGTCATCCGACACTCATCAAGGCCCTTAAGGAACGTAATATGAACTTGAAAAAAGCTCATTCGATTTTTAAGGGAGCTTAAACGGTCCATGAGAGACGAAATTCGCGGATACAGAGTATCCACAGCTTGTTTCAATGTTCGATCTGACAAGACCGTGCGCCTTTGAAAAATCGATATCTCGATAGTGAATCGATGTATTGCAATTCGGTTTGCACCGGTCAAAAGCGCTTGCTTGTGACTGACAACCTCGAAAATTTCAGATCCATCCGAGTTTATTTAATGACCTTACAGGACCTCTCGCGGCCGCAGTTAGACATTTCTTGTCAGAGTTACGCTGAAACGGGGAGTAGTTCCCCCCCCCCCCCCCCCCCTAAGATGATATTTTTTGGCTCGAAACTGCATTGGGCCCTCTCGGGACATCATTGGGACCCGAAAAGAAGCGGAACCGATATAATACGGCACACGACTGGTTCGTGAGAGACGAAATTCGCCTTTTTCCAGCCTCCAGCGCCCCTCTAAGGTCGATCTGACAAGACCGCGCGCCTTTGAAAAATCGATATCTCGAGAACGAATCGATGGATTGCGCACTGCGGTTTGGATTGGGCGGTAGCTTCAGCTTTTAGAAAATTCTTGAAAAAAATTCAGATCCATCCAAGTTTTTAAACGGATCTTATGGGACCTCCGCGGCCGCAGTTAGACATTGTACGTGAGACTTACGCTGGAGTTGGGGCCACGCCCCCCCCCCCGATATAGACTTTATCGGTCCGACATTTGTCAGGGCCCTTAATGAACTTCATGTGAACTCAAAAAACTCACATATGACTTCTCACGGCGCATGCTAGGTCCATGAGAGTCGAAATTCGCGGATTTTAGAGAATCTTAGATTTCTGACCCTATACCGCGCGCCTTTGAAAAATCGATATCTCGAGAGTAAATCGATGTATCGCAATCCGGTTTGGACCGATCAAAAGAGTAAGCTTACCGGTACTCGCCGTTAAAATTTTGGATCCATCTGATTTCATTTTGAGACCTTACTTGAGTTATATGGACCCCAGTTGGAATTACTTTTTTCGGAGTTACGCTGGCAAGGGGGTCGCTCCCTCTCTTGGAAAACTGTGGAGGGGGCCCTTTGCTGGGGCATACATTCTATTTTTCTTTTTTTTTTTTTTTTTTTTTTTTTTTTTTTAATTTTATATTTGTGTCTAATCTAAGTTGGGGGAGGAGGAGGAGAGTACCTGCAAGTCAACCGGCAATTTACTTTTGATAGTGGCTGCGGGTCGAGGGTGCGGATTGCGGACTTTTAACTTGTTGGGGGGTTTACAGGGTGGCCGTGTCAAAACTTATGAGAAAAGAAGGCAACCACAGACCGGAAGAACGTTCAATTTCTGGTTCAGAGACCATGGACAAAGACATGGGCACCCGCAAAAAAATTGCCCGGAGGGGCAACTTTTTGAATGTCAATGGAAGGTCTAGGGGACACCACCTAGAGACGGGCAAGTCTAGAGAACCCCCCCCCCCACTTCCGCCCAAAATAGAAAAAAATCAATTATCCTTCCAAATGGTAGAAATTGTAAGTGATTGTAGCATGTAGTTGTATCAAAAGTAATTCTTTTTTTGACGTGTTTGATATTATGAATAAAGTGACAGCATCAGATGATAGAAAAAAAAAAGCTAAGTACAACTATTCCTTCTTTATTTTCATTGTCCTGATGAATTCTAAGAGTTAACCTATTTAAATTAAAAAACCAAAACTTTGCCTATACATTCTCTAATCATATAATTATCGACCAGAGGATTCTAAATTTTTTAAGGAAGTTCGCAAAATTCTCGTTGCCAACGGTAGTTGCCAATGTAGACACGTTCATACTAGTAGTTTTTAAAAACTTCTTTCGGCGAGGGAGATGACGGGTGGGAAGGATGATGTCGTCTGAATCAGGAGGGGGTGGGGTAAAAATCGGGGGAGATCTAGATCGGGGGGGGGGGGGGAGGAATCCTGAAACGGGGGGGCGAGCTGTATAGTGGCAAGGGGTGGTTGGGCACCACTGCTTGGGGGGGGGGGCTACTTCCCGCCCTCCCCCCCCCCCTAAATTACGCCCAAAATTTAAAAATTGTAAAGTAAACTAAGAATAAAGTTTGTTAACTCTTACCCCTTTTCGTTATTATTTGATCTTCGAATGTTCCGATTCTTTTTTATTGTAAAGTTTTGATTTTTCTGAATTAGGGGGGGGCGCCGCGCCGCCCCTCGGGGAGCGCCCATTGACAGATAAGGGAGAAAGGTAAGTGGGGGAAAGCGCACGGGAATCCGGCGTAGTGTGCCGAAAAAATTACTACCAATGGCGGATCCAGAAAATTCTTTTGGGGGGGGGGGGCTTCACGCCTATGAATTTTCAAATTTGCAGGGAGGAATTTATGGGATTTTTTCTGTTGAAAAAAGGCAAAGGCTACCGTGAGTTGGGGGGGGGGGGGGGGTCCTTTTCCCCAATCCGCCGCTGATTACCATGTAAACTGGGCCACGATGACCGATGTCGCATAAAACCAGGTAGAAGACCCGTGGCGGGCGTGGCATCCGTGATGGCTGTGAAAATTTGGGGTGAAGTAGATGGACACACATCATTCATGCAATCTGCACAACGCGGCAAGCAACTGTTGTAGGCGTAGGTGCAGTAGTTCGTGGGGAGGGCAAAAGGGGGCGGGAGGTCGTCGCAAAACTATGGACGAAGATATAACTAAGGACTGCCGACTGTTGTTAGTCCTGTTTTGCTCTCGACCCCAGCGCTCCAAGCAGCGGTCAGCTGAACTACTCTTTCAAGTGAGCGATCCTGGCGATGTGTCCATGCTCACATGCTGTGCTACTGCTAAAACCGTTGTTGGAGTTGGTCTGTTATGGCATGGCTGTCAACTGTTGTCGGCGACCCAAGAGGATCAGATAACTCAGTATCTCAATGGAAGATCGAAAGCAAGGGAAAATTTAGAATCAACTTTGGACAAGGTAACAGAAATCATCAGAAATTAAAAAAGTCGCCTGATCTCTACTAATAAAACAAAGTCTATGTACTCTTTCTTTTTTGATTCCGTTTTGAGGTTAACTGTGATGTATAGTATTTCAGTCCTTGATTAATCATTTTCGACAATTCAGGAATCTTTCAAGAAATACCCAGACGTTTGCTTTTTAGCGGATTTTGCTTCCTTTTAATTCGCTGATCATTTGTTCCCTTCGTTCAATCGTGATTCAAATTACCTACACGGTATACATTTGCGGGAAGGATGGGGGAAAGGGAGCCGGAGCGGCCACCGCTGCAGCGGTTCGTTTTTAGTTGACCCTTACTGCTGCTTGGAGCGCTGCGGTCACGCTCGAAAACCCGCTAACAGGTTTTAACAGGGGCGGAGATAGGACGTCGGCAGTCCTTAGTTATATCTTCGTCCATGGCTCGGAATGGTCTTAAAATTTTCCTTAGGATTTGATCTAGAACGCAACGTTCTTACATTTTCGAAAAGTTAACTCTAGCTCTCGCAATTAAAGATTAAAGGCGGAAAAAGCATGGTTTCTGGACCGCGGAACAGTGGCGTTATCTAGCGGATGAGAATCTTACTACAGGTCGCTGAGGATTCACCTTAAAACGCAACGCCGATCGCGTTCCCCAAACGAACTCTTTTAGCGGACCGAAACATCAACAATAACAGGATTGGAAATTTGAAATCATCTAAATGCATTTTAAATCGCAGAATACACGAAACATGGACACAATCCTCTGATATAAAACCTCAATATCTCATACAGAAAATTTCGTTGAAGTCTGATCCAAATTAGTAACGTAATTACATTCCCAAAAATGCTTAACCTCAATCTTGGCCAAAAACTCCCGCCACAAAGAAAAAGCGACAAATTGGGAGGACACCGGATTGGCGGAATCACATGGGTCAATCGGTCCTCGAGGACCCGTTCTCGATACTGAAACCAAGCGTTCCCCCGAGCGGACCCCCGAACCATGCCGTTCCTATAAGAAAAGCATTATTGACCTTGTAGAAACGATTTCAATAGAGCATGACACTCATGCTCTAAAATAAAAAAAATCACACATATAAAGGTTGAAATGGTCATTATTCCACCAGCCTTTGTTTCAATAGTCCAAAAAGTATGAATGGAACATAAAATTTTCAAAAAAGTTTATGTGGAGAGCGTTTCAAAACAAAATCCTGTGCACCTCTCATTTTCGTCGCCTCACCTCCACGAGCCGCCAGTGGTTCAAAGCGAAACAAACAATTTTTTCTTGACCATCCCAGTCCTCCCCGAACCAGGGCTGCCGTTTTGCGTAGAATCAATGCTATTTTTTTAATTCACCGATGATTCCACCGGTTGAGAAAAGATTACACAGTTCAGTTCAGTGCATGACTATGATAAACTGAAATACTCGCATCTGTAATATTTTCTCAACCGGTGGAGTCGTCGATGACTTTAAAAAACCTGCGGATATTTTAATTAATCAACGAAGTTTCCACCGATTAAGGAAAGATTACAGATCAGAGTATTTACGTACATTACAGTCATACACTGAACTGAACTGTGTAATCTTTTCTCAACCGGTGGAATCATCGGTGACTAGAAAAATAGCATTGATTCTACGCAAAACGGCAGCCCTGCCCCGAACATCAAGCTATATATTTGATTAAAACACGACAGTTTGCAGCACACCTTTCAAACAGACCTGTTGCGACGAAAAATTTGACGCACGGACAAACGAGTAAATTCAGTGTTGCCAGATAAGCGGCTTTATATTCCCCGTAAGAATCAATGCAACAAATACGGATTTTAACTTCAAATCTGGCAACACTGCGACTAAACGAGTCCCCGCGCGGCGCGCGACCGCCGCTCCTATTTCGCAGCGTTGCCGCTAACGCGTTGAGCTGCGCATATATTTTTTTTTTTTTTTGTTTTTTTTTTTCAGTTTCCACCAAGCAGTAACCCTGCTTGGAGGTAGTTTATTTTATATTTAATTAACATAGAAAAAAAAAGTATACATCTTTTAATGGGCAAACCCCGTCAGAGCTGCCGATTTGCGTAGATCCAATGACACTTTTAAATTCACCAATGATTCCACCGGTTGAGAAAAGATTAAAAAGTTCTATCCAGTGTACGACTGTAATGCACGAAAATACTCTGATCGGTGTAATCTTTTCTCAATCGGTGGAAACGCCGTCAATTAATTAAAATATCCGAAAGTTTTCACAGTTATCGACGACTCCATACCGGTAGAGAAAAGACAAAAGACGCTAGTATTTTCGTGCATTACAGTCATAAACTGAACTAAACTCTGTAATCTTTTCTCAACCGGTGGAATGTATGTTCGGTGAATTTCAAAATGGCAATAAATCTACGCGAATCGGCAGCTCTGGCGCACATAGGCGTGATTCGCATGTGAAATTATAAAAAAAAATGAGATTTCGACACGCTGTGGCATAAATAAATTGGTGTTTAAACCCCTGCTTCGCTGAACCCGAATTCAAAGGGTTAGAAAAACCTCAGTTGTGATGGAAAAAATCGTACAAAATAAAATAAAAAAATGATACGAGGAAAATATGAGATTACAATCAAGATCAAATTACAGTGACTTTTTATTTCCGAAACAGCAGGATACCCTTGCTTGGCATGCTTTAGGCCGTGAAAAACATGCATCCCTGGAAAAAAATTTCCTTCGACGCGGCGCTGGTGCCGCGCTCATAAGCGTGTTTTCACGAATGATCTGGATCTGGAGTCCATTCTTTACCGGATGAAGTTGTTGGAAACCATCAAGCATCAGGCTCATATGAGCCCTGCTCCTCATTCATCACTTATAGATATATATGAGCCCCGAAAAACGACTAATCGTGTCACAAGTAACGAGGTTTACCAATAATAGAGTGGATTTGTGGGACTTGCTTTCGAAATACCAAGGAGGTATAGTCAGGATGAAAATCTCTTATCGGTATTTTCAGGCTTGCGGTTTGTTTTGCCTCATTTTTTTAAACTGAAAAAAATTTTGACTAATCCATTTAAGTTGGTTTTAAACAAAAGTGCAAGTGTAATGAGAGTGGCTATCTGGACACAGAAATCGATATATATTTATTTATTTATATATTTATCTGTTTCTTTTGGAACGATTTGCACGATAAAGAAACTGACACATATTAGAAACAAGCAACATTTTCTCACCTGGATAGTTCTATTGGAATTTTGTGTCCAGATATAATCACTTTAAAGCGCTTTTCGTTTAAAACCAATTTTAATTTAATTGATTACACTTTTCGATGTAAGGTTACAAAATGAGGTAAACAAACTAGAACCAGATCGTACTTGCTGTCATTCTTTAGGACATGACTTAAAACGGGTATCAGCCTCTCTATTGGTATACCTCGTTGGCAGTGGCGAGGCGTGAAATTTGGCAACAATGTACGTTCTCCATTTAAATCCACCAAAAAAAGTCGAACGCCTCAGTCATCGGCGATGACCAGGCATTTCGACCTTTCTAATGTGTTTAAATGGGGAACAGGGAAGTTGCCAAATCGCACGCTTCGCCACTGTCGTTGGATTTCCCAAAATAACCTGGCAACGCAGCAGGTATATTTCAGCGTGGCTTCGCGCGGAACTTCCGAAAAATTATCGAGGAAATCTTGCGCGCGAAGAAGATTCGTTTTGGTGGCTGTCATCTCTCTGAAGGCCACCGAAAGAAAGAGAGCGAGAGAGAGAGAGAGAGAGAGAGAGAGAGAGAGAGAGAGAGAGAGAGGAGAGAGAGGAGAGAGAGAGAGAGAGAGAGAGAGAGAGAGAGAGAGAGAGAGTGAGTGAGGGGGGCAGGGAGGGGAGGGGCTCGGGGCGAGTGGAAATGTGAGAAAAAGAGAAGTAGATGCGCGCTATCCTCGTAGCGTCGCGTCTCGCGTCACTCTCACAATCATGAGTGTCATTGACCTGGGAGTGTGAGTATGATGCGAATACGAACTAATATAACGACAAACGGACGATATTAAAAACGTAACATCAAGATATCGGCCCAAACGACGGAATTGACAACAACACCACCACCAAACAAAAATGAAAACAAAAGCATCAACACCAAAAAAAAAACAATAGCAAAACCCACCTGCACCGACTCGACCTTTATAACCTTATGGGTGACGTCTTTACATCTCGAGGGTAGGATTCCGAACGGCACCCTCCATGGATCATCATCCGAACTCTCACCAGATTCCCGCCCATTCCGCAACAAAAACAATAACATTTGGGTGATTCCAACCTCCAAATGCATCGTTTAAACCGTAATATCTTGGATTTTTACTCCTTAACGACATAATGTGTCCGGCGCGGCGGTTACGAGCGTAAAACCAAGTTTTCTCATCATAAGATACCTCTTTCTCACCCCTATCGCGAGATTATTCATGTATTTTGACCCGCTAATTTCAAATTCGGCATTAGTTTTTACTCAAAACTCACACTTTTTTTTAGAATTTAGAATTTTTTGCTAAGAAGACGTAATTTCGAAATTACGTAAAATCTAGACCAGTTTAATGAAAACTGATGGGATTTTTGAAATCAGCATTTCAAAATACGCATAAGATGGCGATGATGAATTGAAACTGTAGGCACAGAATTATTCTAAAACACTAAAAATTTGTAAAATTAACACTGATGGATGGTGAATGTCGCGGACACATTCTGTCGTTTTTTATGCTTACTTAAAGCCTGGTTTCCAATGAGACGCAAGGCCTTGCGCACCGTAGCGTTGCGTTCCTTGCGTTTGGTAGGTTTGCGACGAAGGACGAAAAGTCGTTCCCAATGAACGCAAGCATCGACCAATCAGCATCAAGGATTTCAAAGGGCGCGCGTCGTAACACTCAAAATGGAGTCGGTTTGTTTACATTTTAACTTTCGACTGCGTTAGTGAGGTTAGGTTAGTTTCGAATGACAACAGCGCGTTTTCTCACTTTTACTTTGCATGTTTTTATTTTCGTATTGTCTCAAAAGTTATTATTTGGTTATACACCAGCAAGATTCTCAAATCGCAATTTCGGTTTCAGCCGAATTCTGAGCGCTTCTTCTTCTTCACTTGTTGCATTTGTTGATTCGGGACTCATCAAACGCTCACCCGACAAGCAGCGGCCAGCGAAATCCGTCTAGCTCCTTGCGCAGCGACGCAAGAGTTGAAAAATGTTCAACTCGGCCGCGTCGTTGCGTTCCGACGCAAAGGTTTTGCGTAGCATTGGGAACGATCCCATTTGATCGCGTGTATTTCAACTTCGTAGCGTTGCGTCGTTGCGTAGTTTTGCGTCTCATTGGAAACCAGGCTTAATATCTTGTTGATTTCGGCCTTGGCAGTCGTGGAACCACGCAGGCCATTTGAACTCATGTGTTAGAAAAGGATGGATTTAGGGGCTGTCACGTGACTTTAGCCCCTGTTTCTGTCCTTTTCTAACACATGCGTTCAAATGTGCTAAAAGAGTGAAAAATAATATCCTGGCTGCGGCTATGTTTAGGGCTGTGAAGTTTGGCGGGAAATTTAAAAAAAAAAAATTCATTGGAATTTAAGAAATCTGCGTATAATCATACTCAAAATGGAAACCCTTAGATGTATAGACCTATCCCATTTTTTGTCTGGGCTCTTTCTGTTGAAACATAAACTTGATTAATAAGTCAGCGATGAGAGTCTGGCGTGTAATAATACCTCTAATAAAAGAAATAATATAGGGGTTTGAAGCCAGTCAAACTGAGGTCTTATTGTTAGTGTGCTTAGTTTTACGAATATGTTACTTTATTAGTTTTATATATTCCCCACCTTCATCGTGATTTCTATCTCTCTAAACAAACTCCTCTCTGTCTTCAAACTGGCGTAAAATAATAATCGCATTTTGTATTAACAAATGCTGAACATGTCCGCGGTTGGTTGTTCAAGGCCATAGCCATAAATAAAATAAAGCTTCAAAACATGGTCCTGAGAGAAATCATACAGATGCTCATTGCTCGTATCGTGTGCAATGCTTTGAAAATTACCTTATTTGTGACTCGATATTGATTTACTGATTAGACGTTGATGATAACAAGTTGTGTTTTATTATGGATGTTTCAGGTACAAAGACTGACTCAATACGAAGACTACCTAACGAATCTGCTAAATGACTCCAGAACGGATCATGAAGATATCACAACGGTTAGATCTCGAGTCAAACAGGTAAGCTTTTACTATATCAATCAATCATTCAATATTGTTCTGCTCGTTAGATTATTATTGCAATAACCCATAGATATCTCGAATCCCGGGTTCGAATCCCAACCGAGGTGACAAGATTTGACTGAGAGAACTCTTTTTTTGATCCAAGGTGTATTTCGTTGTTTGTGTTAAAAAAAACTGCACAGTGAACAGTGGCGGCTCGTGTAGTTTGGCAACAACGGATGCTCTCTATTTAAACCTTCGTAAAATAATCGATGTTCAGGAGGTACATTGCACCCCCCAAGAAATCGATACTTTTGCATAGGTTTAAATGGCAAAACACGTGGTTGCCAAATTGCACGAGCCGCCACTGACAGTGAAATATTGACGAGGGGGTAATTCCTTTAACCCAAGGAAAATGTCTGCTGCTACAAGTAAACGATTCCTTGTTGTGACAGTGATTCTCCTTCATATATGCAACAGAACTTTACTACACGTAAGGAAAACTGTCACAAGTAAAAGTGTTTCCTTGTTTTTAAAGAAAAATGACTTCTCTCCGTGTTGACTATCTGAGAATCAATCATCTCCAAAGGACATGGATGACAGGACACGCAGCCATTTATGGAATGATGTTTGGTGATAATAATTAATGAAGAGAGGGGGAAAAATGAGTGAAAGTAATGAAATTTTATGATTTAGGTGCTGGTGAAAAGGACAGCCGATGTCCACTTCAAAATCCCTTCAAGTTCATAAATCATGCATTTTTTGAGTCATACGTGACTGTTTATATGTTTCTTGTTTCTCACTCTCACTTTCTTTCACTTGTCCTTTTCGTTGTTTATCGGGGTTGTGTGACCTGGCCATTGTTCGATAAGAGCTCAGATTTTGTACCAGCTGGGGTAAAAAAATAATAATTCAGAAGCCACGATAGAAGCCAGCCATGTACAATAAAAATGTTATGATCGTGCAAAGCATTATGTTCTTTGCGAGAGTCAAAATTCCTGAAGCGCAGAAACGGATCCGATCAATCGATAAGGACGAAAAACACTTGTAAAAAGGCCCAGGACTTTTATCCTTTTTTAATGCCCCCCGTGAACATTGGTTGATCCCTCTCACCTCATCTCTTGGACCTCTAGATCCTATGCACAGCTGTGAACCTCACTATCCAGGATCCAGGCTTGCTCTGCTCCCTGAGTTGCCCGATATCATTACGGGAATAAGAAATCCCGATTTTGCTCAATTTCATTTTTGCCGCGGGTTTTATTCAATGATTTAGATACTGATTTGCTCGTCACCTGGCAACCCTCCTCCGGGTTCGATCAGGTAGAAATGATGCTGGTGAGAATCTCCGTTGTGAGCAATAATAAAGATCCTCGAGGTAGTCTCAAGAGCCGTGCATTCTTCTTGGCCACTCGAAGCTGTCGATTAGAGCTGAATTTATCGCTCAGGTCGTTCGTCTCGGCGAGCTCGTCCCCCCCCCCCCGGTCTACAGTTGGCCCCCATCAGGTTTTCCACGCCTTCATTTCAACGCCGATTTTTTGTTTTTGTTTCTGTTTTGGGGCAAGTTGTTTACCTTTGCTAATTCCCTGGTAGCAAAATAACTCAAATTTATGGGACAGAAAATCCAAAATTACGATTTTTCGAACCCCGAAACATATGATTACATAACCTCGCCTCCTCCTCCTCCCCCCCCCCTCCAATCATTTAAGGGTTATTTTATGAGCATTTTAATAAATTCAAATCGAACGACAAAGAAATATTATGAAACCAACTCAAACTGTTAAAATATGAAATATTATCATGCCAGTCACATTAAATATAGGTCAAAGTGGCTTATTAGACAGTTCCGCCGTTGCCGATTTGTGAAAGGGTGAGGGGGTCTGTCCATTGTCCAACCCCCTCTTTGACTCGATTATATTTTTTGAGGATACAATAATTCATGTTAATTGCCTCGTGTCGTAATAATTTTTTTTTAAAGAATTGATTTTTTTAGAAGTTAGGGATTTCTCTTTTGCCAACTATAGTCCGAAATTGAAGTGAAATAAAACCTTATAAGAAAAGAGAGAAGAGTTACAGTCGGCAAATTAAAACGTAGTGTCAGTCGACTCCTAAGATTTCGGTTTAGATTAGGCAACCTGCAATACTTAATACAATGAATTGAAGCATTGCAGGTGGCCTACCTTTCCAACATTTAAGGCGTCGACTGGCATTCTTTAATTCGCCGGCTGTACTATGACTTTCAAAAGAAAGAACCCCGATCGACTTTTTTATACTGTTAGTTTTTCTTTATTTTCAATTAAATTTTCGATTTTTCTTGACGTACATCGAAAGGGCGTTCTGATTAGTCCTTTAACACTTGAAAGCAGTGGCGTCGCGTGCAATTTGGCAACGATGTATTCTATCCATTTAAACTCATGTAAAATATCGAATTCAGGGGGTGCACAGTGCACAAGGAAAATTCGATGTATTCAATGAGTTTAAATGGAGCAGTTGCATTGTTGCCAGCTGGCACGCGACGCCACTGCTTGAAAGCCGCAAAGTTGTTCAAAGATTGTCAAGATTTAAAAGAGCAAAAATTTCGGCCAGTGTATTTTTTTTCAGCAGGTCATAGTATACATCCAATGTCTACGGCTCGCTCAAAAATATCAAATTCACCAGAGTTCATTTTACGAGGGCTGATCGAAAAGTAATGCACAGTTGTAAATATCTCGAGAACGGTTTGAGATATTTTCAAAAATGAAAAAAGAGATGAAAGTAGATGTAATTACCTTTAAAATGGTATATTACATTTCAACATAGTCACCACCTAACTCGATACAGCGCTCCCAGCGTCGAACCAGTTTTCTTATGCCGTCAGTGAAGTATTCTGAAGTTTGCTTCTTTAGTCAAGACTGGACAGCTTCTCTCACTTCATCGTCCGAAGAGAATTTGTTGCCTTTGAGGTGTCTCTTTAAATTTGGGAACAAATAAAAGTCGCACGGTGCGAGGTCAGGGCTATATGGGGGGTGTGGTTGTAACCGACCGCATTTTGTTGCAGCACGATAACGCGACACCGCACACTTCTCACGCGACTAAAGAAGCCTTAACAAATTTGAAGTTTGAGACGTTACCACACCCCCCATATAGCCCTGACCTCGCACCGTGCGACTTTTATTTGTTCCCAAATTTAAAGACACCTCAAAGGCAACAAATTCTCTTCGGACGATGAAGTGAGAGAAGCTGTCCAGTCTTGACTAAAGAAGCAAACTTCAGAATACTTCACTGACGGCATAAGAAAACTGGTTCGACGCTGGGAGCGCCGTATCGAGTTAGGTGGTGACTATGTTGAAAAGTAATATACCATTTTAAAGATAATTACATCTACTTTCATTTCTTTTTTCATTTTTGAAAATATCTCAAACCGTTCTCGAGATATTTACAACTGTGCATTACTTTTCGATCAGCCCTCGTATATTGCGACAACCATAGCAGTCTGAAAACCTTTTTAACATATTTAACCCTTTCACAAACAGGTTTCGAGGTCAAATCAATGTTTGCTCGCTCAAGTTAAGTGAGTAGTTAAATATCCCTGCGCCGCGGTGCTGATTTATTTTGCATACACAATTTATTGAAGGCGCTAGAATAATTTTTCAAATGTTAACAATGGGGCTCTTGCAAACTTTTGCTACAGGGGATTGAGGAGTTGATTCTTGCTTAAAAACCTGTAAAAATGACGATGAGTACACTAAAAAATCACGAAATTCACTCTCAGAATCGGGCTCAATGGCAGAGAGACGCTGCAGGTATCATGGGAGATTCCTATCTAAATTGAGGCATATCTCTGTTTTTCCGTAGAGAAAGTGACATAATAGACAGGAATCTCCCATGATACCTGCGTCGAACCGCCATCACTATTTTGCCGTTATAGCAGTTTTGTGAGTTTATTACTGAATTTTAGACTTTCTTAGTGTGATTTTCGTTATTTTTGCTGGTCTTTACATAAGATTGGACTAAATATTTGCCTATAGCAAAAGTTTAAAAGAGCTCCATTTGGAGATTACTATGCACTCCGTCTACCTAATATATGTCTTTGGATTCCACTCTTAAACAAAGTTAGTGACTGTGTGATGTTTATTATTTTAAAATGTCTTGTTTGTAACAAACTGTAGTTATATCCCCACCTGAGCATACTTTTTAAAAAATATTGTTTCATACGTTTTGAATTGATCTGAAAACAACCAATTGAGGAGCCCATAACACGGTAAATATTTGCAGTCATTTTCAGTGAGTACTCTTCAGTCTTCACGGATCGATCGCGGGCGAAAAGAACAGCCATTGAGTCGCCCACGGGGGCCGGCCGGGGCCACTCATCGACCATCGTCAGCGACTCAGCGTGGACAGGCAGGCGGCAGGCCACAGGGCACAGGGCCTCGTGAGTTGCGGGTCGCGATCGCGAAGCCTTCCAACCTGACGATGACAAGTCGAACATTGTTCTCGACAATACCCACGGAATGCCATGGCGCAGAATCAAAGCAATGTTGCCGGATAATTCGATTTTTCTTATTTTCTTTTCTTTCTTTTTATTGTAAAACACGTTTCTAATTTCCGTAATAAATAGGTCTAAGTGTTAAACCTTTCAATACTACATTCGAGTATATTCGTTTCAGTGACACTGCCTCACACAAAAAAAATTTCTACTAACGGTTGCGGCTCTAAATTGTTAAAATTGTATTAATAATGTTTCCGCGAGCGCCTTCAATTGAGTGAGTGTGCAAACTCAGCTTCGCGGTGTAGGCATGCATATTTAGAATTGAAATGCGATATTCCATTTTTCGGTACTTTCAGCCTTGTTTTTCAAGTTATTAGCGAGATTTTGTGCAAAGACATTCTTCGGCTGATTGTCTAGTAACTGACACTCCATTTTCTTGAATAGAAATCACTTTCGGTCTGTAATTCGACATTAACCGAACGGTCGCGCTCTCACGACAGAAATAGGCACTAAACGTTGAAGAATCGCCTTAAGCCGCATGATTTTTTCCGACAGAGGTGCCGTTTTGCGTAAAATGAATCGCATTCTTCTATTCACCGATGATTCCACCGGGTCAGTAAAGATTACACAGTTCAGTTCAGTGTATGACTGTACTACATGAAAATACTCTGATCTGCAATCTTTTCTCAATCGTTGCAGTCGCCGTCTAATTACTAGAATATCCGCGAGTTTTTTAAAGCCATCCACGACTCCATCAGAATAGAAAATATTACAGATGCGAGTATTTTCATGCATTTTAGTCATAAAATGAACTGAACTGTGTAATCTTTTCTCAACTGAATTGAAAAAAATCGATCAATTATACGCAAAACGGCAGCTCTGCATTCTAACGAGAAAAGCCGCACGATCTAGCAACACTGAATCAGAGGCAGCGAGAATGCGCGCGAGAGATGGCTTGTAAAGTACTCCTTTCGGTATAATATAAGCAATCCTGCGAAGAGCGGCGGTGGCGGGGTACTTAGGCAAAGATTATGTAAACTAAGTCCGAAATCATGAGAAGGGGACGGTGAGGTGGTAAAGAATGGGGAGGAGGGGGTAACCTAACCTAGCAACCTAGCAGTGCGGTGCAGTGCAGCGAGAGAAGATAACGGAAAAGAATTGACAAGTGTTAAATCGGTGAAGGTCATTTTATGGATACCGGGGGCAAGCGGGACGCGAGAGAGGGACGGACCGCGGAGGAGCGGGATTGGAGTGTGGAGTGCGCAGTCCGCGCTGCGCAAACGGACGGACGGGACGGGTGCGCAGTCCGCACTGCGCAAACGGACGGAGGACTGAGAGAGGAGATAGTCCAGATGGCATCGCAGTCCTCGCGCGCAAGTCGCGTCGCGTCGTAGGTTTTGCAGAAAAACGGAGTATGCCGGTACAGGCAGCAGGTATTGGCTATGCCGCATTGGACGCATGGGTGTAAGTGAGGAACTTGGAAAGAACCACGCGAACGAACGGCGGAACGGAAAGCGGGTGGGAGAGGAGTCAGAAGGTCGCGCGCGGTAAGAATGGACTGTGATAGTAGCGGCGGCGTTGTCGCGTCTGACGTCGGGCGCCATATGATACGTTTCATGAGTGATGTACACACATTTTCTTTTGCAACGGAGCTGTTGCGCACTTTTGATGTAAGCGATTTAAGGATCGATTCAGGTGTAGAAACCTGCGAAAGCAACTATGGCACAGAATAATACAATCAGAAGGGAAACTCCTATAAGAGCCAATGGAAACAAGATTTGGAATTTACTGGCACAAACTGGCAACTGTGCCTACTCACTTCTCAAGATGGCGGACATGCTTTTTCAGGCTATACAACCAATCACAACTCGGCCAGTTACCGAAGATCTGCCGAAGATTGCCGAAGATGCTCACTTTCGAACATGGCGGCCCGAAGTAAAGAATGTTTCAAAATAAATTAGAGTTTCCGTTCTGATTAGAGTATTCTGTGACTATGGTAGCACAAAAAACTCACTAAATCCACTCCTAAATTCATTTAAAACTTTGAAATGCTCGAGCGTAATGACGGCGTTGGCACTAATAAAGGATAGCTTCATACCTTACTTTCAACATTCTCTTTATGCTAACAAGGAAGATTCACAGAGTAATTAGATACGAGCGAGTAAAATAGTGATCCACATCCGATTAATGGTTTCGTGACACCTGGTGACACCGCACTGGTGTCATTGGAAAGTCGTCTCTTATTGGTCACTTCTTGATGGAGTTGCAGGATTATTTATATGGAAATCTCCCATTATTAGTGTCCAACGCCGCCATTACGCTCGCGCATTTATAAGCATTTTATGAGTTTAGAAGTGGATTTCGGAAGGTTATAGTGCTGCCATTGTTATTTTCGCAGGTTTTTAAGTCTGATTCAACCCTTACATTGGTTACAGCAAAAGCGTGCAACAGCCCTAATGTCCATGCAATTTACATTTCCTTACCGCCATAAATAGTGGAATCGTACAATCTCTCAGTGACGGCTCGTGCAATTTGGCGACCATACTTTTTTTACATTTGAATCTGTGCAAAAGTCTCGATTTATATATGGGTCTCAATGGATGAATTGGATGAACCTCCCCAGGATCGATTATTTTACTTCAGTTTAAATGGAGGGAATCCAATGTGGTCACTTTCCACTAGAGTGCAATGATGCTAATGTTTGGAAAGCGCAGTTGAACTCAACATGAGTAAACAAATTCTATCCGACCCGACTTCAGTTGGGACATAACTCTCCAATTCCCATAACTCACCAATTCCGCACGTGACCCAAATCTCAGTTTGGAATCCACATACCGCGCACCAGTACACCACACGGCACACACCACACCTTACCACATCGCCAGGGCTATCTCGCACGGACGTGAAGGGAACAACGAGAACTTGAGGTTTTTGCGCGGATTCCCATCACTCATCGAATGCGTGAGCCCGGTTACCAAAGCAACGGTGAGTGGTGACGTTAGCCATTCACCGCGCTCACCAAAACTGATCCCAATCCGCACGACCTAAGACTAACAATAAGAGATAGGACACCTAGACAACGCAACGGTACCACTACCAACCACTTCACTTGCGTCGCCTTTACTTTTTGTCAACCTTTAGTGGTTTAGTATGTACAGTTAACCAATGCAAAACTTGTTGGTTTGTTGCCGGATTTCTTGAGGGAATTTGTCTCTTTCACTACATTGGAGCTTTTGTTATACATCTTAAAAAATGGAATTTCTGATATTGCATAAAAAGAGCAAAAAAAAAAAAAAACGATGGTGACTTATCCAAAATTGTTGAGATAAATCCAGTTTTAGTTTACTGATGACGTCTGTGGGGGCCTTTGCAAACTTTTGCAAAAAGCAAATAAATAGTCCAATTTGATGTAAAGACTAGCAAAAATCACGAAAATCACCCTAAGAAAGTCTAAAATTCAGTAATAAACTCACATAACTGCTATAACGGCAAGAAGATAATGACGGTTCGACACAGGTATCATGGGAGATTCCTGTCTGTCATGTTACTTTCTCTACGGAAACACGGAGATATGTCTCAATTTACTATTTAGATAGGAATCTCTCATGATACCTTCGTCTCTCCGCCATTAAGCCCAATTCTGAGAGTGAATTTCGCGATTTTTAGTGTACTCATCATTTTTACAGGTTCTTATGCAAGAATCAACTCTTCAATCCTCTATAGAAAAAGTTTGCAAGAGCCCCATTTTGACAATGATTTCTGCAGGTATTCTCATGATATGTGGGAGCTGCTTTGAAAAATTTCCCTACCTTCGCACTGTGATCCAAGATCTTCAAATAGTGGTCAAAAATCAGAAAGTTAAATTTCTCGTAAATTTATCATTTATCACAGAGAACACTTGCAGCAAGTGGCCATGGGGCCGAAAAATGTTGGTTCGAAGTACTACTCCTCTTAGATTCATGGTGAGGCCTAGCATGCTCGAATCCACACCATTCACCAATGTAGTTTGGCCATTTCGGACCAACATTTTTCGGCCCCTGGTAAAACTGACTACCAAAGATCACCTAAAAGTTTTCCAACCGTCACCTAAATTAGGTGACATCACCCTGTTTATACTCTGTTCAGGATAAGAAGGCGGGTGAGAATTCAGGTAGTAATGCACTATTTAGCAACAGTGCGGCTATACCGGCTACTCCAACCCTTCGCAGAGGCCGTTGTTCTTCCGACTTCTCTCTTGGCTCGGAGGATTTCCCAGAATCGACAGACTCAAAAATTTACACACGTCCAGTAAAAATTGCGAACGGTGATAAATACGAAAAAACGGACGAAATTTTCGCCCTAAAGGTCCAAAACTCGGCAAAAGTAGTCGACTTTGAATATTGATGACTCTCAGAAATTCGTATTTTTCAGTCCGAATTAAATTCAGGATATTTCGTGTAAAATCGAATTTATGAGAGTCATCAATATTCAAAGTCGACTACTTTTGCCGAGTTTTGGCCCTTTCGGGCGAAAATTTCGTCCGTTTTTCGTATTTTTTGACCGTTCGCAATTTGTACTGGACGTGTGTAAATTGTTGAGTCTGTCGGTTCTTGGAAATCCTCCGTGCCAAGAGAGAGTTCGGGCGAACAACGGCCACTGCGAAGGGTTGAAGTAGCCAGCATAGCCACACTGTTGCTAAATAGTGCATTACTACCTGAATTCTCACCCGCCTTCTTATCCTGAACAGAGTATAGGTGACAATTAGATCAATTTAGGTGATCTTTGGTGCTCAGATTTACCAGGGGATTTAACCCTAGAAATATCACTCTGGAAAGTTTTAGGTAACACTGAGAAAAATATTCCTGTGTATTCAACCTAAATTCCGTTTTGAAAATGAATAAGTAGAATTCTTCTGAAAGTAACCGAAATTCTTGTTGAAATAACCGGCCGTCCGGCGACTGTATCCAGAAGTTCAGAGTGGGAATATATGTACTCAGTGGCGTACGCAGGGGGGGGGGGGGCTAAGGGGGCTAAAGCCCCCCCCCAGACCTCCGATTTTTGGGGGTGGAGGGGAAGGGGGGGACAATTTTCAGTCAAACGCTTATCAGTGCGAGCCCCTCCCAAGAAAAATCCTGCGTATGAATCCCTCCACTGAATGTACTATCAGAATTCTTGTTACGGCAACAGGAAATTTTTCCCGCTGAAGTTAAGCTTAACGTAAGGTCGTTAACGATGATTTTTTTGTTAATTTTTGTTCGATCTCAGACCGTAGTGCTTCATTGCATCGTGATAATGCAATTTTAATAACACCTTCTTTCCTCTCTTTCTTTCTCGCTCTTCGCTCTGTTTCATTTGAGTTTCAAAAGCTAGATTTTCGCTGCCCATAGCTCTTTTCATTTTCTGTCTGCATCATTCTTAATCGTCACTCGCTACTTCATTGTCCATGCTTTTGTATGTGTACTATAACTACCATGAGTATGCGATGTATATGTGCAAGTAGGCGTAAGTAGGCAAGCAAAGAGAGAAACTATCGAAAGTGTTTCAAGTGCAACGCGTATGTGTGTGAATTCGCATTTCGCACGCTCAAAATGTACTTTGAATGGACGTTCGCTATCGTTGTGGAGTTGTGGCTGATCCGGCATTGAATCTCGGTTTGTAAGTCAACTTTTTATGAATGAGAGCAGTGCATGTAATGCAGCAGACGAGCGGGGGGGGGGGGGGTTCGTTTGCAGACAATGGACAAATGATATTCCAGGCGGAAGAACCGTTTCTCTTGCGCTCGGCGATGGTGATAACCGCAAATCATTGCTCTTCGTGTGATATTGTCTGCTTGAATTAAACATTGATAGTAAAGTGATAGCTGCTCTGATGTATGTTTCTTTTAGTTTTGCCGAGATACGCATTTATACGCGCGAATTGAAGTAAATAAGGATTTTTTTTTCTTCTTCTTTCGAATTTATTCATTTTTACGTCATGAATTAGACACATTTTCTGACCGTATCATAGTATTTAGAAGTCGGTCATGCACTATCAGAAGTGAAACTGCAATGTGATAGTTGAATAGTAACGATTAAAACTCACAATCCGTAGATTCCCTTTTGCATGTAACCTAAACCTGATTGTTTAAGGGTTAAACGATTTTATAAATATAATTAAAAAAAATGTTTTCTCTCCAGTGATATTTTCTTTTGTCGGTTCGTCCCCTTTTAGTATTCAGTTCTTCAAATATAAATGAAATGAGGTCACTTCAACTTGAGGAAACACTGCAATACTGTCAGTGTGAATACGGCCCGCTTTCGAAGTTAGAAAACTTAGTTTAACTGCAGTGGCGAGGCGTACGATTTGGCAACGTTCTTTTCACCCATTTAAACACATTAGAAAAGTCGAAATACCTGGTCATCGCCGATGACTGGAGCGTTCGACTTTTTTGGTGAATTTAAATGGAGAAAATACATTGTTGCCAAATTTCACGCCTCGCCACTGTTTACCTGAGCCTACTTAGTCAACTAGTTTCTCATCTAGTGCCTTCAATTACCGATATAGGCAAAATGAACACAGCTGAGTACGAATATTTAACTATCTACTAAAGCGAGCGAGTTATGGCTTAGCTTTTTTTCATGTAAACTGAGCCTGGTTTGTTAAAGGGTTAAGTTCAAAGTCTGATCGCCATAACCCCGGTTAACCTCGATTCCGGGCGCAGCATAAAAGTAAATATATGTACATTCGGCTATAAACCAATGATCTGAAATCGGGGTCTTCGATCCTTGTACTAGACACCGGTGGAGGGGGGGGGGGGGCGTTAAGAAAGAATAATCTGACCGTGCGGTCTAGAGGGAGGGGGTCGGAGGGGGGAATTCATATCCGAGAGAGCTTTAAGATATTCGTATTATTTACACAGGAGCGTTCTCTTTTCGAAGCGACGACGACAATGTGATGCTAATAGGTTAAGACGATGATCCGAATGAGAGTAATTGTTATACGGCGGAGACCCGATGCGCGTGATAGGATGGAGTGATCAGATCGGCGTTGCCAAAATGCACGATTTAATGCCGTATCATTATAATTCCCTTAATGAAGAATCAACGTAAAGTATACGCCAATTTTAACAGATTTGGCGACACTGCGGTGCGGTGATGAGATGCCGATGCCCGATACACGCGTATTGTGTCGGGCGGCTTGCATGCATCGAGGCGCTTTCGTGGCCGACAAATAACCTAATAACGGGTCCATTGTAGCTCGGTGGCTTCGATCTCCGGCTCATGAAAAGCAAATATTCAGCCCCCCTCCACCCCTCACATCACACAACGCCCCCCCCGTCTTTTCATGCAAAAGAGAGTAAGGATGAAAAACCTATACAGTCAAGCCATCGGCTCCACCAGCACACGGTAGGATGGTTTTTACGTGTTTTTCGAACGTGTTGTAATTTCGAACTTTCTGATATGGGACATTTTTCAGATTTTTGTGCCGATTTCAGTCACTAAAGATGAGTGAGCTTATAGCCCCTTTCATGGAAACTTTGTTAGGGAGTACTGACACGAGCTCAACGAGTTCTGATTGGTGGTTGGTTTCAGGCTTTCAAAGTGGCCAGCAGAAGTTTGAGACATTGTAGGCGCAACAAACAGGAGTCGATGAGTGGAAAGAGGAGAAGAGGTACGTTTGGGAACGAACCGGAATGCGGGCAAATCCACGTGTTCGTCCACCCATGGACAATCTCGAACTGAACATTCGAATTAGTTTAAGTCGTCCTCTCAAACGCATAAAGCGTCGTGTCGGTGCTCCCTTACAAAATTGCCAGTGGCGAGGCGTGAAATTTGGCAACAATGTATTTTCTCCATTTAAATTCACCAAAAAAGTAGAACGCTTCATTCATCGGCGATGACCAGACATTTCGACCTTTCTAATGTGTTTAAATGGGGAAAAATAACGTTGCCAAATCGCACGTCTCGCCACTGAAAATTGCCTTCAATGGATTCTAGGTGTGCTGTGTTGTCTGATCAAAGGTGAATCATACTTGGTCGGGATTCATCGAAACAACAACCGAAAATCGCCTACTGTTGAGTGATGGATGCCGATAAGGTTTTCTTCCTGGTTTAAATCGGTCCATAAATTCCCTTGATTTTTTTCCTCTGTGCCGCAGCCCGATTGAGCGACAATGTCGTACAGACTTGCGGGCCGCGTCTGATCAATTATTCGCGAAAAACCAAAGGATCAGGAAGGGAGCCGAGAGCCGGGGGGGGGGGTGTCGCACATCAGCCCGGATGGGCACGCAGAGTCTTGGCGACGAGAGGCCCAAATTCAGTCTATCCGGGACACTTCGGCGCGAGGCTATTGATCTTGTTAATTAATTCTCTCCCCCCACTCCCCGTTTGTCTTCTGTTTCTAATAAACAGACCCCCTCCCCCCTCTGATGTATATTTTCACTCTTGTAGGAGTCGATGATGAAGGTATTGCAAAGTGAAGTCTCGGTTCTGAAGCTCGGGTCAGAACAAATGAGCTGGTAGAATTTACCATCTGCATAGTTGATTTTGGAGTCGGCTATCAAGTATGGTAAATTTTACTACAGAGACAAATAGAGACGGATCACTATCCACTAACTGGCTGCAGCTGAGGCACTCTGAATACTCGCGGATCCAACAAAACAACAGTCAACTTCGCATGGTGTTGAATGTTGAGCTCCCTCCTCTTCACTTTCCGTCCGCGGCGTCCATTCCCCCCGTGTTTTCCGAATGTCACCGTTCAACACACCATGTGACATCAAAAGGTGCTGAATGTTGTTTTACTTGTTATTTTGTTGAATCCCCGAAAATTCAGTGTGCCTCAAATCTTCCCTATGTATTTTAGTGTAATGCTCCGTCTCTATTTGTCTCTAGATGTGTATACACAGGTTTCAGGTTTTACAATTTTCAGTCGTTTATTAAGAAGCTCGACTGGCGTTACTCACTATAGCCTTGAACGGTAATAGGTTTAACTCGTTTTGTAACTGGAGCCCGGAGCAGCCAACAGTTTGTCAGAGCAAGGAGGCGCGGGCGCGGACGATCGCCGATCGGCGATTGCGACAAGCGACAAGCGAAGCATGTAAATAGGTGTGAGGATATTGGTGAGCATTGGCGCGATTTATAATTTTTGTACGGATTCCTTGGAATATTAGGTGATTCAATCGATAGTCATCGCGGTTGGAGAGAGGAGGGGGTGACAGGTAACGGGTGAAAGAAGGGAGAAGGGTGCAAAGGGTGAGGATGAGGAGGATTGGCTAACACGGATGAATCAGTTCCGTCCCTTGCTTCGCCCTCGCCTTAACCTCACTTTTTTACCCTTTCCTTTTTTATTCCTACACCCCCTCTCACTCCTCGCCCATAAGCCACAACGTCTATGCTATTTCTATGGAGGATGCAGAATCTATATCTACCCAGAGCCCTTTTTATCCTGAACAAAGTACCCAGATATGAAGAAATATTTTAAAAATATTTTTGAAAAATTGACAATATTTTTAAAATATTGTCAATATTTTAAAAACATTTTACTAAAAACAATTTCAAAAAATGTCAACAAAAATATTTTGATAACTAATTGGCATAAAAAAATCATGTTTTTAAAATGTTTTTAAAATATTTACAAAAGGTTACCGAAAACTTTTCGGCAAGATTTTCAAAATGTTTTTAAAATATTTCTTTCATCTTCAATCTGGTTGTAAGAATGAAGATTGCTCAGGGCGTCATTTGAGGTCTTGTCCGAGGGTGGGGGGTGCAAAAGTCTCATGCTTTTTTCCCCTTTTTTTTTTCTCTCTTGCAATTTATAAGGCAAATTTCAAAGAAAACACATTTTTCCCCATTCTTCCTTGAAATGTCAAACTTTCTTACCTTAACATATACGCTCACTGAATTTGACAACTTTATTTTGTTTCTTTTTTTGAATTTTCGATGTAAGCCAAAATATCGAGATGTGCCAAATCACTGAGGGGGGGGGGGCAATGACGCCCCTGAGATTGGTTCGTTTTATTCTTTGGTGGTGTCGTTGTTGATATCGAATGAATGGTATACATGTAACAAAGAAGTATTAGAATAATTATAAATAAGTAGTTTTGTAACCGCAACTAGCTTCTGTAAAATGAGTTTCTTGCTCTTTTGATTAAATTTATTCTCTCTCTCTAAAATGTTCTGAAACTATTTTGATTTCAGGCTGTGAAGCGGCGTCAGGAGGAGAGTAATTTTGAAAGGATTCAAGATTTTTTTCCCAACGATTCACTGCGCCTTTACGACCGAGATGTTTTAACTATGGTAAGTAATTCAATTAATTCGGTTGACACCCAATGATTCTCGATTATTTTTGCACTATTATGCATTTGTGCAAGTTGGAACTGCTTAAAAATCTTGGAAACTTTTGGCGAATTTGTATGCTGTTCCGATGAAGTGCCGATCTAGCATGTGCCAATCTAGTTCTGATGTCACCATCGCATCGGTGCCTTCAAAACAGAAAAACATCATCAAAGTTTGGCATTCAAATTCGAATTCAAGCGCAAAACTTATTCACCTTCGATGTAGCGTGAGGAGTCCATGAATATTCTTCGCTAGGGAAGTCATACTATCTCGTCGCTTGCATGAGCATGAAGCCGTTTAAGTACTTAAATGTTATAAATGTCTTAATATTTCGCCTTCATTTAAATGTGATGCAACCGGTTGCACAGGATCCAAGCTGGACGAACTTATAATTAATTCCTTTCTCACTAAAAGTTGCTCGCGGTATTTGCAACGTTATTGAATTCTCTGTCCTTCTCTCTCTAAAAACCTTTTCATCCAATCTATGAGTAGTCTTATTAACGCAGCGCTATAAGAGAAAGCCTTTACTCATTGGACTTACCCATTGGGACTCGCTTTTTTGACCGCTGTATTGGAATTTTCTTTTGCGTATTTATAGAGTTTGTAAGTGGATTTTGAGTTGTTCCGAGGTATGAAGCAAGACTTTGGCAACATTTTAAAAGTTTGTGTAATCTTGCAAAGATCTTGCCAAAAAATACCCGAAAAAGTTTTTCAAGACAATTTTTTAAAATATTGAAAGTGATTTTTTAAAAAAATATCTAGATTTTCCTGAAAGGTAATATGGAGACATTTTAAAAATTTCTATTTTTTTTTTTTTTTTTTTTTTTTTTTTTTTTTTTTTTTTTTAAGTTGATTAAGTTTCTTTGAAATATTTTGAAAATATTATTTCGGCAAATATTTGTCATGAGTATTCACATGATTGTGTTTCAAAAAAAATTTTTGAAAGACTTTCGGCAAGACTCTGACAGGATTTTAAAATATTTTTGACCCTTCACTGCGCAGCGTTCCTAATTAGGAACAAATACTTTAAAAGTGTATTTAAACATTTAGGAACAGAAATATGCACGTTAGGTCGTATCTGCAACAATTAATTTACAGCCTCACATGTATAAAAAAATAATTAAACAAATAATTCACTATTTTCCCCTATTTCAGTACCCCATACTGCACTGAATAAAAATATATGGTTTGGAAAAAAAAAAAGAAAAATCGCGCAGTGAAAGGTTAGAATGTTTCTTTGGTGTCTGAGTTTGACGCTTTCAACGTAATTTTCACGCGATTTTCCCGAGGAATCGATCCTTTTTTTAATGCTGCAGCAACAAGACTTTGCAACTGCCCCATTTTTAGGACACTTTAAATTTGCCGATTCTTGACTGCCCGATCAGTTTTTTTCCACCCGCTGTGTGACGCACAAGGAATAGATCGAAGAGATTAAAACCGTTATCCGTTGAAGTAGGTATTATTTGGCACTAGGCGCGGGCACTTAATCCGTAATGCATAATGTGCGATTTGGATCGCGTCACATTAATACGTGTATAGTGTGCGAGTCAATGGCTATTGCGGGTGGACGGGGCAGGTAATCCGGTCCTCATATCGATCGGTCGATCGAATAATCGAATGATCGGTTGATCAGGCAGAGGGCGAATTCAACCGGAAATGGAGGAGAAATAAGCTGTAGACGACATCAAGGAGGACACGAGGCCAGTAATGGCCCCAGGATGCATGGCGCGGTGGCGCATGGCGATGTCGCGTCGCGTCGGACCAATCAGAGTGCGAGACGGTGGATTGCGATTAAATGAAATTAATTTCACTTTCTTCAATTCGACTGTCCACTAATCAATAAGCAGAATGTATCGGATTTTGCCACGTTCGGTTTTAGACTACCCTTGTAGCACGATAGGTATCGAGCGTCTGATGGACATTATTGCTTCGTTTAAAGTCTCCACATTGACGTTTTTATAGTAACTAGCGACTTTTAGTGGTGCTGCGTGCAATTTGGCAACGCTGCGCCCAGTGGCGTAGCGCGCAGTTTGGTAACGTGGTGTTTTGCTCATTTAAACCCACGTATAAGGTCGAATGCGAAGGTTATTGTCAATGAGCTGAAAACAAGGGTAGAGCTCGTTTCGGAAGTGTATACCTAGGCGCAACCTAGACCTGAATCTTGGGCGACTTTTCAATTTTCATTTCTTTAAATCAAAACAAAGCTTGCATCTGACTTTTAACTTTTGATTTTAAAGCGTTCCTTAATGAAAAGCCAACGCTTAAATTCATTTTAATTGATTTTCGCTCTGTAACATGCATGAGATTTTCTTTTTTTTTTTTAAATTCCGAAAAAAAAAAGTCCTCGGACGGTAATCGATACGACTTATCGCTACAACAGTTTAATAAAACAGTCTATAAGGAATATCAATAAATCAAGAATGGGTCTGTTGCAAACTTTTGCTACAACGATTAAGAGAGATTAATCTAATGTAAAATCGCATGAAAAGTCCATTAGTGGCATCAGAAAGTCATAAAATGCTATAATAAACTCACAAGAGTCGTTTAATAAAATCCAAGATGGCGGAGAAATATCGGGCAATTTGTATGCATGTACCACGAACATCCAAGGATAGCCAACCTTACAATGTCGATCACAACCAATCACAACGTAAACAAACACATAACCTCTACCTCCAGTGAGGTTTTCAAAGTTGGCTATCCTTGGATGTTTGTGGTGCATGTATACAAATTGCTCGATATTTCTCCGCCATCTTGGATTTTATTGAACGCAGCTTGTGAGTTTATTATTGCATTTTATGACTTTCTGATGCCACCAATGGACTTTTCAGGCGATTTTACATTGGATTTGTCTCTCTTAATCGTTGTAGCAAAAGTTTGCAACAGACCCATTGTAGGTAAAATACATTGAATCAGAGTTTGTTTGGAACAAGAGGTCCCAACAGTTTAATAAAACAGTCTATAAGGAGTATCAATAAATCAAGAATTATTGAAAAAAATCGGTCGATTCGGCAACGTTGGGAAATTCGCAAACTTTTTCAACCGCGCGTCACGTCAGTCGTGGATTGCATCGCACCGAGCCTTAAGGACTGTAATTACATTTAATCCCTCACCTCCCACCTCCCCCTCGCCTCCCCCCTCCCCTTCGCCATCAATTCACCCCCACCCCTCCCTTACGCCCTCTTCTCGACCTTGCTCAGTTTTTCACGTCTGCGATGATTCATTTTATATCTAATTGTAATTGTAAGTACAAGTGCGAGCAAGCGCGGTGTACTTTCAATTGCTTGAAACTTGTAAGTACAAACTCTACAATACCGTCAAGTGCCGATTTCTGCGGGAGAGTGCGAAAGGGGGGGGGGGGTAAACTTACCATGTCATTTATGTTATTAAGACTCGGAGTGGCCACCCGTGCAGTCCTGTTGCAAACCCACGATGCGATGTTATGTAGCGCTGATGATTCGATTTCGCGCCGTGGAAATTGCTCGCCGACTGTTTGCACAAAGGTTTTTAAGATCTTAAGTTGTAGCCTTCAATTCTCGGCGATGCAACAAGCTTTTCTGAAAGTAAACTACGTGACCTGTGTGCCGAGTCATGGCTATCTGCTATCAGAGCGGAGTCATTGAAGTATCATTTTTTCAAATAGAGCAGATATAAGGTCATTGAATATCAGAAGTGATATTAATTAGAATGCTCAACTGTTTGCTAGTACCGATTTCTAATGGAAAGCACCCCCCTAATGTTGTATTTGTACCTGTAAGCTTTTTATGCATTTAAATTTCAATCCAAAAATTCAAAATGAAATATATTTATTTGTTTGATTCTCAGCTGATGTCTAATTAGGGGTAAAAATAGAAACTGCTAAGGTACAAACAAACCTTGAACTGCCAAGTCTTTGGTATCAAAATTTCGGTGGCAGAATGAATTAAGAAAAAAAACAAACGTTATTTCTTCCGAAATTGAGATTCAAATAAACCGCTTCAACTTCAGAGCTAATTTAAGCAAAGTTAGGAAGTCCTGCAGGCTGTGTGTTTGCCTCCTGGGCCCTGGGCAGCTTGTATTTATTTTTTGTTTTTTGTTTTTATTGTTTCGTTTGTTTTTGTTTTTGTTCCCCCCCCCCCCCCCCTCCCAAGCGTTTTAAAAGATTCATAACGGCTGAGACATGTTTTCTCTCTTTTAGCTATTCATGTGTGCGTTTCAACGCTGACACTATCGCTATCTCTGAATTATTTATATGAGCAGGAGGAATAGAAGGCGCAGTTAACCCCCCTCCCCCCACCATATATCCCCTGAAATCTAGAAAATGTCAATTTTTACGCAAATTTCCTCAAACACGGAAAAAAAACCACGGTGAAAAGAACCATACGGATACCTGATTTTGGCACCTGCTAGATGTTATGGTAATGTTAACCAGAAGTATACTATGTTTTGACTAGGTACTAGGTGATGTTACCTGATTGCATGTCGAATTTACTCTAAGTATCGGTAAATGTACCATACTTCTGGTCAAGTTTACCATAACATCTAGCAGGTGCCAAAATCAGGTATCCGTATGGTTATTTTCACTAATCTTTTTTTTCCGTGAACACGCGCGATCTGAACACAGTAAAAAAATTACGAAAATCAAGGGATTTAATTCCAATGGAATTTTGTTTTGAGGTTTTGCGCCCTTCCCATCGGAAAATTGTCAGCCGACCGTGGCGTGGGCTCCAGTATTGTTTTCTAGTTTCAAAACAAAACAAAACAAAAACAGTCTCAAAAATATTTCATCCAGAAAAATCCTTGACCTCATTTCCAGTTACCTCTTCGGTCCCCCCCCCTTCTCTTCCCTCCAGTTTTCCCTCCATTTTTTCCCTTTCCTCGAGCTTCCCTCCTCTCTTTTCCTCCGCTCAACTTAATATTCAATCAATCTTTCATCTGCGCAGTACTAAGGCTAATTGATCGAACTTTAATTGTGCGTATCCGAGGTTCGAATCCCGTCGCCTGCCCCCGTCGCAGTCGAAGCCAGCCACGAACTATGGAACCCGTTGCCTGGTAATTAAGTGACGCTCCAGACTAATCTTCTTAAGTGACGGAGGCACGCAAGAAAATCAAAGTTCATTTATCACCCACGCCTTACTTTTTCGGGTGCGCGCGCACGTTCCGTTTCGTTCATTCATTCATTCATTCAATTCCTCTCGTACTCTCATTCATAGTTCATTCATTATTTCTCTCCTCCTCCGTCGCGCCCGTCGCACAGTGGATCGATTTCAATGGGATGCAGTGGCGAGGCGTGAAATTTGGCAACAATGTATCTTCTCTATTTAAAGTCACAAAAAAAGTCGAACGCCTCGATCATCGGCGATGACCAGGCATTGCGACTTTTCTAATGTGTTTAAATGGGGAAAATAAACGTTGCCAAATCGCAAACCTTGCCACTGATGGGATGGGTCGGACATGGAATCTATGACTATTAAATGCAAATTTGAATGGTTTTACAGTAAAAAAAAACAAATCATACAGGGTGGTTCTTGTAGTAAATTTTACAATAAAACAAATGAAATTACTTTCAAACTTGCATATTAACAAAGATATACGCATTTTAAAGTCGTTTTGCCATGTTCGGCATTTTACGTTAACTCACCCCACTGTGCATCGCCGTTTCATTCATTCATGTCGTTTCTGCCGTAGCCGCGTAAGCTCCACCGTCTGTCTACGTCCCTCAATCATGATGATCGTAAAACGAGCGTGTGACGTCAGCGTTTCTGTCTGATGCATCGTGGCTCGGTTTGACAAGAGGAAATGTCTCATTTAAAAGTCGTAGAAGCTGTGACATCAGGTTCCTTGGTTAGCATTTCGTTAACCGAGGTTAGGAATAGGATTGGAAAAGCCAGAGACAAATAGAGACCCAGCTCTCTTGGTAGGGACCCTACTTATGGTATGCTTCCAGTGCTATGAAAATGAGGCAAGACAAATGGGTTCGTTTTTGTTCGGAGGTTCAACAAAACAACAGCCAACAGTCACTTACTGTTGAATGGTGAGCATTGCTCTAATCGAAATCAAACCGAAATGTCGCTTCAAATTCAAAGTTTCAATTAATTAAGGCATGTTATTTTAAAGTAATCAACCAGAAACTAGGCCTGTATGATGTTCACTTTTGTGTCCAAAAAACATCGAGAAATTTTATCGATGCATTGATTTGATTGACATCAGCGTTGGCATCGAACCCATTCGATAGTAGGAAAACATCGAAACTTCGATCGATGCATCGAACATCGCACAGGCCTATCAGAAACCGTCATTTTGCCAGCAGAACAACGTCGATGTAACCCATGAAGAAAATCTAATATTTGTCCATCACTCAACTACTCAACAGTAGGCGAATTTTGGCTGTTCTTTCGATGAGTCCCGACTAAAGAGCTGAGTAAATCGGATACCAATCGCAAGCTTTTGGCACTGGGTCTCAATCAGTGTTGCCAGATTGGGGTGAAAAAGCCGTACGTTTTACATTGATTTAAATTGGGACGATACGGCTTTTTACCCTCGATCTGGCAACACTGGTATCAATTTGTCAGTAGGCAAATCTTAGAAGCCTTCTTCGTGTTAGTACACTGTAACAGAGCTGCTGATTTGCGTAGATTTAATGACATTTTTAAATTCACCGATGATTCCACCGGTTGAGAAAAGATTACATCGTTCAATTCAGTGTATGACTATATTGTACGAAAATACTCTGATCTGTAATATTTTCTCAGTCGGTAGAAACGCCGTTAATTAATCAAAATATACCAGTTGAGAAAAGATAAAAGACACTAGTATTTTCGTGCATCACAGCCATACACTGAACTAAACTCTGTAATCTTTTCTCAACTTGTGGAATCTTGGGTGAATTTCAAAATGCCATTAAATCTACGCAAATCGGCAGCTCTGCACTGTAAGTACAGCGACGATCAATGTATAATTAATGTCAGTTTACTCTTAGATTTTAGTTTTGGTAATCTGACAACTATGATTTTTTGCGCTTTGAACCCGTTTAAAATATCGATATGGGGCAGGTCCTATGCCCAAGTACCTATTTTTCTACATGAGTTCAGTTCCAGAAAATACATTATTGCCACATTGCATTGCACGGACCGTTGCTGTAAGCGGATTTTTTTTTTCTTTTTTTTTCTTGCGTATCTTTCAAATTTCGCGCTCTTTTTGTTGTTGCAGGGAGTTCAGAGCCCGGACCGACGCCTGTACCTCCTAGATGACTTGCTCCTGGTAACCAATTCTCGGTCGAACCTCAAAGAAAAAGAGCGAATGTCTGAGCTGTGGCTTACCAAAAGCGCCATGGGCGACGTCACCAAACTTGGCAGATCTCCTGACACATCTTTTGTCATCGGTTGGCCATCCAACAATGTTGTAGCTACCTTCAGGTAAGTGAACCATATCAAAATAATTACAAATTGCTGAAAATATTCTGTCTTCGCACGTGGTTTGTACTATGAATTTCAAAAGAAAGTCCTCTCATCGAAATTATTGTTCTTGACGATTTTTTTTTTTTATTTATCGTTTTAAATTTTTCGAGGCATAATGTCACAAGAGGCAATAATGTGCGACTCAGAAATACCTGAAAACTGTAAAATTTCTCAAATTGACCCCCCCCCCCCCCCAAAAAAAAACATGTCATCACTTTTGAGTCTTCCCCTCAACTTTGACCCCCAAAAATTCAACTCCACCCTATCCAGAAAATCAACTATAACTATAGTTACGCCACCGGTCAGTATTATGGAAATGAGACCTCTCATCAGAGCGTGTTTTAAATGTAAATAATCAACCTACAAGGTACCAAAATTTCCTAATTAGCCAATGACTGTGTTGTATAACACAACACCATGTTTGTGCTAATTAGGAAATTGTAGTGCATGCGTCTATTTTGTATCCACGCGCGAACTCAGGTATGAATTTAACGTTATAGAAAACATAGTTGACCTTGATCATTCTTCACGAGCGTGAAGAGAGCGAGGCGGAAGGGTTGGGAGAAGGGTGAGGGAAGGAGATTGAATAGTGAATATTTAAAACTCCCCTCAATGAAACGAGAGTTGAGCGGAAGAGGTAAAATAGGTAGGGTGTACACCGTACGCTAATAATGCAAGAGAGAGTTTAGGAATGAGGAGCAGGTACCGGAAAGGATTAAAAGACCCATTTTTCTTGGCTCGGAAAGGGATCTTTTCGATGACCTGAGCCTGAGGGATGGACGGAGCACTATGGTCTGAGATCGAAGAAAAAAGTGGCCAAAAATCAGTGGAAAAAAATCCATCGAAAATCTTCGTTTCCGACCTGTTGGACTTAATTTAAAAATGTTTAGTGACACTTTTAGGGTTGAATAACTTGTTAAAATTGGTATTAAAAGTTAACAAATGATAAATTTGTGATGAAATCACTTTCTGATTTTTGGCCACTTTTCGACGATCTTTGATCATTGTGCGGTGGAACGAAGGCTACCAACAATGCAAACTCGAGGCCTAAAGAGGGCAGCTTTGCCGATGAGAAAACAAACGCTAACTTCTCAAGGTCGCTTTGCTCGAAGATGATTTACAGCTCGTCTCGGTCAAAAATGTTGACATTTTCAACTCAACGTCTTTCATCAGTTTCAATTCCCATGATCCTTTGCGCCTTTTACTCTTTAGCCTGAGAAAATCAGAAAAATTACTATGGAAAATGCCTGCCGTCGCACATTTGACCGAAAGACGGATTTTTCTGGACTTTAAAATCCAAATATGCTAGGTTTTGCCTCAGAAGAAGTATTGGTATAACAGTAGCATAGCGCAACGAGAAATTCTCTATCCCTGTATTTTCACCATTGAAACACGTGTGTTGGACAAGAATAGGTACTATCGACGAATTAAAGATTGTCGCGAGATTTTCACGAGATAAGTTTCGCCTTCAAAGTTCTGGTTTAGCCACTCTTCATTCTCCTTACACCTTGCAGGTGAGAGGCCAGTACGGGTGGGGCGGGAAAGTCGTTGCAGATCAGTCCCCCACTCACACTCACAATTGAAAAAGTGTGAAAATCTCGCGACAATCTTTAATTCGCCGATACAAGGGGACAAAACCTTTTCGATCTATCCTCTTTCCACTTGTATCTTCAAAGGGAAAATGAGAGAGATGCAATAAGAGATTCTGGCTACACCGAGATATTGTCGACATCGAAGACATTCAGCACAGTGGAAAGGAGTGAATTCGATGATGAGGGGGATGATGAGTGCAGGACTTGTGGAAAACGGGCCGGAATTGCGGCAAATTTGCCAGTCCACCGTCGAAAATAACCTTCAAATTTGTTCATGCGGTCAACTCCGTTCAAATACTAAAAGCATCGTGGCTACACTCCCCATCCCCATACAATAGTTTAACTTTAGAGGACTCTACTGTCTCTAATCATCGTCCACTCACTAAAATTAAGTGGGTAGTTAAATGTTTCTACTTAGCAGTATCGATTTTGCCTATTCAAGTTATTGAAGGCGCTGCATACGTAAAGTGTCGTGAATTGCTTCCTACGTAGTTTTGGGGGGGGGGGGGGGCTCTCCTTTCAAGGGACTATGATCACCTTCTGCCCGCTTAAATTAAGTGAGTAGTTAAATATTCGTACTTTGCGGGGTCAATTTTGCCAATTCAATTAATTTAAGGCGCTCTATACATAAAACACTTTGACCAGATTTTCATCCAGTGTTTCTTCAAAAGACTTCAATAACTGTTCGCCTGCTAAAATTAAGTGCGGGTAGTTAAATATTCCTACTTTGCGGTGTTAATTTTGCCTATGCAATCAATTATAAAGGTGCTCTATCAAACATTATAGTTTGAGACTGTTTATAATTCAGGGATGCCTCACCCGTTAAAAATAAATTAAACTTATGTGAATTACAAATATAAGCGCGGGAGTGAGTGCGTTCTAACTTCTTAGACGTGGAATCGAAAGGGTTGAAATGTAGATTTTTTTTTCTTGGAATGGTGTCCTAAAACATGTTTACTTCGGTCCAATGTGTGTCGTGTTAGTTACCTGCAAAGGCCCAATTTAAATATTTTCAATACAGGGGTAGAGACTTGACCGACGACCATAGCAGCGTTATAGTTAGGAGAATGTATGGTAAGCGGAACCTTCAGACCTTCAGTACTTATTGTCGATACGGACACAAGTGCTTTGCTTTCAATGCGAATCGGAAATGGTCAGAGTTTTCTCGCGCTTTTTCAGCCCTTCTTTTCCAACATTTCCTTTCATTCCCTTTTTTTAAAGGACGCGTCCTATTTCGCTACTCTGAAAGAAGGTTCAACGGCGGTTTCATTATGTCCTTATAGGATAAATCGGAAGATTTACAATCATGCTCAATTTGTGTTGTGTATACCGTCTGTTTTCTATTGGTTTTCTACAGCATAAGTGTTTGTGTGTGAAGGTTAAAATTATGATTTTATAATATTGTTGGTCCTCCAAGGACGGCTCATGAACCAGCGTGCAAAGTTTTTCTATAATTTAAACCTATTTAAAATTATCGAAGAAGTTCGATTGAATCGATTGAAAATCGATTCTTTTCCTCATGTGTGTATGAGAGGTGATAGAAAAATATAGTGGCGAGTTAGCCTAAATTAACCCTTTTAGTTCCACGCTCGAGTATACTCGTTTCTGTGACTATAGATGTACTATGACCTTCCAAAGAAAGTCCTCCGATCGAAACCGCCACCGCCCTTGATAATTTTTTCCATGATTTTCCATTTCAAAAATGAAGGGTTCTTTACGTGTAATTCGCCTCTATGTCTTCCTTTTCTCGTTCAGCGAGAGAGAGAGAGACACCGGCGGACCCAAGAAATTGTCCTTCTCCTTTTCTCTCTCTCTCTCTCTCTCTCTCTCTCTCTCTCTTTTCCCATTAGAACGCATGTGTTAGAAAAGGATAGAAGAGGGGACGAAAATCACGTTACTTCCTCTAAGTAATCTGCTCTTTTCTAACACACACGTTCTAATGGGAGAAGAGAGAGAAGGACAGATTCCTGGATCCGCTAGTAGAGAGCGAGAGACAAATTGCTGAGACGAGTTGGATTGTCTATTTTGAGGTTATTTTGTTTTGTTTGTAAACATTCAATGATAAATTGAAGCAATATTTTGTCTTATGATGTCACGTCAACTCAGTATGGCAGTTTATTTCATTACGTCTGCATCATCACGTGGTTGTTTTATTTCTATTTAGTATTTATCGTCAAATACTGACTTAATAATTTTGAACAATATTGTCTTGATATTCCTTGAAAACCGGGCCCCCGTGAGAAATAGTCGGAAGAATTCTGGGCGGCGAGAGTAAACAAAATCACCCCAGTATCGTTGTGTGTGTTGAGCTACAATGCTGTGTGACTCATCCCCGTATCAATAAATGAGCATAGTTATCTCAGAGACGGATGGGTGACTATGCGACAATAATTGAAACCGTCTCCGGGGAAAAAAAGCCCATAAAACAGTGGGTCAGCTCTTCCCGAGAATTGTGCATTGTAAGCAAATGGAGGTTTTTAGCTGTGAAGAGCACACCTCTCGTTTTATGGGTCATCCTCCCGAAGACACAGCTTCAATTGTGACATCTACGTCTGTCGTCCACGGGGGGGGGGGGGGGATTCATGTCGTTCAGCCTCCCAAACATTTTCATTTTATTTCACAGAGGGGCTCATACAGACCCGAAACTCCCGAGATGTGAACACAACCCGCCCTTATCTCAAATCTTCCCTCTCCCCTCTCTCTTGTCTCTTCCAGCTCGTATTTAACCCCCTTCCCTTGTTTTTGTTT
Source organism: Trialeurodes vaporariorum (assembly GCA_011764245.1). Taxonomy (NCBI): domain Eukaryota; kingdom Metazoa; phylum Arthropoda; class Insecta; order Hemiptera; family Aleyrodidae; genus Trialeurodes; species Trialeurodes vaporariorum. The sequence goes on along the minus strand of VMOF01000024.1, from coordinate 65,384,676 downwards.
TTAACTTCTTACCCCACGTCACATGTCTCCCGTGGGTCCATTGCCATCCGATCTCCCGGCTCCAGTCCGGTAGAGAATGTTCCCGAAGTTGTAATTATGCGAAGATAATTTAGATACGAAAACATCGTCAAGAACATAACCGTCATTGTAAGCATTTTTTTAAAGGATGTTTTTAAGAGGGTGATGACTTCTCTTTAACGAGGGGGTAACCGTGTGGGGGGTCCAAATTCTTCTACATGAACCGGCGAGACTGACTTTGGTATCAAACTCGGAGTAATGAAATCAAGATAATGAACATACTGATCCTTTTTGATTGATCAATCATCTTCTGGAGAAGAGGGGGTTTGATCAATCAATTAATAAAGTAATGACTTGTTTTTAATACAGGGGTGCCGGATTTTGTTACTGAAACCGTCCGTAACTTGTTGGGGGAAAAAAATCAATTTCTCTTTAATTTCATCCATCTCAAATCTGTCGAAGAAATTCATTATTTCCGTGGCTGTCCGCTTTGTCCTCGAGACTCAGGCTTAACCCTTTCAATACCACACCCGAGTTATTGGTTTTCGTAATTCGATCTCTCATTGACCGGAAAATCTAGGGTCAACATCTGCAAAATTACTATTCCTCGAGCGCCTTCAATTACCGGGATAGGCAACGTGAACACCGCGAAGTAGGAACAGTTAACTATACCCCACTTTTGAGCGATTTATAGCTTTGATTTCTCCTGGACACTGGAACCTGGTAGTTAAAGGGTTAAGAAGTTTTCTGAGTAATCCAGGACAACCTTTAACCCTTTACGTACCAATTCTGTATTTCTTCGTGTAATTAAGTATATTTCTAGCGGACTTATGCCATTATGTAGACAAAAAAAAACCAAGAAACAAAAAACAAAAACAAATATCGTGGAGTAGGGTTGTTTATCTACCAGCTTGATTTGAGTGCGGACGCGCGGTGATTTGATCTAAACTGGTCTTAAAATTAAATGAAAAAAATAAATAAAAAAATAAATTGATCATTAGATAAATATAGAGATAAAGATAGGTGGATAGATAAATAAATTAAATAAAAAGGGTGAATAGCCCGTTTCAGACGTACAAAGTGGTTTGCTGTGAGCAAAGGATTGTTACATCACGCGATTCCACAAAATGCTAAAAAATGTTTTCGCTTCGTGATAAATATTGCGAAGCATATTGTGGCTATGCGCAGAACCCCTCACACACCTGCTTCCAGCAAACCACTTTGAATGTATGGCAAGGGCTGGTGAATCGAATTTGGCATTCACCTCGCGTATAATAGCACAGAATAATACAATCAGAACGGAAACTCCCATAAGAGCCAATGGAAGCAAGTTTGGAATTTAACGGCACCAATAGGCAACGCTGTGGTCCTATTTCCCAACATGGCGGACGTGTGTGATTTGTGTTGAAACTCCTTTATTTCTGTAAATTCTGGAAAGAAATCATAAGTTTTCAGCCTCACTTTTATTCTAATGGCATTTCCGAATGAAAATTTCGCGGATCATGTCCTATCTTTTTTTTTCGCGCGCGAATCCAGATGTAAACATCCTATATCCCAACATGGCGGACGCGAAATGAATTTGCTTCAAAATCCGACAGAGTTTCCGTTCTGATTGTAGGTATTATTCTGTGATAATAGTTTGAAGATCATTGTTCAATGTTCGAATGCATCTTCATATCGCTTTTGTCTAATATTAAGAGCATTGTAAAATCTAAACTGAACTCAACGCAGTTAATTGTTGTTTAACTAAAAGTCGAATAAATCTATATAATGTAACGCATTGTAATGCACCTAATGAGTGTCGGTCTTCTTAATTGCGGAATCAGAACGTATTTTCCACCGTTGAATGCAGGGGGTGGGAATAACGCCTTCCCCTTATTCGAGATCGCGAAAAGAGAAAACTTTCTCCGAGGAAAGAAGTCCGTTCGGTAGCGTTCGGTCTTGCTCACTCAGTGTTGCCAGATCGAGGGTAAAAAGCTGTATCGTCCCCATTTAAATCAATATAAAGCGTACGGCTTTTTCGCCCCAATCTGGCAACACTGCGCTTATTGGATTGATTTGTGGCCTCTATTCAACATAAATAGTTTCGTGTCCTTATGCCATGCCTACATAAACTGGGTAATATCATGCTCTACAAATAAATGGGCCTGTTCGCTGTCGTAAACGCATCGCAATTTGGCAACCATGAAATTCATCTCATTTGAGCGTATGAGAAACAATCGATTCTTGAAGGGACCATGGTTTGTTTACTAATCGATTGTTTCTCATGCATTCAAATAGGAATAATATTCGGTTGCCAGATTGCTGGATCCACTTTTGTAGCGTCATGGAGGGTTGGATCCTTTGTATAATCGCGTGAAAATCACATGAAAAGCAGCAAAATGTCTCAAAATCCACTCACTAACTCAATAAATGCGATTATTAAAATTTAAAATTGGCGGTTGAATGAGTGCGTTTTAATGAGCTCTCTCCATGATGAATCACATTTCTCAGCATAGAAAGTTGCTACTTCTCCCTTGTGGCTTGCTTATTCGACCACAATCTTGGAATTTGGTTTTCAGAGTATTTATTGAGTTTTTAAGTAAATATTGGAATTTGCTACTGCTGTGGCGGCTCGTGCGATTTGGCAACAGTGTTTTTATCCCATTTAAATACATGGAAAACAATCGAAAATCGAGGAGGCTGCCAGCCTCCGCTTGAATCGATTTATTGCCTAAGTTTAAGTGGGAAAAATGCATGGTTGCCAAATCTCAGAGGCCGCAACTGTGCTACTGCTCTCGACGTTATTTTCAAGTTATTTTACACTATTTTAAGCCTGCTTTATAGCTGTACCTAACAGAAGTTTTCAACAGACCCATTTTACCTCTACCCAGATATGAAGAAATATTTTTAAAAAAAATTTGAAAACATTGACAATATTTTAAAAACATTTTAGTAAAAACATTTTCAAAAAGTTTTTACAAAAATATTTTAAAAATATTTTCAAAAATATTTTGACAACTAATTGGCATGAACGCAAATCACGTTTTTTTTAATGTTTTTAAAACATTTACAAAAGGTTACCAAAAAAATTTTCGGCAAGATTTTCAAAATATTTTTAAAATATTTCTTTCAAATCTGGGTATGTAGACTTAATTCACCTCGAGCGTAAACTCCATGCGGTCTTACCAAAAGAGCCCTAAACTCTAAATTATTCTTCGTTCAGTTTTTCAGCCATTTTTGGCTGATTTTCTATTCTCAAAAATAAGTATTATAGTTTTGTGAGTTTACTGATATGAATTCTTTGTTTTCATTAGCCGCACGTCGTAAACCTGTATGCACGGAAGAGAAAAAAAACTGTCCCCAAACCGTGCGAAATAATGGACCATTGGACCTCCAACAACTCTCTTTAATCCCGGTATATCTTCAGGTGCAGTCGATCTTTCTCGAAGTCAAGGAGGAACTATACCCTGAAAACACCACCGAATAAAGCAAAACCGCCGTAAGTGCTACGGGAAGCCTTCGAAGGTACAACGTTTTTGCTTTGTACGGTAGAAAACGACGCGACGCGACAGCCCAAGGAATCGCATTATAAATCTCAATTCTCGAAACTACTCCGGTTTCAGACACAGGCAGACTGACTGGCACCTCCAAAAATCAAACCCTCTTTAAGACAAGACAGTCTTCATTATTAATTCCTTTCGAGAAAAGATGTCTTTGGTTGTCGGAGATCTTGTGTTGCAGTCTCTATATCTATATATACTCGATGCACTTGTATGCGCGTTGGAAGCGTGCGTGCTCGGTGCAACGTGTACAAGTGCCAAAACAAGGGGGAGAGTTATAAGTAAAAAGAAGAAGATTTGAAGAAGAGTCAAAGAAGTCAACATTTCAACAACAACAGCACTGAAAAGGATGTCTTCAACCTTGTTTCTTGTTAGGTTCGCGTCCTCCTCCCCCCCTCCCCCCTCCCCCTCCCCCCTTCCCGTAGCCCCGACAGCTTCGACTTGACTTCTTATTCACACAGTTCACTTGGCCCTGCCTTTCGCCCCCCCCCCTCCCCCCCCGGCCACCATCGGTCCATAGTAACAATCCCTCGAATTAACCCGAACGCGGCCCATCATACGTGACTTTACCCGTGAACAGGGCTTTAGCTATGTCTAATTTATGTATGAAGACACGTGATTTCAGCAAATGAAGAGTCTATGTAAATTGGAAATCCTTCGTGAGCCCGCGTGTCTTTCGTTTGTGCTATCCTCATGATGTTTAGGCCTTTTTTTAAGGCCTCGCGTCTCCGTGGAGGATGAGAATAAGGCTCCGTGGTAGCAAGGCCTATATAGGGCAAAGGTACCTGCCTTTCAACATTTATTTATGGTCCCGATGATTGACATGTCTGTTTTTTTGCATAAGAAAAAAAAATTAGGTGGGTTGTACAATTAGTCCAAGAGAGCGGAAATAACTGATTGTCAGAGAAAAATCAAATGGTCACATCACTTTTTTCCCCCATCATTCTCTTTCTCTTGATTATTAAAATTTCGTCCAAGGAAAACAAATCTTGTTATTAGCGAAAACAAAACAAAACAAAACAAAATCAATTTTTTTTTTTTTTAATATTTTCTTTCGATGAGCCTCTTTGCAGGCCGTCTATCTCAACGAGCTTTACATTTATCTGCAGAGGTATTGTCTATAATGGGTAATCTGCGTAACCACCGTATAGGATTTTCAGGTTAAAAAGGTTTTTAAGGTTTAATTTTTTCCATCTTTACCCATGTATTTTAGCGCAACCATTCAGTGACAAACCATATTCAAGCCTCTCTCCGTTAAATCATTACATCAAAATACATGGGAATAAATGGGCAAAATTACACCTTAAACCTAACCTAAAAATCCTCTATGGCGGTTACGCCGGTTTTCCACTAGTACTCTAAATAAATGTCAATCTCTCTGGTCTATCTGGACATTTCTTCTTTTATTTCTGTATACATGGATACTTATAGCTTGTATTTTCTGTTGCTTTTTTCTCGAATTCGCTCTTTTTGCCTCTCAGTTTTTTTTGCACCCCCCCCCCCCCGCAATCACCGGATCACCCTCTTGTCCATTACGATAGCAAATGAAAAAGACTTGGGGGTTCATTGATTAGAAAATGAAAGTGATTTTAGTGAATGAAACAATTTCACGTTAAGTCACCTCAATTTCCGGTCTCACTCTGAAACGCTTTATTCAATCGGACATTCGGACGGCTTAATGCAAGATGGAAGTAAATTTCTATAGATCTCGCGTAAGTACAGTAGATTCCTTGCAGCGTAAAGCCGTCAAATTTGGGCTATATTTGGCGTCGGCTGGGGTAGTGAGAGGGGGGGGGGGGGAGATAGTAGATTTAAGGATAAAAACAAAGACGTTTTATCCGGTAGATTGACGACGTTTTTCGATGAGCTCTGAGCTCATATGGCGACCCCGTCTTCCGCCCCCTCCCGGCCCCAATCCTCCGTGACTTTCATTCGTGAAATTGGCCACCTTGTCATTCGACATCGCCTCGCCTTGATAATGGAGCCTACTTGAAGGGGCCAAGGGAGGTTTTTGACAATAGAGGCCAGCGTTTTACAGATGATCGAGCCAGTGTTTTAAAAGGTCATGTTTTTCGATGGCTGCAGTCGATGTTGATTTCCAGGCGCGGCGCGACGCGACGGTTGGGCACGGGACGAGCACTGGCCCCTGATCTGATGCCCAGCCGGCCGGAGTGGAGTCCCGGGACCACGGCCCTGGCCCCTGGCCTCTGGATCCATTGACGGGCCAAAAAATCGAATTTCCGTCCCTGGATTGGACTCATGTTGGTTTTTTTTCTTTCTTTTTTTACATTTCCTTTATGAGCGTGTTTTTGTTGCTGTTGTATAAATGTTAGAATGAAAAGGCCGACATGATGTCCGGTGAGATAGCTGATATTGTCTCGGCCGCAAGACTAACTGGCGCAACATTGTAAATCTTGTCTCAATCTTTTTTTCCCTCTGTCTTCTTTCTTTCTCTGCGCTTGTCTCCAGAACACTTTCACGACTCGCCACTCACACGCCGAGGTCTGATATCATCAGGATACGTTTCCTTCGTCCAGGTGTTTGCTATAGAATCTTTTTTTTTTCTCTCTCGCTCTCTCGGAGTATGTGAACTTTTCGCGACTTTGCCTATATAGCGCGAAACAACCTTGGAAAGCTCGAGGGACGGTAGATTGAGGTGAAAAGACTAAATTTAATTTTTTGATCCATCTGCTGTGCCCCACCATTATGGTGATTCTTGAGCGTTTAGTGACGATTTCTGCCACCAGAGCGCTACCGTTCAATTCATGTCAAATTACAGGCCGAACGTAATTTATATTTGAGAAAACGGAGTGTCATAGTTACTATATCATCATCTGAAGAACGTCTCTGCAAAATATCTCATCAATAACTTCAAAAATAAGGCTGAAAGTACCAAAAAATGAAATATCGCATTTCGATACAAGAATCGATTCGCGACATTTCATTTTTTGGTACTTTCAACCTTATTTTTGAAGTTATTGATGATATATTTTGCAGAGACACTCCTCAGGTGATGATCTAGTAACTGACACTCCGTTTTCTTAAAAATAAATTACTTTCGGCCTGTAGTTTGACTTAGAGTCCCTATATGTAGAGAGTTAAGACAAGAGGGTAGTCAACTTCTGATTGGTCGATGAATTTTAGGCTCTACGGACGCCGCCATTGGATGCGATTTTGCACTTTTGTTTTGTTTACCAACGGTCTTTTACAGATAAAAGAGTTAATTTGCGACTAATCTGTTAATTTTAATCATATAATGCACCACAAGAATGTCTATAAATCTCAAAAGAATCATTAAAAAGCGTTAATACATGTCGATCAACAAAAGCAGGGAAAGATTACATCGTTTCAAACTTAGCGGAACTGTAATCTTTGCTATGGAGCAAAACACAACAACGGCCTCAGAATGTAAACAAATGTGCAAAATCGCATCCAATGGCGGCGCCCATGATTTCTCTTGTCTTAACTCTCTACATATAGGGACTCTAGTTTGACTTTAATCGAACCGTAGCGCTCTGGTGGCAGATATCGACACTAAACGCTGAAGAATCATCTTAATCCATAATTTTAGACTGATCAACATGTTTTGGCCGCGAATAGTCGGTTTTATATTCGATACATGGCGTCAGGGATCCGGCCTCGCTAGGTAATTTGAGACTTAAACAGAAAACCGGCGACGCTTTGATACCAATACCTAGCTTCGACTGTTGACAGTATTTGGTGTCTGAGAGGCCAATGGACTGGACCATGAACTTCCGTTTTTGATATATCAATACATTATCATCAAAGCAAGCGCGTTAATTTTCACAGCCGTTTGCATTGACGATAGTGAGCCCCTCAGTCCCCCCCCCCCCCCCCGAACAAAAAAAAGGTCTCAAGTTCAGCTGACATCAGCATACGTCCTCATTAATAAGTAATCGTAGACATCAGATGGAGTCAATACTCGAGATCAAATGCGGCGTGTAGCTCGAAAAGGCAAAGGTACCCATAAAACATTGGATATGCTCATTATCAGAATTCTAAATACTATTCCAGGGTTTAATTCTCGGAAAGAGCTCATCTGATGTTTCATGGACCTTTTTTTCTCTCCAGCCATACCGCTTCCAGTGATTGCGTATGAATGAATGGAATTGAGATCAGTTTACCGAAGTTGAGACTTTAACTGTCAACGGAGCGCGCTGATTAAAAAGCCTACCCTTGACCAAAAAAAAAGTCGCGCGCAGCAAATACTGCGTTTTGCGCATTCACGAGTGAAGTGGAGAGAAGAAAAATATTCGTTTCAACTTTCACGCGTGTTCAGAGTAAACGATTAACGACTCAAGAAATTCTGACGATGGAATCTCGTACTCCACTGGTCGATTTTTTCAGTCATTAAGTCCTCCATTCATAATTGGACGGTTCATGCCGATATTGCAGATCAGTGTATAACTGTAATCTCAGAAAGTTTTACGCGGCAAAATTCAAAATGTCTTGCTTCATCTTAAAACTTATTTTTGTCTTTGTTTATTTATTTATTTGTTTATCTATATCTATTTATTTCTATCTATCTTTTTTTTTTTTTTTTTTTTTTTTTTTTTTTTTTTTTTTTTATAAATATAATTGTTTTCGTTTTTTGAGATTTTGCTTCCATCTCCTTTAAACTTTGCGCCTATGACTATATTTCCACAAGTTCTTTTTCTTCTCTTTCCCCCTTTAAGCAATTTACTTGAAAATCAAAAGAAGCGTTTAATTATCCTTAATTCGCTGTTTCATGTTTTTTTACCGCCAAATTGGTCCGATTCTATGCCATTAATCTGAGTGAAGCCCCGTCATAAGCAAACCACGCCCAAATGGAAGCTCAATACTCACCAGTGTCTCTCACAATCAGTGAGGCCTGTGGTGTGCGATCTATCGAAGCATTATTTCTCGAAAATTTCAAAATCTCGATCAATCGAAAATTCACCCATCTTAAAATTTCATTCCATGATCAACTAGGCGGTGGAAAATACGAAAATTTTCGAACGATAGGTATTTTTATGAAGTTTCGAGCAATCGAGTGGTCGATTTCGAAACTTTCTCCAATTTTTTTTTTTGACCATCGAACGAGAACAGGCCTACTCCGGGCTTTTTCAATCTTCCTAAAAGGTTCAGGCGAGGTCAGTGGCGAAGCATGCTTTCCGGCAACGTAGCATTTTCTCCATTTAAACCCGTGTAAAAAAAATCGAATTTGGCAGTCATCGCCGATTCATAGTTCGATAGTTCTCGTTGGTTTAAATGGATCGAATGCAACGCTGCCAGATTAAGCGCTTCGACATTGAGCGAGGTGAAAGCAAGTGCATCACAGCATATTCAACAGAGGGTGATAATGAGTGAGGCTCATCTTTGTGTCCTTATTATCGAGGTGTAAACAAAAACTTGTTGCTGTTTTGCTCGACTTGTCGCCTTCGACAAAAAAGAGGGTTGGCGTAGGTCTTCATCCCTTCAAACCCTTGCTCCCCCGGCTCTCCTCCCTGCTTGCTGTGCACTTGGCGGTTACGCTTACGAGTACGAAAAAGGGGTCTCAAGTCTCAACCTCAACTATCTCAAAAGAGAGAGAGAAATATTTCGTTGGAGGAAAATATTCCTTCCCCTCCGTAAAGTGGCGGGCCACGTCCTCAGAGTTTATTTCAGAGATACCTCGGCTACGGGCAACGAGAATTACACCGCCCTCTCGCATCATCCCCTTCCACCCCTCGGCGCACCTTACCTACACCCCACCCCTCCGAGATTCCTATGCAGTCAGTCGGTGCACAGGCTCAGCTTTTGTCTGCGTCTACTATTCTTGTGTATAGCTCACTCTCTCTCTTTCGTTCTTTGTCTCTCTCACTCTTTCGCTCGCTCATCAGTATTTCCCCTCTCGCTCTTCGAGACAGACACTCCGGGGACCCGACTATCCGACCCCGTCTTCAACCTCGCCGGAGGAACGTAATTTAGTTTTCGAACATCGCTCGTTAGGGGCAGGTCGTGTATCCAAGTGTTTCGTTGGCTGTTGTTTGTGCGCACGATAGGTTGTGATCTCGTGGTTTTAAAATGTTTCGGAAATGTGACGTTTCAGCTGTTGTTTTGCGGATTATTTGTGTAGATTCTTTGAAAATTTATTTCCGGCGTGGTTTTGGATTTTTTGGTGTTTTTTAATTAATCGCGGGATTTTCGGATTTTTTTGGTTTTAACGATTTTTTATCGCTTCTTATTTGTTTTTCGGTTTTATATTTTTGTTTTTCGATGCGGGTTTGAAGAGTGGAGAATATTTTTTGTTCTTGTGATTATGGTGGTTATGGTGTGCGAGGAGGATTTCGAGGAAACCTCCTCGGAGTGTTGGAATTTTAGTCGCCGCCCGAAATTTTTTGTCGAAAGGAAGAGGACGTATAAAATACGATGGAGTTCAAATTCTAGTCATTCTACCTCAAATTTATTCCAAAATTTTAATTCGGATCCTGACGAGTGAGTGTTCTCTTCCACTTTGATAATTCACACAATTTATTTTAATTTAAAAGAATCATTTTTAATTTTTTACAGTTCAATTTTTTAAGTAACCGAAAAAATTTCAGGAACAAAGTGAGATTGAAAAGCCGAAGATATCAAAATCCTCTATCGTGAACTTCCGTGCTTTAGGGGGTTCTGTTCCCCCCCCCCCCTTAATTTTCTGGGTAGTTGTAAAAATGTCAATGTTTCTGATGAGATATAACTAAACAATTGTAAATATTTTTTGGCCGCGTAGGTACCTCGGTTATGTAGCGATTGTTTTCTGGGTAAATAAAATAATTGAATCTGGAGAGGTTTCAAATTCTGAGAAAAATGAACTCGGGTTGAAAAGGGACTGTTTCAAGGAAGACCTGAACAAAATAAAATCATTGAACCAACCCCCGGAAACAGTCTGTAGTCAAAATTCGCGATCTTTCCTAAATTGGTGCATGATGTTTTAGGTCTTGGCAACTTAGCTGCTGCATAGAAACGTTAATTACTTAAAAGAAAAAGCGATTCCTCACATATCGCATGCCGTATCCTTCAAACAAATTGACCGATTCGCGCCATCAATTTTCTCATAACCCTTTCATTATTATGTTAAGGTTACCTGGAAGAAATCACTGAAGCTCTTATAGCATTCTCTTCAGTGGGTAGCTTGGCTCAACCAGGATTTCTTCTATCTCTCTCATTTCCCATTTGAATGTATAAGTAGGAAAGGGACAGAAAGTGGGGGGTTTTATCCCCTTGTCCATCCTTGTCCATTATACGTTTTTTAATGGAGAAAAGAGAGAGATGAAGAAACTCTCGGTACGATACTGGTGGGTAGTTAACTATTCCTGCTTCGGAGTGTTCGTTTTGCCTATCCTCGTAATTGAAGGCGCTCGGTGAATCTTTATTTTGCAAATGTTAACAATTTTGGACTATTCGCGGAGTAACCTTTACTGCCGCTATGAGATTAAAGGGTTAGATCTCTAGTGGTTTGACCAATTTAGAGACAAGAAGCGCTCGAAAGTTTTATTTGTAAGATATCTTTGAAACGGCGCCAGATGAAGGCCATCGATATTCATATTCACAGAAAAAAAAAACAGTAAAAACGCTGTGGTATCACTGGCAAACCCTTTGGTATAAAAGTGACCCAGTGAAAGACTTTAGTAAAGCAAACTAAAGGGTTTTTTTTAACATCCAACTGAAGAGGTTTTGCTGGGTAAACCAAAGATAATTTGGTTGGCTCAACTTGAATATTTTCTAAGTCATTTCCTTTTCTACCAAAGGTTATGTTAGCGCTACCAAAGTGTTTTTCTGCTGTTTTTTTTTTTTTTTTCCTGTGATACTGGTTACCGGTATCAAGGTGAATCCAGACCTCTTAAGGATATTGATCGTCTTAAATATCGATTATATTGCTTAGGTCTGAAAAGGTTTAGAATGTTTTGGTAAAATTGGACTCTTGTTTCAAAGAAACATGATTTAGGCATAGTCATGCGAGATATTCTTGGGCAAAACCTAATATTAACGGTAAAACCAATGTTGTCGGATTGGGGTGAAAAAGCCGTTTTTACGTTTTACATTGATTTAAATGGGAGACAATACGGCTACTTAACCCTCGATCTGGCAACACTGGGTAAAACCGCGGTCAAAAGGCGGTGCGCAGATTGATATATTATGACGGATTGTTCGTCGATACGCCTTTTGATTGTAGTCTATCCATAGCTGTAGACAGGCATTTGTCTTTCTCTATCTTTGCCCATTTAAACGCATGTGTTAGAGAAGGATGGAGATAGGAGCTGTCACGTGACTTCAGCCACTGATGCTGTCTTTTTCCAACACGTGCAGTCAAATGGGGAAGGAGAGAGAAAGACGAATCCCGGCAACGACTTTGGTTCTTACCGTTAGTTTCGGGTATTGTCCCTCGATTTTTTCGCATTAGTCTTCCTCGAATGTCGAGTTTCCTTTGAAGTCACGTCTCAATTTTCCCGAAATATTCAAAACCTTGTCAGTTTCAACATTTATTGTAAAATTCCCCCCCCCCAGAGGCGTAAATAACGCCCCCGCAGCCCCCGCGGCGCGGGGGGGCGCAACATTCCGAGGGGCGCAAAATCAAGGGAGAAAAAGAGGGGGAAAACCTTGCAAAATGCGGCTTCAAATAATATCCTCGTGTTAGAGGTTGGAGACGGAGAAAAGAGAGTGTGGAAAAGACAGAGGTGGGAGAAGAGAGAGGCAAAATATTAAAAGGCAGGCAATAATTGCATTGTTTGTAACGAAAAGAGGCAAACATCTCGTTTTGAAACTCGTGTGAAAAAAAAGAGCGGTCAGCCAGCCTACCCCAGTGGAAGAGGCAGAGGGGCGCGGGGGAAGTAAAAATAGAACATATTGGGAACTAAATAGAGTCTGGTCATATAAGTGCGTGACCAAACAAAACGGCAATAAAATCATGCAGTACCGAAAAAAATTAACTTTGTCTTTGTCGCATCGTATCTGCCTTTATTCAAGGGCCGACACAAGGGCTGCGAATCTTCTTTCCTCAATTTTTCGTCAGATTTTTTTTTTTTCTGGACTTCCGGTTTATGAATACCCAAGACCTTCACGGGACATATGACCTGGTGGGGGGAGGGGGGAGGGGGAGGGGTGAGAGGCTCAGGGCGGAAGGGGCGCTGTTTTTGAGTTCGCGGGGGGCGCGAAATTCTTATTTACGCCACTGCCCCCCCCCCTTTTTTTAAGATCTTATCCTGCGATACTTCCCCCAAGTTCTCCTTTAGAACCTTGTTTTTTGGATCTTATTTATGTCAGGAAAAATATTAGTAATATATCGGCGCCAGTGGCGCATCGAAGGGGGTGGTTTTAGGGTCAAAACCCCCCTTAAGCATCAAGATTTTGCCCTATAAAAGGTCATCTTCGGCCAAAATTTATTTCAAAACCCCCAAACGGCCTCAGAAAATGGAAAATTTGCGGTGAAACCCCCACCAAACTAAAGTTCTCGGTGCGCCACTGATCGGCGCCAAAACTATCCTACTATCTCTAAAATGACGAGAGCTATGGTTTATGAAGTCTTGAGGTAAAAAATGCACTTCTTTTGGAGTTTGGCGGTCGACCGCGAAGTGATGGGGGACCGGTCTTGAAAAAGTGTATACTCACGCCATCTGTCGTGACGGAAACGTACTACAACCGCCCTCTTCATCTTTTTCCATCAGGATCGAAGGAAGTTTCTCGTAAAAAAAAAAAAAAAATGAGAATAGATAAATAGATTAAAGATACCTGGACTATCTAATTATTGCGCTCCTGGAAAAATGTCTCCCGGAAGGTTCTGGATCCAATTTTCTAGAGAACCTCTTTAATTAGCCTTCTTTAAAACGATGGTTTTATTTTTTACGAGACTCAACAATTATTGTTTAGGGTGAATGGCCACCTACTCATCAATCCATTCCGTGTTACTATTATGAGCTCAATAAAATGAACTGTGCAACTTTTGAACTCGCCGTAGTTTAAAGATAAATATAGGCTTTCCAAGTTTTTTGCTGCGATGTAAAATTTCAATTTTACATTCAAATTATTAGTATGGCTGGCTCTGCTAAAACGTACTACACAAGTGTGACATTAGCGTAAAGTGCCATTTGGCAATGTTTCATTTTGTCCATTTAAACCATTTAAAAACATCGAATTTATACCCTTAGATTGGATCTTTTTACAAGGGTTTTAATGGACAAAATACAACGTTGCCAAATTGCACGCCACCTGCCTCTGCAAAGGGAAATTTTTCTCTGATTTGGCTGTGACTAAAATTAGCAACCCTGCAAATGTTATGCATATTTTAAGAATAATTTTCTGCATACATAGACATAGATAAAAATAAAATAAAATAAAATCTTCTCAGTGTCATAGTTACTCAGAGATCTACGCGAGCACTTAATCGCACTGACTGTGAGAATGCCCTGGAATTTATCTCCCGTCCTCGCATCTAACGTTTCCAACTTGCATTGCAATCATTGTGACGTACATATTTTTCGGGAGGCCTTTATTCACAGCTTGGCACATCACTCAACATATCTGACCATACGCAGAGATCTCTGTAAATTCATTTTGTTTGCTCCTTGAAATCTTCAATTCCGATAGTTTGCATTGAGGCCGTTTGAACTTCAAAATTCTAAAGCTGTGATACTTAGCCTGCGAAATGACTGATGTATCACAGCGATAGTTATCTCAATTGGAACCAAAGCCTTAAACTAAAAAACGGGAAAATCGTCGGCTTAACCCTTTCTGTCATGAATTATGAAAGAAGTGTCACTGTAATCTGAAACCTATACCTACCATTAAATTGAACGAACTTTTCTCATATGATTTCATGTGCGATTCAATTTTTCCGAATTTCCACAAGATTCCATGTAAAAACGTTGTCCCTTATATTGGACACTGTGATGGAAAGGGTTAATATAAATACTAGCACGGAGGGAAGACTCAAAATTCAGAAATCGATCGTTGTGTAATAATAGTTATACTCTGTTCAGGATAAGAAGGCGGGTGAGAATTCAGGTAGTAATGCACTATTTAGCAACATTGTGGCTATGCTGGCTACTCCAACCCTTTGCAGTGTCCGTTGTTCTCCCGATCTCTCTCTTGGCACGGAGGATTTCCAAGAACCGACAGACTCAACAATTTACACACGTCCAGTAAAAATTGCGAACGGTCAAAAATACGAAAAAACGGACGAAATTTTCGCCCTAAAGGGCCAAAACTCGGCAAAAATAGTCGACTTTGAATATTGATGACTCTCATATATTCGATAATAGACGAAATATTCTGAATTTAATTCCGACTGAAAAATACGAATTTCTGAGAGTCATCAATATTCGAAGTCGACTATTTTTGCCGAGTTTTGGCTCTTAGGGCGAAAATTTCGTCCGTTTTTTCGTATTTTTGGCCGTTCGCAATTTTTACTGGACGTGTGTAAATTGTTGAGTCTGTCGGTTCTTGGAAATCCTCCGTGCCAAGAGAGAGATCGGGAGAACAACGGACACTGCAAAGGGTTGGAGTAGCCAGCATAGCCACAATGTTGCTAAATAGTGCATTACTACCTGAATTCTCACCCGCCTTCTTATCTTGAACAGAGTATAATGTCATTTATTGCGTATCTAGAACCTGTCGTATCTGCGTACCACCTCATAATAATCGGGCGAAATGACTTAAAGTACATATAGATACTTTGGAGGTTTTAGTACCTATGGCGGAACCAGTGGCGAAACGTAAAATTTGGCAACAATGTATTTTCTCCATTTAAATTCACTACAAAAGTCTAACGCTCCAGTCATCGGCGATGACCAGGCATTTTGACCTTTCTAATGTGTTTAAATGGGGGAAAAGGAACGTTGCCAAATTGCACGCCTCGCCACTGGGCGGAAGTGACCGGTATCAGAGCAAAATTGCTCTGATGTACAGTTTACTGGCTCCACAAGTAATGAAAGGAAAAAATCTAAAATAGCCCGATACGGATCACAAATACATCGGTACAAATACAAATACAAAAAAATACATACAAAAACATTGAAAACGCGAGACGTGTCACCTTCATTCCACGTGTTTTTTACCTTTTATTTTATCATACTATAATTGATTAATTAAATTAGTTAGTTTATTATTTCCTAATTAATTTTGAACCCATCTTTTGCTTAATTTTATATCTTGTTCGGAAGGAATTAAAGTTAAAAAACTCACGGCCAAGACCTCGCAATTCGGCAACTCGCGCTATTGACTCGACAAAACCAATAAATTGTATTTTGTACGCAACTATTCGTGCGTAAAGGAGTTGGTGTAGTATCACTACAATTTGAAGGAACTTTTTACGTCATGAAACCCAACCGCCAGTCGCCACTCTCGCTTTAAATCGTCAGCTCGCCAAAATCGTCTACTCATGGCAATTTCGTCTGTTCGCTTTTTGTCTGCGGGACTTTCTTTCTCTGTAACTTTCCCTTAAAGACCAGAGTCCTAAATGTCAACAAAATTCGTGCACTGTCCTATAATTTAGCCGAAGGCTGTGTCATACTCTCTTATTTATTTTTTGTCTCCGCCAGAATACCTCACTAGTGACTAGAAGATTAATCGTCCGTATCGACAGAAATGCTTACGAAATCGATAAAGCGTCGATTAAGTCACTTGAAGTATGGTATGAATCACCCCACCGCACCCCGGTCTAATGTTGTCAAAAAGTGGCCAAAAAGCAAAAAGTCTTTAGAAACTAGGAAAACTTATAACTAAACGATACATCTAAAACTAAATGACTTAAAAGATAAGCTTTGAATCAAAAGTAAATTTTTCTTATATAAATTCACATAGAAAAGTATTATTAAAAATTTAAAACTCGGAAATGTATTATTATTTATTTAATGAAAAAAAAATGTTTAATAGTAAAATTATTACATTGGAACAACTAACAATACTTTGATGTGCAACTATATTCCTACTCGACGGAACTGGTGCAGCTTCACTAAAATTTGAAAGAGTTAGGAATAATTTGAATTCCCGCCATGCGAAACCGTACGCTTTTGGTTCATCGCTCTGCTTTGAAGCAATACGGTCATTCATTTATGTGACGCTTGTCTTTTTTAGTTTATTTCAAGCTCTTTTATTCAGAATTTTGATTTTATGGTTGTTTATTTATTGAGAACTCGTTCGTGGAGGCGAAGCTCACCATAATCTTGGGAATTTGTTCAACGTCAAAGTGTCATACTTAGGAAAGAAAAATTGTTTTGATTTGAAGGAACCCGGCAAAAAAATGAGCGTTTAACGTCCGCAGGACATCCGAAGGAAATTTTGAGAAAGCCTTGATTTGATCTGGAATGCCTTCTTTTGACTTTACAAAGGTGATTGGCGAGGAGAAAAAAAATCTTGACTCTTGTCCAAATTACATTTTTTTTCCCCCGCCGGGAACGATGATTAAAAATATTGCCGAAGATCATCGGTGAGCCTCCACTTTTAAAGCAAGCTGTACCAAAGCTTCTCTCCAGCGCAGAATTACCAATTGGTGTTTCATAGACCAATTGCATCGTTTTATTCGTTATCAAAGCTATTCATCATCGAAATAATTCCACCTTTGACGTTGCCGCTTTAAAGTCAGCCTGCTGTAAGCTCAAATTTAATGATAGCATCAATTTTATCTGTGAATCTATAAATACTTATTTTTCACCACCACCCTAGTAAATTGATGAAAAGGTGTGTCGTCATCATAATATTAACCTCCAACGTTTGTTTTTTATGTTGCAGGAGCGCAGTTAAAAATCCCGACTCTGATATCAAGAAAAAGAAGAGTCCTGGACGGATGAAAATCGGACAGATATTTCGTCGAAGCCATAGTAAAGAAAATCCTGGTTGTTTATTCGGTTTACCACTCACTAAAATTGTTGACGGTGATGAACTCCCCAGACCTGTTATGGTAAGTTCACGTGAAACAAAACTAAGTAACTTTTTTTTTTGTCATAATTTCGCACAAACGGCACTGAAAAAGTCTTATTTGTTTACGAGAGATTCAAGTTTTGAAGTTGCGACTTTGAACCAACCTTTGAACCAACTCTCCCCCAGTCCTTATTCTGTTTTTGAAGCAAAATTTCGCGGGATTACTATCTAAAAGTTCTAGAGGTGATGGAATGGGGCCCATTTTTTGTTTTCTTTGTTTTTGTTTTTTTTTTTTTTTGCATAATGTCCGTTGGAAGAAGGAATTCGCTGACTGCTGTAGTGATAAAGTCGGAGAATTGTGAAAAAAAAAAAAAAAAAAGAAAACCCTTTTCGATTCAAAAACATGTTTTTCCAACGATGACATGCTCCTGAACGAAAATTGACGTCATTGGCTCGTTTAAAAATAAAAGTGAGAGCAACGCTAAATCGCGGTACTTATGCTGCTTTGATAGTCGCGCTTATCTAAAAAGCGCCTTCAATTTTCAATGACTCCACACCAACGCATCCCTGTCGTAATAGTTACCTAACCTACCACTTCATGTTTACACTTATTCATGTCTATTAGTGACCCCTGACAAAATGAGACGTACTTACTTCCAACTTAGGCTAAATTAGGTACTAAATAGGTTGCAGATTGCTTAGCTGCTTTTAATGAAAACTAAATTTTCCCAATTTATTTTTATCGGAATCGATGTATATTGGAAGAATTTATGTGCTTCCTTGTTAGCCTTTGTCAAAATAGGAGTCTCATCTTCAGTTGAATCCTCCATTTAAAAACAGACGCAACTATTTTTAAAAAGATAAATATATTGAAATTAATTTTATCAATTTATTTATTGTGAACAATTTACTTATTGTTTTTTGCTTAAAAGTCTTGAAGATAATTTTTTACTCTATATTACGCACCACCTTAGATAAAAACCACCTTTATCAGAAAGTCCTCTGGGGTAATGTTTAAAAAAGTGCATAAATTAGTACTTACCTTTGCAAGATTTTGACTGAAGTTTTGTAGACTTGTGTCTTGCACTTTGTGAAAGCGTTTCAATAAAAAAATATGTATTGCTTATTTTACAGGCTATGCTTCAACAAACTCACTCAAAAGGACCCTTCACACAAGGTATATTCCGTAAATCGGCCAACGCCAAATTAGTCAGAGATCTTCGGGACAAGCTGGATGCCGGAGATGAAGTCATCTTTGAGCACGTGCCTGTTTTGGCAACGGCAGCTTTACTCAAGGATTTCCTTCGCTCTTTGCCCGATCCTCTCCTCGTTTCCGCTCTGTATCCCCAATGGAAGGCGGCTTTAGATACTCCCAACATCCACCACAAATTACTTAGATTAAAAGGGTGAGTACCTATCTCTCTTCACTTCTCACCTTGAATCCTCAATGTTTGATGCCCATTGAAGCCACAAGAGCCCTATCGTATGATTAGAATCAGTGTCCGATATTCAGTAAATTAATTTGAGGAAAGCAAAGGTGTCAAGTATCAGATAATTTTCTCATCCAGAGATAACAGTTGCGTCATTTGCGGGTGGGCAAGGGGGGCAACTGCGTGCCCCCCCCCCCCCCCCCCCCCAAGGGTCGGCCAAAAGTGAAAAAGTGATCACTTTTTTTTTTTTTTTTTTTTTTTTTTTTAGGAGAAGAAAAAAGTTTTGAACTAAAATTTGGTGGTCATTAACGAGTTTTGTTGGAATTTAGGGCCGTAAAGGGCTGTAGAGTGTCTAAAATAATATTGATGAGCAAAAAAAAAAAAAGGTAATCACATTTTTGCCCCCCCCCCCCCCCCCCCTCAAGCTGAACCCGAAATGACACCCCTGAGAGATAATTATCTGATCATTGTTAAAAAATTAGGTGACGGATTTGGTGGCTTTCTAGCTCGATCTTATAGCCTGTTTTACTGAGAAGCGGGAAATTTAAAATCGACCAATCAGATGTCAGTTTCAAGTTTAAAAAAACCTGTCTAAGCCAATCAGATTCCAGGATTTTAAATTTCCCGCTCGTCTCTGAAACCGTTTATAATTTCACTACTCCACTCTCCGCTCACCAACCATCGCCTTGTTTTGTTGAGCCTCAATCTATTTGAGAACTTTTTAGTCGCCTCCATCAAAATTTAAAATCAACAGCCAATCAGAACTCGTTAAGCTGATTAAGTACTTTTCGTTTACAGTTTTTTTTTCAATAGACCTTGGATACCTACTTCTTGGAAAACGCATCTCGATTTTTCTCTCTCGTCCATCAATAAACTTTAAAGGACCTTAGTTTTCTTAAATGAATTGTCTTGCAATTTCCCATCATCATTTTTTCCTATGTATAGATAAACGAAGCAAAAATAGAGATTGGAGGACCTAACATTTCCTGTGAGTAAAGAGAGGAGCAAATATATTCAGAGCACTTTACCTTCTTGAGTGCTCTAGGTACTTCCCAATTTTGATAGTCCCTGGCAGGTCACCATTACTCTCCTCTTTCCTATCCTTTGTTTTGAGAATACTTTGATTGTCTTTCCTACCCCTTCTTTTTTTATGCAGTCTGGTCGTTCGCTGTGATATATCAGCATAATAAACCACTGTGTTTGGGTGGGTGGACTTTACTACTACTACATACTACTACTACTACATTTATTTAAAATGTTTATTAATTTTATATAAGTACTTACCTAGTTATTTATTTTTGTTGCCATTTGTTATTAATTTGTGTATGCTAATTTGACCCCTTTTGCTCCTTTTGTTTCAGTGTTCTCCAACAATTACCGAGGCCAAATTATATTCTACTTAGTCATTTTGTTTGTGTTCTTCATCACATTGCTCAGAGGAGCTCACAAAACCTTATGTCTGCAAGTAATTTAGGCGTTTGTGTAGGACCATCGTTACTATGGAGTAGCACGCCTCACACGCCTGATCTGCGTACCATCCCCGCATTAGTTGAATATTTGATTACTCATTGTGAAATCCTGCTAGGGTCCCAAGTACCGCAACTTTTAGGCGATCCCAGAGACTCTGGCACGGAAGAATCTGACTGTAAGTCGATGAAATTTTATTTCTTGGGAATTTGGCTTGAAAATTTTTTCCAGCCATTTTTTTTATCCTTTGAGACTTTTGAAAGATTTGCTTGAAGCTTTTATTAGAATTTCAGTCAAAGGTACATTAAAGTACCATGCTGCCTCAAAGTATGGGTCCGTCCAAAAATTTGGACCTTCTGTAAACAGTAAAACTTTTTCAATGTATTTTAAGTGAAAGGTGTGTTTTTGTTGCTGAATCCATCGTCTCAATGGGGCTCTTTGCAAACTTTAACTGTGAGCAAATTAAGTGTCCAATCTGATGTAAAAACCAGCAAAAATCACTGAGAAAGTCAAAAATTCAATAATAAACTCACTTGACTGCATGGCAAGATCGTAATGGTGGTTCAACGCATTCCTGACTAATTTGTCACTTTCTCTACAGAAACACAGAGATATGTCTCAATTTAGATTGGAATCTCCCATGATACATGCGTTGAACCGTAAATAAGCTCAATTCTGAGAACGAATTTCGTGATGTGCTATTGTACTCATCATTATTTTTATAGATTTTTATGCAAGATTTAACTCTTCAATCCCCTGTAGCAAAAGTTTGCAAGAGCCCCAATGTGCCTCAGAAAGTTTTGAAATAAAAAAAAAGCCAAAGCTTAACTTCAAAGTGAGGACATTGATGATACCTAGTTTTACTACTGTCAATGGTAATTTAATTACTCTCAAAAAAAAAAAAAAAAATGAGAGCAGACTGCGGTAAAAATTTTCAACTTTTATCTCTGAGAAATCACCCTAAGATAGCCGTTTTAAAAAGCATTAATAACCCTTCTTTGCTATAATTCCTCTCTTTCTTCCCTTTGACAACATTTCCATCTTTTTGTTTCAGCTCTACGGAGAGATGATTCATCCATCGATAGTTTAGAATGTAGTCCTCCTCCTCGCAAAGACAAAATTTCACTAAGTAGAGACTCAGGGCTAACGATGTCCGATTCGCAGCTGTACACGCCTGACGAAGAAGAAAGTAGTTCAAGCTCAAGCGGCTATGATCCTGCCTTCGATCAACATGCCAAGGTAAGTAAACAATTTTACTTCTTTATTTATATTTATTAATTTATTTTTGAGTATACATTACCAATTGTAAGGCTGATACAAGCAGTCACATGAGTCCTGCATCGACAATTTGACGCAACCTGCATTACACGTACAAATAACGCTCTCAATCCTTTCTTTCCTTTTGTTCTATATGTTTTGTTCTATATTCCTTTTGCCCACAATGGGTGTGCTCTTCCAGAGAATTTTGTATTATGAACAAATGGAGGTTTTTTGCTGAAGAGCACACCTCTTGTTTTATGGGCACTTCCACCGGAGAAGGCGTCAATTGTTCTTAATTAATTTTTCTTTTATTTTCCATCGTTTTGAATTTTTTGATGCATAATGAATTACCTGAAAAACGTAAAATTTCTCAAATTGGTCGAGAAATAAAGTAGTGAAAATTTCTATTTGGATTCTTACTTTTGAAAGCCATAGTATAGGTTGTCCCAAGAATGATTGGACTTGACAACTGTAGCTTTAAATGAAAACATCAGCTTCCATCCTCAGATAGAGCAACCTGATTGGTTAGGAGCCGTAAGAAGCTGATGTTTTCATGAAAACCATAGAAGTGTCAAATCCAATCTTTTCTGGGACAAGCTATACAAGTCAAAGAGAGAGAGAGAGAAAAAAACAAGTTGGCAGGTATATTGTCAACGCAGCCATTATTTTGAAGAAGTCAAACAGCCAATATGACTCATTTGTCTACATTCAAAGCTTTATTATTTGGTTCAACTGCAGTTGGAAATTAATAATTAGACAAAATGTGATGGTAAATTTTGGATATTGCTCTTTATTTATAGGTTGTAATTTCAAGGAATATAATTACACGTTGTAAAGTTACACAATTTTTTTTTCAACATAGAAATTCTTTATCAGTGAAGATTAATTGACTTACACTTGAACAACTGGATGAATAATTTGAATAGCAAATTAGATTTCTAAATTATTTGTTTTTGTGTTCCAGGTTACAACAGCTTTGTCAATGCCAAACGAATATGTCCGAGTTTACGGTGGTTGGGAAGAAAGACTGAATCCAAATTTCCAACGACAAGCTTGGTTTAGGCAAAGGTCAAGGCGACTTCACTCGACATCCAAGCAAGCGGAGAAAGCTCGAAATAATCATAATAACAACAACCATCAACCAGTCATAGGTTTCGGTCCGGGCGATCAATATTACCCAGCGCGGGAACAAGTAGAACAAGTTGAATACGACGATTCGAGTACGCTCTCCGACGATGATTGTACTCCCCATATTTCTAGGTCTAATTCTCGTAGTAACGAAGTCACAACTAAATTACGACATCTGCCGCCAGTTCATGTAGATACGTGTTATGTTCGAAGCAGGCTCAAACAGAAAGAAGAAACTCCAGCACACAGATCTAAGTCGCTTCCACCCCCGCCCCCGTACCGACCTCCGCCTCCTGTAAACGGTAGGAGAGTTCCGGTCACGACTTATCACCTAGGCGATAATCAGAGGCAAATGTATTTTGTTCCCAGAACTTTTGTTGATGAAGAGTCATATGTTTGACCGATAAAACCCTGCTGGTTTTATAATCGTGCGAAACTGAATAGGTCGTCTTTTTTTCAATCCCCGCCTCAATATTACGCATTATTCTGAAGTGTACTTATTTTCAAATTGTACTGGTTTGATTGCTTGATTTTGTTTTTTTTTTTTTAATCTGGTGAAAACTCTCTGCTTTGACTCTTGAGTATGTTATTTTATTGATGGATGGTTTGTTCTTAGTAATTTTTATTTTCTTATTATTATTTATTTTTAACAAGATGAAAGCACAAAAATATGGGTTAACAAAAGATTATAAATTGATTTGAATCAATTTTTTCTTTAATCTTTGATCCGTCTCTTATTCTTGTTATAAATTTTTGTTAATTGTAAAATCAGTAACAGATAAAGACCTGAATGCACTATCCATTATCATTCTAAATATGTATTGTTCTGTCATCAAACATCGTTTCTGAGAGACCACTTAGATGAATATGAGCCCTTTACAAAATCTGTCAATGTAGGCTGTGAATTTCATCAATGAATAATCTCAATTCTTACCAGAAAACACCTTTGAAACACTCGCTGAATCCTTTGTTCATACTCTAAGATGGGTATTTCTCGTCTTGAATCAAAACAGTAACTTCGGAATTATTACTGGCCTTTTTTTTTATATTTTTTTTTTTTTTTTTTCTGGATGTGCTTGAAGCATTTTCTGATTTTTTAAATTTTGTCAATGAAGCTGTCTTAATTTGACAAAATCAGTTTCAATCGCAGGAGTAAATTATTTTGAGTTGTGTAAAAACTATGTCCCTACTTTATTTTGTACTTCTAAGCCTAAGTCTCATGACTATAATCTGTTATTGAATCAAATCGAATCGTTAAGACATTGTGTTCAGTGAATATCTCCCAGTGGCGTAAGGTGCAATTTGGCAAAGTTGTATTGAGTTCATTTAAACCCATGCAAAAGGTCGAATGCTAAGGTGTTCTCCGAACACCCAATAGTTCCATCTTTTTCATGGGTTTAAATGTACGAACTACAGCATTGCCAAATTGCATGCTAAGCCACTGATATCTCCCCTCTCTTTAATGTCACGTCTAATCTGTTTTAACTTTGAAGGAGATCTGTGTCTCTTAGTCGGACAGATTCAATTAAATTTTTTATTTATTTATTGATTTTATTTTTTTTTTAGTTTTTTTGATCGGTGCGTTTTTGAAAGATTCAAGAAATTACGTATCCGGATCCTGATAACTTTCATCATTTTCTAACTATTTTGCTCATTGTACCTGATTCTCTTAGTTTCTCAATTAAATGGAGAGCCAGCTTTGTAAATTTTTTAAAACTATTAGGCCGCTCAAGTTAATGGGATAATTTTAATCTCGGTCGATCCTAAGCACAAATATCCTGCTCAAACTCTTTCGATTAGCTTCAGATCAAGAAATGTCTTTAACTTTAGTTATTCTTTCAGAGTTTTTGCATTTGGGCTCTATGACATCATAGTCCGAGTTCAAATGATCGCATTTAAGTACTTATAGTTTTCTTCTTGAAGTTGCAAAAACAGCAGTTTATTTCATTTGGTATTTCAAATTTTTTTCTTGTGGTTTATACCTTTGTCAAACTGATTTTTTGCAGGTGCTCAGTCTTTTTTTTGTTGTTTTCATATTGTGCTTGTCAGGCTGAAGTTAAAGGATACTTTGTTAATCCTTCGTGAACGGAACTGACTCATTAACTTTAATTTCCTCAAACAAAAAAGTAGTATTGTATACTGTAGATACTTAATAGATTATTTTAGTTTGAAACGGGAAATTCAAAATCGACCAATCATATGTCGGATACGTAAATTAAAACATCATCTAAGCTTCTAAGATTCCTGGATTTAAAATTTCCCGCTCATCACTAAAACAGTCTATACAGCTCCTCTCCTTATCAATGAATTTGGCAACAATGTTTGCCGTCGATTTGAATCTATGCATAACAATCGATTGTTGGTGAAGCAGCGCTTCACTATCAAATCCATTGTTTTTCATACAATCAAATGGAGGGGAAACACTGTTGCCAAATTGCACCAGCCGCCGCTGCTCCGTATTGGTGTCATTGCGGCCAGCCAAGTCTTTATTTCAAAAGCTCATTGATTTAAGTTTCATTAATTTTATTGGACATTAGAAATTTAAAGGCTTGCTATGAAGGTCCAAGGCTATAGATATTTTTGTTTTACTTTGTAAATCGCACGCTGAATTGTATTTTGGTGTTGAAATTTGGTGTTCGGTGATAAGGAGAGTAAATTTAATTTAGCGCATGGAGTGTACCTGTCATTATACTTGTTATTTCCTTGAAAAATGTTTTCTAAAGTTTCTGATCCCTGAAACTAATGTCATTCTCATCCCGCATCACCGCGAACTGCTTTATCTAATGATACATACTGGCAAGGATAAAAATACCTGACTAGCGCACCACGGTCTGAGATCGTCAAAATGTGGTCAAAAATTAGTTGGTAAAATTCTCATCCATTTATCTTTTTTAAACTTTCAAGACCAATTTTAATAGAAATTTTTTTCAAAAAGTAATGGTAAACCTAGAAATTCCAATTGTAAAATTTTAAATTCAGCTCGACAGAGCAAAAATGATGATTTTTGATGACTTTCACTGATTTTTGACCAATTTTTTTCAAGTTCAGACGATAGCATAGCAGGCTGATCCTTAAAATATTTGGATGAGACTGCTAGACTCAGGGATTTGAAGTTGGAGCCACAGTCAAAATTGAAATTTGCACGTCTCCTGAAGAAGACAATGAATAATATACAGAACTGATATTTACAATTCAATAAGTGATTCAAGATGTTTTAGGGCAGACAGAAATTACTTTCCATGATTACAGTTTGATTTATTGCGATTGAAGCCCTGAGCCGGAGCAGCTCCAACTTCGGAGCTACGATTGAAATAATTCAAACTGTAATTATGGAAAGTAATTTCTGTCTGCCCTAAAACATCTTGAATCACTTATTGAATTGTAAATGTCAGTTCTGTATATTGTTCATTGTTTTCTCCAGGAGATGCGCAAATTTCAATTTTGACTGTGGCTCCTAATCCTGGGTAGACAGGATTAATGGAGGGTTACTATTGCTCCCTCTATTGTGTTTATTGAAAAGTATATCTCTGTAATCAAGTATCCCTCTGCAACATTTGATGCTCTAAAGATTACTAAGAGCAGGGGTTTAGCTATAAAATCTATTCTAGCGGAGGGATACTTGGTTACAGAGCTTTACTTTCTCGTAAAAACTTCAGAGGGATCAAAAGTAACCCTCCATTCAGTCAGTCTACCAGTCTTCTTATCATATGGTTTCCATGATTTGCCTGCAGGGTATGCAATATGTAACGCACAAGATGCCATTCAACACATGTTTTAGGTGTGTGATATTAGCCAGTTATCTTTATCCTTGCTACTATATTTGGTATCTGTAAGTGTCCTCCATTTTCTTTTGGCTTAACACCATTGTAGTTGTTTGCTCTGCTGAAATCTTCTTTCGAAACTACTCTTGTAAACCCGGTGATATTTGTTTTATCTGATGACTTTTTTCAAACTTTGACAACCTTACAGTCCCCCCCCCCCTCCCCAATCGGTGGCTCATTAAAATCGTAGAATCAGACATTCCTTGAGAGCTGAAAATTTTCCCACATCATCGTTATACCATTTGCAATTGTTTTTTTGCATTACTTAAATCATTTGAATTAGCTCTCATAATTTGCCTGGAGTATTTTAAAATCCAAAAATTTCATATCATGCATGATGACAATGTTTATTTTGGCTAAAATTTGTGAATCCAAACTGTATAATAATTAAAGCTAAATGGACTTAAATCCTAAAGAGACTGAAATACTGTTCAATTAATTTTCAATATTTTTATATCCGCTTAACCTGTAAAAAAATTGATTTTGGAAGAAGTAACCAATAAAACAACGTGTCACACTTCAAAAGCAAAAAACCTATAGCAAAATTATGTCACATGTATTGAGAGCATCTAATTAACCTCCCCCCCTCTACCTACCTATTGGAGCTGTTAACATACTTGGGTGCGTCAAGTTGTGCCAAGTGAAGCAACCGCTTCTAGAAAACTTCAAAATTTCCTTTGTCGTTCCAAATTTTCAAATTTTTAGAGAGAAATATAGTTAGATTTTCAAAGCTTCCACCCTCTTAATTTCTAAAAAGTTAAATTCATGTTTCGGACTTCCATGAAGAATGAGGATTTTCAAATGGTGGAACGAATGCTACCGTAAACGTGGATCTATCAGATTATGTGCACACAAATATGTATTATTAGAAATTTTTGATCCTTATTTATGGTGCTGTGATTACTTTCCGTCCTCACTCATAAGGTAATTACGAAAAGAATGGAAAATAAATGTCAACAGACAGTTAAATCAGGCCAGTTAATCCTTTAGTTGTTTAAAATGATGCTTTCACAATCACTGAAAGTGTTGTTGAACTTTTGAACACGTTTGGTGCCTTTATTGAACCTAGTTTTAAATAATCTTTCAAACTGAATTTTTTGTCAATCTCGTATTTTGTTTTGAAATGTGTCATTCTACGGCAGGCCCTATACTTAAGCTCAGCTGAGCCTTGAAACTTACCTCTCCTAAATTTAAATTTTTGTTCAAAAAAACAATAAAATTTTGAAATTGTACAAAAGTTGCCATGATTAACTTACAAAAGTGAGTTTTAATTCTCTACCATGTATGTAACAATAGTAAATAATTGAGAATTTATGTATTTAAAAAAAAAAAAAAAATGTCTTCGAACATGAAGCGAAAAAAAAAATAAAAATGTTGTATAATTTTGAGAAATTTAGTCAACTATTGATTGAAATTGTACCCATGTTACCAAAAAGTATTAGTTTTAATGGATTATTCTAATATTATTTAATGATTATTAATTTTGTTATTATTTTAAATTTGAAGATATGAAATTTATGTAAATAAAATTGGACATAATTTGTACATTTTGTATTTTTTTAATCTAGAGATTCATTTTGCAATTAAATTGAAACAAACAATAAAAAAGAGTGTATTCATTTCGCTGAACTTACATCAGTCACATACTTACCTAAAATTCCTCTCTAAGCTACGATGATCTTTCAATGAAGCTTTTTTAAAAAAATTTCACTCGCAAGAGCTTGTTGCAGAGTTGGGCAAATAGGAGTGTACTCAATAACACGATTACTCGTCAAACCTTTTGATGGTAACTAAATGTACTCTTCATAGATTTAAAGTAAACCTTCAAGTCCTTTCCATCAGATCAACTTAATTCTTCCACGGCTAATATGAAGGGTGACTTGTAAAAAATCACCCCGGATTACTGGAAAATTACCCTCCAAAAAAAATTACGATTACGATTACTCCGTCATCTTGTCATCATGTCATCAATTACAACCCCAAGTTGCCCAACTCAAAGCTCTTTTGTGTCTTCAAATCTGTACTTAAATGGGTGTTGATAAAATGTGATTCTCAACTTGCTCTAAAGAATTGGACTTAGTTGCTGTCTGATAGAAATCTGTGCAAGGCAATATTTTCCAATCAGTTTCATTTCAGAAAAATTCTTTCTCTGCAGAGGCGGATTTAAATCTTTTGAGGCCCTTAGCAATCAAGAATTAGAGGCCAGCAAGAAGAAGGTTAGGCTGTCTACAAGATTTCCCAAAGAAAAAAAAGGGGAGTGCTCTACCAAAAATGTCAAGTCCGCCTCTGGCCGATCCACCCTTGACAAATCCGCCCTGGATCGGCCAGGACTTGTCAGTTGCGGATCGGCCAGAGACAGACGAGCCAGTGGCGGATCCGCCAGAGGCGGAATAATATTATGCACCACTCATAACAGGATGAATAAGAGTTGTGAAATCAAGACCAAGGAAAGCTCAACTGCAATTAACTGAAAATTTTAATGCAGACATCAAAATTGAACAAAATGAGGAAACAAAGAAACTTTACAAAATACCAAAAAAAAAAAGAAGACTTAAACTAAGAGTCACCATTATCCTCTATCGAGATTAGTCGCAGAGAGTTCCAAAAGTTTTAGATTGACAATGTCTTAAAAGTATATGTAATTCCTCACTTATTTGCTCCGGAAAAAAAAAAAAAAAAAAAAAGATTGAAACTGCAATTTTTATTTGCACGTTTTCTGAACCGCATTCTTTTTTGCACGTTTTCTGGACGGCAGACTTGTAACATTTCAACTGTTGATGACACGGGAGCAAGATAAATTTTACAACTGATTTATGTTGCATAGACTGAGAAGAGAGTGAGGAGAAAACCTCATTCTCACAGGGAGCTTTACATCAGGTACCAGAGTAATACAATGATAAAAAGAAACTTTAAGAGGAATTGCAAATTGAGATTGGAGGAGTACAGAAGCAGTCTCAAACCACTAAAGAAAAGGACAGAGCTTCCCCCATTAAGAAGAGCTTGAATCTCACCTTACGCTGAATGCACTTAAAACAGTGTCATTGGCGCCTAAAAACCAGAAGCCGCGGCCAAAATTGGCACCCAAAGCCAAGATTTTTAAGATTAAGGTTAAGATTTTTCTATTTTTTTCCCCATCCCCTTTCCAAAAATAATGACAGATTTCTGATGGAGCTCTAATGGCTCTTAAAAAATTTCTGCTGGCCACTAAAAATAAACAAGTTAGCCAAAATGGCTCCTTGAAAATTTGGATGAGGTTCAATCCCTACTATGGAGTAAAAATGAAGCCAACTGAAATGAAGTCCGCGCAAATAAGTACTGGACTTTCAGAACAAATCAAATGAAATCTACAATATTCTTAAAAAAGACGAATATATGTTCATGAAATTCTTCATGAACAATCTTTGCGGTTAATTACAAGGCATCATGTATTGAAACATTTTCAGCCATCTTACAATTCCAGAATACTTATCCTACTTAACAACAACATTAAATGTTAAGCTAATTAATTTTTCAACTTCGTTTTAAACACTAAGTGCCCAAATAAAACTTTTTGTCAAGACTAAAATGGTTTTTATTTATTTCAGATGGTTCTAAGTTACACCTTCATAAAAATCAGTTTTAAGTGGTCTAAACGCAACCACTTTTTCATTACAGCAGGCTTCACTTTTAAAAGCTAAAGCTCCATCTTTCCTACATTCAACTTCAGTAAAAAGAGATATTTTAAATCTCAACAATGTTGAAACTTCTGGAACTTTTTTCTTACAACCTTTCTAGAAAAAAGAAGATGTTTAGTAAGATGCAATTTTACTAACTAGTTAAATTATTTACAGTATGACTTTATTAATTTCTTAATTATTTACAAAGCACGTGAATAATTAAACTAATAAAACTGCATCTTGGTAAGCCACTTCTTCTTTACTTATCAATATACACGATACACGCGTGACATGGGATTTCTTAATAACTAATCTTAACTTTAACACGGTAAAAAAAAGAATTTACAATAATTGGCATATTTACATTATCAAGGAGGGTTTTTTCTTTTTTGATCATTAATTTTAGTACTATGCACAAGAAGCGATAAAGGTTTAAAGAAGAAAATAAGAACCCAACGTTTCAATAAGTAAACGGACACAGGAATGTTTTCCGAGAAATTTCGATGTCCTCAGTTTGGTAGCTGAACTGAGTGTGACAGTGGTGGGGATATAAGACAGAACTTACGAATGTAGCATTAGGGGTGATTCCTTGCCACGTGACCAAAGAGATCGATTAGTCGTTCGATTAATGGTCATCTACCGGATTTTATGGAGTTTTTTTGTAAAACGAGGATTGTCAGCACCTGTAGGTAGATCTAACAAAGATATCTTTAAGTTTGGATGCTCAAATCCACAAAATAAGGACGTAATTATGGGAATTCGCACTATACGAGAAATCGAGCAGCAATTATGCTAATTCCCATAGTTACGTCTTTATTTTGGGGATTTGAGCATCCGAACTTACCAGATATCTTTGTTAGATCTACCTGCAGGTGCTGAAAATTCTCGTTTCACAAATAAACTCCATCCAAATCTGGTCAATGACAATTAATCGATCACCTTGGTCGTGTGGCATGGAGTCAACTTAAGGTGATTTCTCAGCGATTTGTAGGGACAATAAAATCTGCTAGATCACACCACCGTCACACACTCTCTGAAACCATAGGTTCTCCACCTTTGACTGTCGTTTGCAGGAGCCAGAGTCAATTTTTCAAAAACTTTTTGACCAATGCGTTCAAGATCAAATCCTAAGGAACAGATTAATACCACTTCCAGCTTCCTACGATCAATTTTTTGGGTCGAAAGTATTGGCAAAAAATAGCAAATTTGAAGGTTAAGAACAAATTCGATCAACACCTTCAGACCTGCTATTTTTTTCTAATACTTTCGACCCTAGAAATTGATTGTAGAAAGCTCGGAATGGTATCAAAGTGTTTCTTAGAATTTGATCCACAGTGCGACGTTCAAACATTTTTGGAAAAATTGACTCTGGTTCCTGCAAATGACTGTCAAAGGCGGAAAACCCATGGTTTCAAAGAGCGTGCGACAAAGGCGCAATTTGGCGGATGCGAATGTCACTACAGGTTGCTGAGGAATCACCTTAACAGCACAAAACAAAACTATCGTTTGAATATTTATTCATTATTGTTCACACTACTACCACTATTGTATTTGACATGTACCACTTTGGTCACTAAATTGTGGTCTTAATGTATTCATAAATGGTATTAATGGTTGGTACATCATATTGCTCTTTAAAGCTTAAAATGTGACAAAGTTTCAGCAAACTGTTTTCCAATAAGGAATACTTTGAAGGAAGCAAAGAAAAAAAATTAAAACCAACAGAGAATCTTATTCTCTGGTTCTTCGAACAAAGAATAACTATTAAATAGAAACAAAACAAAGTAAATGGAGGAGATTCAAATTTTTAAGAGAAAAGATTTGAAAAATATATTAAAAAAGTAAAAATAAGAAAAAAGATTAAAAGTTAATAATAATGAAAAGAAGTCAAAATGTAATACTGAACCAAACAAGTTGGGTGGAGAACCCTAAAATAAGGAATTTTATCAAGTAATATTAAAAGAACATTTTCTGGATCAAAATTAAAGCCACTATTTCCAAGAATGCCTAAATACTAGGCTGAAATTAGAATCTTACTTGGTTAACTTGCATGAATTCTCTACAGGTTAAAGTAGACTTACATCAAATGATAAAAGTGGGTAAATTAATGAACAAGTTTCAAAACAAAAAATAACTTGCTTTGCATGTACATGCAACAAATATTGACATGCTGACAAGCTTCGGCGAGACTTCAATTAATCAAAGATAAGCACGGTTGAGATATCTGTAAAATTTGAGATCTTACAAGCAGATCTTTGATGATTTGAGTAAACAGTAAACAGCCAGTAAAAATTTCTCTGACACAACGTTCTTCATTTCAAATTTCCTCGTCCACATCAGAAGGTGATTCATTCAGGAGCTCTTGAATATTCTTCTGTGATAAAAAATCTGTACAAGATGTCGAATCAGTGAGTGAATTACGTTTTTTCAATGCTTTTGGCGGGGACGGAGAATCCAGACTGGAGTTGGATTCAATTTTTTCACGAAAAACTGTTTTCCCTTTTTTCGGGGTTTTTCTAAAACTAGAGTCTGAATCGCCACAGATAGAATCATTATCAACTAGTGACTGTTTTTGTGGAGTTTTCTTTGCTTTTTTCAAAGCCTTTTCTACAATTTTTTGTTTCAAATTGGAAAGACTGTCCATCTCTTGGTCGGATGAATCCCCATCTGATAAGTTCTCCTTGTTGGTGTCAGGTGTTTTAGAGCTTTTTTCTTTATTTTCATTTCCTTGACGAGGCGATTTTTCAAGGATTCCTTTTTTCTGATTTGTTTAAAGCCTGCTGTTCTAAAGCGGATTTGTTTTTTTTGGGCAAACGTTGCTTCACTGAATCTTGATCATCTGCTGATAAATTATCATTTCCTGACAAGTTATCATCCGCTGAAGCTTTATCATCAACTGACAAACCATTTTCAACTAGTGATTGCTTTTTAGAGGTTTTCTTTGTTTTTTTCAATGTTTTTTCTACAATTTTTTGTTTCAAATCGGAAAGGCTGTCCATCTCTTGGTCGGACGAATCTCCATCTGATAAGTTTTCCTTGTTGATGTCAGATTTTTTAGAACTTTTTCCTGCCAGTTTTATTCCTTTTGAGACACGATTTTTCACGGACTTATTATTCTCTTTTTTGTTTGAAGTCTGCTTTTCTTTACTAGATTTCTTTTTCTTGAGCAAATGGTTCTTTGAATCTTTATCATCTGCTGATAAATTATCATCAGATGAAGAATTATCATTTGCTGTAGACTTATCATCTGCCGACAAACCATTTTCAACTAGTGATTGCTTTTTAGGGGTTTCCTTTGTTTTTTTCAATGTTTTTTCTACAATTTTTTGTTTCAAATCGGAAAGGCTGTCCATCTCTTGGTCGGACGAATCTCCATCTGATAAGTTTCCTTGTTGATGTCAGATTTTTTAGAACTTTTTCCTGCCAGTTTTATTCCTTTTGAGACACGATTTTTCACGGACTTATTATTCTCTTTTTTGTTTGAAGTCTGCTTTTCTTTACTAGATTTCTTTTTCTTGAGCAAATGGTTCTTTGAATCTTATCATCTGCTGATAAATTATCATCAGATGAAGAATTATCATTTGCTGTAGACTTATCATCTGCCGACAAACCATTTTCAACTAGTGATTGCTTTTTAGGGGTTTCCTTTGTTTTTTTCAATGTTTTTTCTACAATTTTTTGTTTCAAATTGGAGAGGTCCATCTCTTGGTCGGATGAATCCCCATCTGACAAGTTCTCCTTGTTGGTGTCAGATTTTTCAGAACTTTTTCCTGCCAGTTTTATTCCTTTTGAGACACTATTTTTCACGGATTCATTGCTCTCTTTTTTGTTTGAAGTCTGCTTTTCTTTGCTAGATTTCTTTTTCTTGAGCAACTGTTGTTTCTTTGAATCTTGATCATCTGCTGATAAATTATCATCAGATGAAGAGGTATCATTTGCTGTAGACTTATCATCTGCCGACAAACCATTTTCAACTAGTGATTGCTTTTTAGGGGTTTCCTTTGTTTTTTTCAATGTTTTTTCTACAATTTTTTGTTTCAAATTGGAGAGGCTGTCCATCTCTTGGTCGGATGAATCCCCATCTGATAAGTTCTCCTTGTTGGTGTCAGATTTTTTAGAACTTTTTCCTGCCAGTTTTATTCCTTTTGATACATTATTTTTCACAGACTCATTACTCTCTTTTTTGTTTGAAGTCTGCTTTTCTTTACTAGATTTCTTTTTCTTGAGCAAATGTTGTTTCTTTGAATCTTGATCATCTGCTGATAAATTATCATCAGATGACGAAGTCTGCTTTTCTTTACTAGATTTCTTTTTCTTGAGCGAATGTTGTTTCTTTGAATCTTGATCATCTGCTGATAAATTATCATCCGATGACGAGTTATCATTTGCTGTAGACTTATCATCTGCAGAGGCTTTATCATCTGCTGACAAACCATTTTCAACAAGTGATTGCTTTTTTGGGTTTTCTTTGTTTTTTTCAACGTTTTTCCCTCAGCGTTTTCTTTCGAATTAAAAGACTGTCCATCTTTTGGTGGACTAAATCCTCATCTGATAAGTTATTTGACGCCAAATTTGGAACTTCAGAACTTTTTCCCTCCATTTTCATTTCTATAGAGGTATGATTTTTCAAGGATTCATTTTTCTCTTTCTTGTTTAGCGTACGTTGTTCTATGACAGATTTGTTTTTCTTAAGCAAATGTTCTGTCTCCGAATCTTGGTCATCTGATGACAATTTCAAATCCGCTGGCAAGTTATTAACTACTGACAATTTATCATCGGCAGAAGAGTTATCATCTATTGATGCTTTATCATCAGCTTTGACTTTCTCCCGGAATTCTGCCTCAACTTTGACTCCATTCGAGACCAAAGCTTCAAAGTTCTTGGAAGTAGAGGGAGCATCTGAGGGTCCTTCGTTGTACCTACCAATTTTCACATCCTCAGAGGAGGCTGAAGAACTAGAATCAAATCGTCGGCGAAGCATTTTCTTTTGTTTCCGTTTCTTATTGAGAGTAGGCCGTTCTCCATCACTTGAATTTGGGGATAAGTTGAGTTTCATGCTGCTACAGTCAGACTCCTTGGCAGAATCTGACTCAGAATCAGAAGTACTGTGCGTGATGTGTTTCGGAGGGGCTGATGAATTATTTACATATTCAGCTCCTGATCTGGTGAGGCGTCCTGTGGAAGAAAATACTTATTATTGGAAAACAATAGAGAATATTGAAAATATGGAAAGGCAAAATAAAAAACATGAATTGATTATACTAAACCTTGGAATGAAAGATTACGAGAGCTCTGGGAGAGAAAATTGAGCCAAAGTGCAATTTAATGCTAGTAAAAATTGAATGCAAAATTTCAAAGTCCAAGCATATAGCTTAAAAAAAAAAATGAGGAAAGAAATTAATGAGAAGCACACTATGAAAGATACTAAAAATGAAGTTCCTACAGCGATTCTTCAGCTTTCAGTGTCGATTTCTGCCACCAAAGCGCTACCGTTTGATTAATGTCAAATGACAGGCCAAAAGTAATTTATATTTAAGAAAACAGAAAGTCGATTACTGGATAATCATCTGAAGAACGTCTCTGCAAAATATCTTGTCAGTAACTTCAAAAATAAGGCTGAAAGTACCAAAAAATGAAATATCACGTTTCAATACAAGAATCAATTTGCGATATTCCATTTTCCTTGTCCGAGGCAAGTGAGGGCCAGCCTCTTCCACTTTCTTCTTCAAGCAAATGTATTTCCGCCTTGAATTCACAAACATAATTCTGCACCATAGATTCACACATCACACACTCTCTGTGTATAGAAAAATTACGTTAATGAACATCTACCGATGTGAAACCAAGAGCAAAAAGAAACTGACTAAAGCAGCGCAAAAAAACTTGCGAAGGAATCAGAATAGAGGTGGCGGGACGCAAAGCACAGGGCTCCATATAGACAACCTCTCCTGATCACGTTTCACAAGCTACTGACACCACTTATTATTTTACTTAGTATTCTCCCTTTTTTACACTGTGTAAACAGTTTATGTATGTTCTGTTCATAAGTAGCCAAAATTAAAAACAGAACTTATTTTCTGGACGTTCCTCGTACATCATACATAAAGAAGTGAGCTCACCTTTTTTGGATAGAATAACATCTCTATTTAATTCTTCAATTTCAGCAGCCAGGTCTCTTTTTTTCTTGAATTTTAGTAACATTTTTTTGGACATTCGACCTGAAACAAACAATTGAAAATAATTATGAATCTGGTTGAAGGCAGGTCTTAGCTCTTGCTGCAGAATGGGAGCTTTGGTCAGATTACAACCTGACACTGGCGCAACCAGAATCTCTTCCATCTCTCTCATTTCCCATTTGAATGTATAAGTAGGAAAAGGACAGAAAGAGGGGGTTTTATCCCGTTGTCCGTCTTTGTCTAATACATTTTTTAATGGAGAAAAGAGAGAGATGAAGAAACTCTCGGAGCGATACAGCAACCTGATACACCCGGTACAATGAAAATATGATGTCACATTTGGTGTACATTAACTCTTAGATAGGCGATAGGAAAGGTTGATCTCTCCAACACATATTTTTAAATGATTTACGCTTGTTCCTTTCCACAAATTTCCTAATGTTTCCTACACTTGAGTCAATTGTTTGGAAGAGGCGAAAAATGTAAATACCTACTACCACATACATGGTTACACATCTTTGCAATCCAAATTCGACTTCAGACGAACATTTTTACCAATTGAAAAAAAAAGAGGAAACATGGCTTTTCACTCTGAAATCAACCAAAAAACTTCAATCAATGTTTTTCATCCAAAATGGGACCAACTAACAATACCTCAGAATCTTAATTTTTTGACTGGAGATGTTCCTTGCCCCGTAGAGTTTCTGATTACAGATGATTAATGAATCAAAAGTCCTAAGAAATGAAAAGCTGCTTTGTTTTTAGCTCTGTCACTGTACTCCATCAAGAGCACATTTGGTAGAGCGTTGCAAGGAGAACGCATCTAGATCCATTGAAGGACTCCTAAAAGAAAAAAGTGCTAGGTTGGCGAGAGAAGCTAAAGCCTCATTGTGAGACTTCACAATTAAAAGCGAAAGAAAGAGATACAGTAAAAGCTCGCTGTGTCGGACGCTCAGTTACTCGGATTTTTCGCCGAGTTGGATTTTTTTCCCGGTCCCTTGAATTGCTCCATAAGACCAATGTAAAAAACGTCGGCATAAGTCGGATTTTTCAGAGTCGGAATTTCGCTTGTCTCGGATTTTTTTCCGGTCCCGCGATGACTTTTTTTTCGTTGAGTTGGACAAAAGTGCAGATAAACGAATAAAAGGAAGTCCAAAAACAGATTGCCAAGTTCAAGTTTTTGTGTGCGTGTTTATGTCATAAATCAAACCAGCCGACCCACCTTTCATCTCCACCACACGCCGACTTCGCGGCGCGGCAGTGAGTGATGCGTCGTGATAACACTGCAAGGACCCCGAGGAGAGTTTCCAATACGATCGGCATTTAATTAAAGACGACTCCATGCCACAGGGCCAAAAAAATGTTGAGCCCTCGCTAAGTCGCTGAGCAAGAGGTACGTGCTATGTAAAACGTACGGTCGGCAAACGTTCGCTCAACATTGAGGTTATGTAGTACTTCCTCGTACACCCTTCCCAAGAACCAGACGTATAAAATACTTCTGATAGTATAAGAAGTCTTTGGTCCCGGAAAGGACCGACTTTTTTGGGCCCAGTGTTGCCATGGTGGCATCATTGTGCTACATGAAGCCGGAAACGGAAGACGAAATACGACAGGGTGACAAGATGAGGAAACTGATCGGGAACAAAAGGAAAATGGCACGCGACACCAAAGTCTTGGCGCGACACGGCACACTTGGACACTAAGGAGAAGAAAAAGGGGGAGGGGTGAGGAGTCGGTGAAAAGCAAACAAAAACAAAGCAGAGTTCAGACGACATGATTCATCAACGACACGAGAAAATCTCTTGCGTCGGTGTGATACGTCCCCCCTCTCCTTCATACTAGATGCTGCTATTGAGACGAGAGTGGTCCGATTAGACCAATTCCTTCAGACACCTCCAGCGCCAGGCAGATTCAGCCGCGAGCCGCTGTCGTGCTCGTGTCGCCGGTTCAGCGGCAGGCGGCAGTCATCGTGTCGCAACGAAGAATCTGTGTTGCTTTGCGGTAAAATTGATAAGGGAGTTTGTTTAGTTAAGCGGCAAAACCTCTTTTCCCACATCCGAATTGCTGACTCAAGTGGTGAGTACAAAATCGCCAAGAAAATACTGGTTTTATCGAGAAACTTCGCGCTGAGTCGGATTTTTTGGGGAAATCCGACTTAGGCGTAAATTTTTATGAGTCGGACTTTCGTTAAGTCGGATAAAACATTTTTACCAATGGAAAAAAAAAAGAGGAAACATGGCTTTTCACTCTGAAATCAACCAAAAAACTCCAATCAATGTTTTTCATCCAAAATGGGACCAACAAAAAACCTCAGAATCTTAATTTTTTGACTGGAGATGTTCCTTGCCCCGTAGAGTTTCTGATTACAGATGATTAATGAATCAAAAGTCCTAAGAAATGAAAAGCTGCTTTGTTTTTAGCTCTGCCACTGTACTCCATCAAGAGCACATTTGGTCGAGCGTTGCAAGGAGAACGCATCTAGATCCATTGAAGGACTCGTAAAAGAAAAAAGTGCTAGGTTGGCGAGAGAAGCTAAAGCCTCATTGTGAGACTTCACAATTAAAAGCGAAAGAAAGAGATAGTATAATCTTCCTCCTTCATAAGCCTGAGAAGACAATCTTTTAAAGGACGGTATTCAAAATGGGCGATTTTGGCCCAAAGATAAAAATGCAAGATATTTTCAGGCGTGATAGAGGGTGATTCCAGGGTTCAGAATCTGGCCTATTTTTTAAATTTTGGGCCCCAAAGGGAAAGGGGGGGGGAGGGGGGGTCAAATTTGGGACCTTTAAGTGCCAATAACTTTTTAACGAATAAAGCTATTTGAATGAATTTTTCGTGAAAAGATAGGTTTTTCAAAGAGTTTTTGATTGATGTATAGGAAAGTTGTCTTGCTTTAATTTTAATAATTTATCGAAGTTTTTTCGATTTTTTCGATTTTTGCAAGTATCGACAAGGCGATCGCACGGATCATCACAAATAATTTCCGTGGAAAAAACTAGAAAAAATTTTGCTACAAAACAGCGCAAACCGCATCCCGGGGGAAATGATTCGTTGCGGAGTTATGATTTTTCAAATCTAGCGCCTCCGTATGAAATGGCGCTCCCCAAGGGGGGATCCCCATTTTTATTTATTAATCAAAAAGAAGATGAAATTCTAAGACTTTTGGTACAAACCGAAGGGCGATATCGTTTTTCATTTTCGATATATCAAAGGTCAAAGTTCGATTTGGGCCCATTTTCAAAAAATCAATATTCCTCTTTGAAAAGTCGGAATTTAAAAAACAAAGTCTAAAAGACTCTAAAAAACAAGTTCTTTTCAGAAAAAAATTCAATTATAACAAAAATTTAGTCAAAACTTGGTTTCAAAGCCCTCAAACATTTTTAACGTTTTTTACCCCCCCCCGGGGGGCTATCTAAAAAATTCCGAGGAATGACCCCTATCGAGTCATACATCAATCAAAAAGGCGTAACAAACTGAGCATTTTGGCGCAAACCGGAGGTCAATATCAATTTCCACTTTCGAGATATCGAATGTCGAATGTCATTTTACAGAATGGGCCCAAATCAAACTTTGACCTTCGATATATCGAAAACGAAAAACGATATCGACCTTCGGTTTGTACCAAAAGTCTTAGAATTTTGCCCTCTTTTAAGTAGATTCCATGAATCTACTTATTGCGGAGGGTGCGATGTTGGATTTTTCGGGAAATTTTATCAAATGAGCACGTTTCATGGTCCCCTGAGTGAGAAAATACCACTCGTTGAAAATTGTATATATATATATGTTACGGGCAGATCTAGTTTTCCGGGCGGATCTAGGTTTGCCCGGGCGAAATTAGGTCCGCCCGGGCAGACCTAGATGTGCTCGGGCAGAATTAGGTCCGCCCAATTTTAGCTGGGCCGATCTAGATCCGCCCGCGAAAACCTAGATACGCCCGTTTTAAATGGGCACATCTAGGTGTGCCCAACCGTTTTGGATCTGGGCATATTTAGTTTCGATAGTTATTTTTCTGGGCCGATAAAACAAAAACAAAAAATAAACAAAAATTTTAAAAAAAAATAAAAAAATAAAAAAAAAAAATGAAAAAAAAAAAAAATAAAATAAATAAATAAAATAAGATAAAATATTAATAGCAGGGCTAGTTAGAGGCTCTTTACGCCCGAAACCAGTTCAAATCCTGCAAGGTTCAATTTATATCGCTTGCTGAAGTGCCGGATACTTCCATCTCGCTCCGGTCTCTCGGTCGCGCCGATTCAAAATTTGGTGGGCAAGGATTTACCAAGTGTTCTTGCCGCGGACGGTGCAGTGACAACAAGTGTGCTTGTAAAAAGAAAGGAATCCAATGCAACTCCAAGTGTCACAATGCTAGCCCATGTTGCAACAAATAAAAACGCAGGTTCGAAATTCTGGAAAAATTGTTGTAGGCGGTTTTTTTTTTTTCTTTAATTGCTGCATAATTATTTTTGTTGTTTGTTTTTCTTTCATTTTTTTTTTCGTTTTTTTGTTTTGTTTTTTTTTTTATTGTTTTTTTTTTTTAATGTTTTTTGTTTTGTTTTTGGTTTTTTTTTGTTTGTTTTATTTTTTTTTGGTTTTTTTTTTTGCATTCATTTTTTTGGGCCAACCTAGTTCCGCCCGGGCAGAACTAGGTTGGCCCACTGTTTCCCGGGCAGATCTTAGATCGGCCCGGGCACACCTAAATCTGCCCGTTTTAAACGGGCGGATCTAAGTACGCCCGGGCCGATCTAAGATCTGCCCGGGCACATCTAGATCCGCCCAGAAACCTAGATCTGCCCGTAACATATATATATATATATATATCTTTATATGTATGTTTCAGCCAGTTTTACCGTTTTTATGTCCCACGATCCTGTTCATAATTTTTGGTTTTTGTTCTTGAAATTTTTCTCAACTATTCGTTGGGTTTATTTCTTGGATGAGTTCTAAGATGGTGTAAATCCGACAGTTAGTTTTCGCGTTATGGGCCGTGTTTGAGTCGTAAAATGTGTTTTTGAGGTTTATTTTTAGGAGTGTTTGTTTTGAGTATTTTTTTTGGGAAAATTTATGTTAGCCGTTTTGTTACGCAGCTTTTTTACTCGAGTCATTTTTTCGTTTTTTGCGTTGTAAGCGAGTTATAGCGATGTGTTTTTCGGGTTTTTTGGCAGTGTTTTTATATGAAGAAATTGTTTTTTTGTTTCAAAAATTTTAGTATATATCGTGGAGGATGTTTTTAGTTCATATGCTCTTTGCCTTGAATTTTCCTTGTGTTTTACGTGTTTTACGAGCTATTTAGTTTCTTATGGGATTTTACAAGTGAAAGACAAGGATGGCGTATTGGTATAATTGCTCTTTCTTTGTTTTACACGTACACTGTTGCTTAGGTACGTTATTTATTTATTTTCTTGTTTTATCAGCTGCTCCTATTCAGATTTATTTCTCATTACCGTTACAAAGATTACACATTTTTCAATCTTTGTACTATAATCTTTTTCTCATGGTCATTTTTATTTAAATGTTGAACAGCTGATAAAAAAAAAGAAAATTGAATAATTCAAAGAAAATCATAACATAACCTATTTATTGAAATTTGTGAAAAACTTATATAACCTAGCTTTTATTTCTCACTTGCATTGTAAAGATTACACATTTCTCTGTTGGTAATATAATCTTTTTCACAATCATATTTGGATTTTGAGCAGCTGATAAAAAAAAAAAAAAAATTCAGAGAAATTCAGCGAAAATTATAACCTATATTTAAATTTGTGAAAAATGATTTAACCAAGCATGGAATCTACTTCGTCTTACCGGCCTGCTGGAGGCATTTCGATTAGAAATAAATATGGGGGTCCCCACTGGCGGAGCGCCATTTCATACGGAGGTGCTAGATTTGAAAAATCATAACTCCGCAACGAATCATTTCCCCGGCATGCGGTTTGCGCTGTTTTGTAGCAAAATTTTGTCTAGTTTTACCACGGAAAATTTGTGATGATCCGTGCGATCGCCTTGTCGATACTTGCAAAAATCGGAAAAACTCGATTTTCACAAAATCGAAAAAACTTCGATAAATCTATTAAAAATTAAAGCAAGACAACTTTCCTATACATCAATCAAAGCTCTTTGAAAGACCTATCTTTTCACGAAAAGTCATTCAAATAGATTATTCGTTAAAAGTTATTGGCACTTAAAGGTCCAACTTTGACCCCCCCTACCCCCCCCGTTCCCTTGGGCCAAATTTAAAAGTAGGCCAGATTCTGAACCCTGGAATAACCCTCTATCACGCCTGAAAATATCTTGCATTTTTATTTTTGGGCCAAAATCGCCCATTTTGAATACCGTCCTTTGGGAAGATTTGAAGTTAAGTGTAATATCAATAGAGAGGATTTATGGGACGCACTGGCGCAACCAGGATCTCTTCCATCCCTCT
Source organism: Trialeurodes vaporariorum (assembly GCA_011764245.1). Classification (NCBI taxonomy): domain Eukaryota; kingdom Metazoa; phylum Arthropoda; class Insecta; order Hemiptera; family Aleyrodidae; genus Trialeurodes; species Trialeurodes vaporariorum. Next base: position 65,341,900 of record VMOF01000024.1, on the reverse strand, counting down.
CATTTTCCATTTGAATGTATAAGTAGGAAAAGGACAGAAAGAGGGGGTTTTATCCCGTTGTCCATCCTTGTCTAACATACGTTTCTTAAAGGAGAAAAGAGAGAGATGAAGAAACTCTCGGTGCGCTACTGATGGGACGTGATTTTGAAACACCAAGTAGGCAGCTATGATAGAAATCTCTTATCAACATTTTCACACAGGCTCGGTTTGTTTGCCTCAATTTTTTCACCTATAAAATTTAAAAAATTTTGACAGGCCAAATTGTCCATTTGAAATTGGTTTTAAACAAAAGTGCAAGTGTTTAAGAGTGGCTATCTGGACACTGATATTGATACAACTGCCTCTTTTAGAAGGATTTGCACGATGAGGAAACTGAAGCATGACAGAGACAAGCAAAATTTTCTCATCATCAGGCCGATCATTTACTTTATCGTTAAACCGATCGTTAAAACTGTCTACGAGTGATGCTATCGGTCAAAAATTGTAAAACTTGGCTGTTGCTATGGTAACCATCGTTAAGAGTCTCGTTTTATAAAGGCTATTCATGAGTAACCTTTAAAAAACGAACACTATAACGATGGTTACCATAGCGACGGCTAAGTTTTACAATATTCGACCAATAAAATCACTCATACGCAGTCTTAACGATCGGTTCAACGATGAAGTAAATGATCGGCCCATGCATTGGAATTCTGTGCCTGCCACTCTGAAACACTTGCACTTTTGTTTAAAACCAATTTCCACTGAATTAACTACAGTTTTTGACTGAAGGTTAACAAAAATGAGGCAAACAACCAAAATATTTAATTTCCTATTTTTCCAAAGTTCTTTCAAAATTGTACTAAAAAGAACTTTCAGAAGTTCCACATTGGTAGAAAAATGTCCATTTTTACGCACAACTCAAGGATTGCCTGACCTAAAATTGCCAGAAAAACTTGCCCCCAATGTTACGCGGAAGACAAATATGGCGAGGAATAACCTTTGGAATAACAGATATATATTTCAATCACAGTACAACAAAAAAATTTTTGAAAGTCAATTTTAGTTGGCGCACGGTGAGTTGAGCCCAAAAGGGTCAGGTCGATTTTCACTATGTCCCAACACGGCGGCTTGAACCTTTTTGAATTCTGTTAGAACAGAACTGACAACCGTTTGACAACAAATTTAGCTCAGACCAGTGTGCGCCCCTTTTCTATGGTAGAAGCATTGTAAATATTTTCTTTAAGCACAAAATTCAGAGGAAAGAAAAGGAAAGAGAAGAAAAATGAAAGTGACAGAAGAATGGAGATGGAAATATCACGAAACAGCAAATCAATGGAAGTATTAGATTGAAATAAACAAATGATAGGGTGAGAGAGGTAATATTGGCACAACCAAAATAAAATCCATCAGGATTTTTTTCAGAAAATTTGTTCACAATTTTTCCAGTCGCTCTTTGTGACAGTGATTTTTCCTTCTATTCAGAGTCCCCATATGTAGAGATTTAGAAAAGAGGGTAGTCAACCTCTGATTGGGTAACGAGTTAAAAGCTCTATGGGCATTGCCACTGGATGCGTTTTAGCACTTTTGTTCACTATTAACAGGGTCAATGGTGTTTTATGGGTAAGAGAGTTAATTGTTGATGAATCTGTTAATTTTAATCATGATGCACCTCAAGAAGGTTTATAATGCCTAAAAGAATCTTTGAAAGCTTGAATTGATGTCAATCAGCATAGGTAGTGAAAGATTATACCGATAGAAATGGGGCTGTTGCACACTTTTGCTATAAGTGATTTAACAGTCTACTCAGGTGTAAAAACCTCCATGAATAACGATGGCAGCACTAAAAACTTCCGAAATCCACTCCTAAACTTGATAAACGCTTTTATTTGCACAGGTGCAATGATGGCTGAGGGTAGTAACAATGGGAGATTCCCATCTAACAATACTGTAACTCCATCAAGAAGTGACCAATGAGAGATGACTTTCATTCGACACCGGTGTCACTAGGTGTTGCAGTACCATTCATCGGATGTGGATCATCACTCAGATGACTGATTACTCTGTGAATCATCCTTGTCAGCATAGAAAGAGTGACGGAATTAAGATAGGAATCTCCCATTGTTTACTGCCCTCGACCACCATTACGCCCTCGTAAATGAAAGCGTTTATTTAGTTTAAGAGTGGATTTTGGAAGTTGCTAGTACTGCCATTGTTGTTTTTCGAGGTTTTTACACCAGAATCAACTGTTAAATTGCTTATAGCAAAAGTGTGCAACAGCCCCATTCTGCGGCACAGTAATCTTTGCATTGAATCAAAACACAAACAATGACCCTCAGAATGTCAACAAATGTGCAAAAACACATTTGATGGCGGTGCCCACAGTTTCACTTGTCTTAAGGTGATTCCAGGCGAAACTTATCAAGATTTCAATTTGATGGATACAGCTACTGTAGTCTGTTCGCTCTAACTTGAGACCTGAGCGGGTAATAAATGAATTTCGGAAAATGGAGAATGGCAACAACAACACTTCAATAGATTGTCATAGCCCGAGAGTCGAGCAGCAGCCCTGTCAACTCGGTCGACTGACAAGGGTGAGCACTCCTGCATTGCCACAGAAGGCAAATCTGCCAGAATCTCCAGGTCTCAAGTTAGAGGGAACAGACTATAGTCGCTTTCGGGAAAAGTCGTATTTTTGGTATTTTAAATTGAATCAAAAGAAAAAACGCAAAATCCAATAACGTCAGCACCTGCAAATTTTTTTAGCTCAAAACGAGCAAAATTGGTTGAGAATTAACACTTAAGTGGTCAGCCAATTTTCGGGTTTTTTTATTTTTTTTGAACACTACATACCCCTATGCAACCCGTAGACCAGTGGACGTTTTTTAACGTCTGTTATGCTTAATAAACATGCAATCATGAATGGCGTTTATAAACGACCTTGACCACCGCAATGGCAAAATCCATTTGGACGTTTATGAACGGCTTCGACCACTTAAGTGTTGAGCTATAATTTATGAAATTCATTGCCCCATAAGCTTAGTGAATGCGAGTGAGTGAAAGTGATGTGTCTATCTTCCTCACTGGCACTCATTGAGTACTATGGGCATTTTTGTATTTCATAATTTGCGGCTTTATTTTTGAATGTTTCAGCTTAAAACTCTTAGGGTATTTTCCTGAGGTATGCTCACAGGTGCTGACGTTCTTCAAATTTGTGCTTATAGTGTATATTCATCAATTTCATCAAACTGTTGACTTTATGAGCAGAGCGACGTGGTGTCCATTGAAACAAATCGACCCTGGAATCAACTTCACTCTATACATACAAGCAGTGGCATCGCGTGCAATTTGGCAACAATGTATTCCATCCATTTAAACTCGAGTAAAAGATCGAATTCAGGGAGTGCACAGTGCACAAGGAAAATTTGACATATTTCATGCGTTTAAATGGAGCTGTTGCATTGTTGCCAGATGGCACGCAACGCCACTGCATACAGGGACTCGACATCTACTGAGAAAGCTTTAAAGAAACAGAATATAAGAAAAGAGAAAGACAAAAATAAAAAGAGAAAGGCAAAAATAATAAGAGAAAGACGAAAATAAAAAGAGACAGGCGAAAGTAAAAAGACAGTCAAGCAAATAAGAAACAGATCATCCAGCAATACTGAAACCATTCGGAAACAGACAAATAAATGCACTTACCAACAGACACACACACCCATACAATCCTTACATACTTGCTTGCATGCCTATCCTCACACAGACACACGCCACACACAAATATGAGCAAAAATGAAAAACTAACAAGAATGATCAATAATAAACAAAACTCAACCTGATGAATATCCAGAGATCAACGTTTATCTGCAAAAAAAAAGAAAAATTAAATACATTAATTAGTAAAACGATTTCTTCTTGAATAAGCCATCTTTTTTTTATGTTCGCATTTAATCGTTCACATTGAATTTTACAGGGTATAGTGAGTGGTGCCAACCACTTGAGAGCCATTGTTAACAACTATTGTCATCAAGTGGTGAGGCTCTTGGCCCAGTGGTTCGGATTTTAACTGAATTTTTTTTTTTCAAATGGTGCTCGAAACGCATTTTTGCGATAGACTGTGCCTAAAAGGCCCCAAAGTATACATATTTTTTTAAAAGTATCCATAAGACACCAAGTAAAAGTTATGTGAGCCGCAAACTGAAAAAAAAAAATGACTACAGACAGTTTTAGTGCAGCGTTACACAAGTCATCAGTTAGTTATCAGCTGTGACATCATTCACGTAGCATTTGAAATTATCTTTCTCACTTTCACCTGATCCTCATGTGAAACTATCTCTTTCCAGAGTTAAACATGGTAAACAGGGCTTTGTTTCACAACATTTGCTTTTCAGAATCACATTAAATTGACTCAAAAAATCATTTGTGCCAAAAAGTTTCACAAAAAAAAGTCTTGATAAACAATTTTAGCGATGAGTGTGATATAGGAGTACATAGGGGTCATGTGAGGATGAGACAGATAGTTTTGAACACTCAACAGACTTTGTCACCAGATGATGTCATCACTAAAACTGTCTATAATGACTAGAATATGACGGACAAGGGGCTGAATTTTAATCAAGTGATAACAAATTGTTAGGAACCCAACGCCCAACGGGTGTTTTGTTACGAGTCTTCCCTGGTATGACAGTCATTTTTGCACGAGGCAAAAACACCTCACAGCCAGTGTGCCAGTGGCACCTCAAGCCAATATTTCTGGGCAGAACTTCACTCGTAAAAATATTAACAATACCAAGTTAAAAAATGACAGCTGTGAATTCCACAAATCTCTAAAATTGGCACATTCATTTGAGCAGAGATGCCAATTCTGTGTAAATGCTCAGTTTCCCTTTTTCTCTTGACACGTTTTTGGAATTAGTACAGAAAAACCGTATGTTAAAAGCTTTGCAAGCTTCACGGAGAAAAAACCTTTGGTTCATATGGAACACCAAGAATGTTCGGTTCCAGTAACGGAAGCTTTCAGTTGTGAGTACCGAACTTCAGTTAGGAGTACCGATTGGTTCAGTAGGAACAAAATGTGAGTCAAAGTAGTTGTCACATTTACCGAAATCTTCAGTTCTCCTAACTGAAGTTTGGTACTCACAACCAAAAATTTTGGTTACTGCAACCAAAGACGTCGGTGTTCTATAAGAGCAGAAGTTCAGTTCTTATGACCAAATTTTTTTTCTCCATGTTGTTCATTTACAGCTCTTTCTACTCTAGCTGCAAACATTTGGATTGAACCTCCCCCCCCCCCCCCCAAATCATTTCAGTCAGAGCTTGTTTTAGAACGGAAAGCGGAGCTCACCAACAATCTTTTGCAAATTTGCAATTTTCATTCTTTTAAATCAAGGCAAAACTAAGTAGTAAGTACTACACTCAGACATTGAGATTTTAAAGCAATTTTTTAAGAAGAGCCAAAAATCTCTCAAACGTTTTTTTCAGTATCATTCAATTCTGTTATGTAAACATGAGAGATAATCTTGGTAAAATTCCAAAGATTATTCGGATGCTTCGTCTTCACTCCGGAAGCGCGCTCTGACAAATCCTCTCTTGGGTGAGTAGATTTAGAGGGGAAAAAATTCCCATCATTGGTCACTGATTGCAATTTTGGTCTTCAGCCCTTCTAATAGTCAACAAAGAGCTTCGGGCATGCTTTGAAATTACTTTTGATCAGAACATTCTCACAATAAGCCTAAAAAAAAAAACAGCCGAGTTCCATAGACGTTAATTTTACACAGCATCAAGTGCTTGCATTAATCTTTTTGAGACGAGGCAAGTTGTTTATTGCCTGTTTTTTTTTTTCAATCTAAAACTACGTACTTAGACTTGGTATGAGCCAGACGTAGGAGAGTATTACCCAAAACCTCGATGATATTCAGGCCATTACTCAACAAAACGTTCCAAAAAAATCAGCTTCTTACTAGTGAGGTATTTAACCAGCTTTCTTGCCATGAAATCAGGCTAAGACTTCAGATAAATAAAACCCACTCGAGATGAGAATTAATTCAAAAAGACCAATTGCATCCTTACCCCTTTTCATGCGTCGAATTGTAGCAGAGATCTGACTTGAAGAGAGAGCTGTCGGACCGCACACTTTGACCAGAACAGTGTGAATAGCAGACTGAAGTGAACCGCGAGCCGCTTCAATTTTGATGTACCCTATTTGATCCGTTTCTGATATAACTTCTGTTTCTATGTGATCGCTAAGCTGTTTACTTTCCGTACTTTCCGAAGCTAAAATAAATTCCAACACATTTCATACGATTCACAAGACAGTCACATGAAGGTCTTACCAGAAATATACAAAGAGCAAACAAAAACAAGTTTAAGATGACGTTCAAAAAAGGTCAAGCGAAGCATTCGAGCAAGGTTATTGAACATTTAACGCGCAGTGCTTCTCAAACTTTTCCTGACAGTGGACCCCCAAAACTAACAACTTTTTATTTTCTGCAATCTCACAATATGGAAACTAATACCGTTAACCGTATGCTTAATAGCAATCATCTTGACACCTCAAAAGCCATCATAATTCCCCACTTCTATGTTTCCTGAGTTATGATGCCATTCAGTGGCAGATCCACCGGGGGGGGGGGGGGGATTGCCCCCCTCCCAGAAGCTTCAAATTTTACCCTTTTTTTCAATAAAAAATAGCCCAAAATTTCTTGCTGTAACGCTTCAAATTTAAAAATTATGCCCCCCCCCCCCCCCCCGGTCCAGAAAATTTTTCTTGATCTGTCACTAATACCATCTAAGATTGTATCTGGCTCGAATTTTAAATTTAAATTGACAGAAAGATAATAGGATAAATAAGTACAGAGAGAGCTCTACCATTAAGACGAAGTTTACGTGCAGTAAGCAGCTGCTTTTAATCTCTTGCTTTTCAAATGCTTGAAGTTTACTAGAACAGGGGTGCAAAATGTGCCCGATCTAGCGATCTGCGGATCGCGTGAAAGTGAGGAAATTTCTGAGAATGAGATTTGTCCTTTTTTTTTTTTTTTTCTAAATAATGGCAATAACATCCCAGGAAAATAGTGTAAAATGAGAAAATATCAGTCATTTGCGCATACGGTTTGAAATGTTAAAATAATCGAAAAAAGTCATCACTTTCAAATTTTCGTGAGGAAATTTTTTAAAATCATGTGAGGAAATAAGTCATGGATCGCTTGAAATTTCCGAAGTTTTGGAACATTTTGCACCCCTGTACTAGCAAACCCACTTTTCATTCATATCTCTCAAAATTATTTCTACCCGTTTTCTTCTCGATCCATTTTTCCCTTTGGCCCACCGCAGAGCACAGTTTGAGAACCGCAGGCTTAAAGAAACTATACAGTCATAAATTAAAACCGTTTCCAGACCCCCTCCGGATAATCGAGGTTACACTGTACTTTCAAAAGACAGTTTGAGAAGCACCACACATGAATACATCAGCGCTCCTACAAGCAGCACTCACAGAAAGGAACTTAGGACCAGAAGAAATGATGCAAATAAAAAGATTTTACAACATTACAACAATTACATACAAAAAAAAACAAAGGAAACATCCAAGTGTATTTTAATGCATGCAAGCATCCATAAGCATGCAGAAACAAAACAAAGAAAAAGGGGCGTGATAGAAAACTGGACTGAGAAAAACCTTTAACTTTCGACCTCAAACAATCCAGTAGTTTTTTACAGCGATCTGAAAAATTAAAAACAAACCTACCACTGCATTCAGTAAACAAATCAGGTTTACTTGAAATGGAGCTGCATCTCCACGGAAAGCAGAAACGGTAAAGAATCTGCTTCAGAATTTTTTGTAATTGTAGAGCTTGTTTCAGAAGTGTAAGCGCACCTGGACCATAATCTTTGGCGAATTTTCAATTTTTATTCCTTCAAATCAAAAGAAAACTTGCCTCCGACCGTATACTTAATTTGATTTTAAGGCGTTCTTCTATGAAAACCCAACACTCGAATTCATTTTCATTAAAATTCACTTTGTAAAAAGAGAAATAATGTTGACAAGTTCCAAAGATTATCAGTCTAGGTGCGCCTACACTTCAGAAACGACCTCTAGCACCTCTACTTTGTAAGGCAAGCTGAGTTGGCTCCAAAGTGCGAAGCAGAGCTGTTCGGCGCAAGAATGGTACAGATCCCAAATCAGGATTTGAAAAAAATTGCGATAAAAGTTTCTGACTGTGAATACACATTGATGTATTCTTTTAATAAAATACAGTTTCTCTTTGAGAAACTGGGTAATATTATAGCTTTGAATTCTTAACGTAGAAAATGAAGTGAGGAAGCAATGAAAGAAATGATTCATTTTTGGAGGGCCACAACCGCAAGCGTTTCCTTAAGTGATGACGTGCCCTTTTAAAAGGTCACCATTCACGACAAGTCACTAACTTAATATTACAAAAGTAGACTTAGGCTACTCTCACATGAAGATGAAGAGCTTACCAACCCCAATATGACTAGTTAACTTTGCACCGACATCACTAAGTCAGCTTGTTGTAAATTATATTTCATTATTTATTTCTTCATTTTCCCAAAGTTTGTAATGAGAACAAAAGATCTCATTGTACACATCAAAACAAAACAAACAAAAAAGACCAAAGAAAACCGCAATACCGATAAATAATTAGTAAAGCAAAATAATTAGACACGCCTGAAGCAAAGAAAACCCTCGGAAAAGAAAAATAAAATGAAACCAAATTCACGATAATAGCCAGTCTTGTGATTAAAATTAAACTAAGACTCACATAAAAGCCGTAAGCCTTCCCATCTCCTTTCCTGTACAACTTATAAAAGAGTCTTAATTTTAATTTTAAATACAAGTTTAGCTATTATTATGAATTTAATTTAATTTTATTTCTCGTTTTGTCTTTTAATCCAATACATCTTGTTCTCTGCAGTGTTTTAACTTTAAATTTTAATTTACTTCATTAGCAACTGATCAAATCTTAAAGAATTAAGCTTGAACTAACTGGACCAATAGACCTGGCTTGGCAAAGCGTACGTAGACGGCCTTGAACAACTAAAGTTGCAGCGCCTAGTCACTAGTGTTGCCATTTATGGCAGAGAGTATTTAAATTTTACCCTAAGTTAAATGAGATTCAGATAATTTCTGCCAAAAATTACAACACAGCAAGTCACAGAATATGAAATGCATTAAAGTTTTCCCACACAAAACCCTATCCATAGACAAAATATTTACAAGCTATTGCAATTTTTTCCTCCAGCAAAAGCGAGGATTTGCTGCAGACAGTAGGGGTGCCCTTTAAAGATTGATCCTTTAAAGATTGGCTTGATTTTTCAGTGAAAAATTTAAACCGGGATCCAAAATTACAAAATAAAAGCTAGAGAGAAAAAAAAAATCAAGGCAAGTAGTGGCAGCAGGACTGATACTAGTAAAGTCAAAACGCAAGAGCTTGTTCTGTTTCCTTTTTGGTATGGCCAAAACAAAGGGGCTCGTTCTGATTCCAATTCAAAACGCTGTGACACAACCGGAGACAATATAAAATAGAGACAACACACTATCTATCTTGTCCATCTTAAAATCGGGTAACAATCTTCTTTTTTGGAGTCTCAACAAAACTACGTCCAACTGAACCCGTACGTTGACTGATGAGCAGAGGTGTTACCTAATGAGAGCAAAGCACAGAAATTCCATCAGTCAAAGTATGGTCCATGTTGGATGGTGCTCCCTTTGTTATTCTGTTGAGTCTCCCAAAAAAAAGTTAGCCACCGTGCGATCAGCTAGAGCGTAGTCTCTATTACATGTATTTTCAGGTCATAACTTAACTACATTAACAAAAGGAGGAGAGAGGAAGAGATGTTCTGACAATCTGACCAGCTCACTTTGAGAGGGAAGCTTCCGCAATAGACAAGAGGTAAAAGGAAGTATTACCAAGAATAGGTGACCTCAAACGGGATGGAGTGAGAGAGTGGGGATCAGCAAAAAATACAACTCGATCCAAATTGAAGCAACAAAAAACAGGCGCTAGCTGAGTTTTGAGAATTAGTAAGTAGTCTTAGAGGCAGAGTCAGATAGTTCTTTATTTACAAGTGCGGAAGGACAATATTACGTCTTCTGCGCAGGTTCCCTTCAATGTTACCATCCACATGAAAACTTTGACTCCGCTCACTACACAAATAACTGAAGATTTTTGCCACATAACATATTCGGTTAATCATTGTTGATAGTAAATCTTTCATTATTCACTAATGGGGCTCTTGCAAACTTTTGCTGCAGGGGATTGAAGAGTTGATTCTTGCATAAAAACCTGTAAAAATGATGATGAGTACACTAAAAAATCACGAAATTCACTCTCTGAATCGGGCTTAATGGCGAAGAGACGCAGGTATCTTGAGAGATTCCTATCTAAATTGAGACAAATGTCTGTGTTTCCGTAGAGAGAGTGACAAATCAGACAGGAACCTCCCATGATACCTGCGTTGAAGTGCCATTACGATCTTGCCGTTAGAGCGGTTTTGTGCGTTTAATACCGAATTTTAGACTTTAAGAGTGTGATTTCCGTGACTTTCGCTGGTTTTTACATCTGAGTTGACTATTCATTTCCTTACATCAAAAGCTTGCAAGAGCCCCAATACTATAATTAACCGAGTTTATTGTGCAGCAAAAAGTTCTGACGATTCACACAATAGGCGGGGTCGATGATTTCATGCGGATGGCAACACCGAATCCCACGCATGTAAACAAAGAGCTGTCAGAACCAAGGCTATCTAAAACTGCCTCTACATATGTCCGAAAATACATTGAGTCTAAACATTTGGCTGACCAAACACTCACAAGGGGAAGGCAAAGGTGGGCCCGCTCCAAATGGAACGGGACTTGCGCGAAAACATAGTCCTTGGGGTCCTAATGAAGGGACTTACAGCACTTTTTGTGAATGGGCCCCTGAATTTGCAAAATTTTGATTTTAAAATGAGCCCCACGGACGGTGGATAGTTATGTAGCCGAGAATCAGACAATCCCTCTCAACCGAAGTTGTGGCGCAACGACAGCGTAGTGGACTCCGGTTTGCGTGGTCCCGGGTTCGATTCATGCTGGCGACGTTAATTTTTTCACGACAGTTGTGCTCATATTTCTTTGCCATGTTTTTATGTTTCTTTCTTGTTGCTTGTTTGCTATTTGGTTTTGTTTTGTTTTTTTCTTTAATACTGTTTGAATCGAATTAATCCACATCTTTTCGTGCTGTATACGCAGTTACCTACTTCACTGTGCTTGTATGTAAAAGTTAAGAAAATAGTAGAAAATCAAAAAGACGAATGGAAATTGATCAACGAAACTTTTTTTTTCGTCTGTTTTTTCAAGTGCTGTTGTTCTTCTTTTCCAATATTTTCTTAACTTTTATATGAAAGCACAGTGTAGTACCTGATGCATGCAGGATGAAAAGAGGTGGAATAATTCGATTCAAACGGTCTTAAAAAAAAAACAAAACAAAACAAAACAAAACAAAAAGCAAAACATAACTAAAATACAAACAAGCAACAAGAAAGAAATATAAAAACATGGCAAAGAAATATGAGCACAACTGTCGTGAAAAAATTAACGTCGCCAGCATGAATCGAACTCGGGACCATGCAAACCGGAGTCCACTACGCTGTCGTTGCGCCACGACTTCGGTTGAGAGGGATTGTCTGATTCGCGGCTACATAACTATCCGCCGTCCCTGGGGCTCATTTTAAAATCAAAATTTTGCAAATTCAGGGGCCCATTCACAAAAAGTGCTGTAAGTCCCTTCATTAGGACCCCAAGGACTATGTTTTCGCGCAAGTCCCGTTCCATTTGGAGCGGGCCCACCTTTGCCTTCCCCTTGTCAGAGTGTCTTGATGCATTTTCAGCAGGTAAACCCTACTTATCACAACTCAGAACTCAACATACATCTGCTCAGCCACAAGAGAATAATGGCAAATCGAGAGACTTGTAAATCAAGAGATAAAAGCAGTAGGCTATACACTTGAGAAGGGACAACAATCTATAAATGAGTCTCATGATGAGATACCTACTTAGTCAGGAACAAGGGCGTATCCAGCAATTTGGCAACCATGTATTCATCCCATTTGATTTTATGAGAAACAATCGATTCTTGAGGGGGGCCGAGGCCCTGTTACAAATGGATTGTTTCTCATGCATTCAAATGGGGAATATGCAGCCAGATTGCGGGACTCGCCTTTGGTCAGGAAAATGTCATGCCTATTAATAACACCATACATGCACTGGGGTGGATGTTAGGAGGTGATTCTTTGCTGAGAATGTTCAGTTGCTGACTAAACATAAGTAACTTTCTAATCGATTAGTAGGTTTTAGCAGTAAAAAAACAAAAGCGCTTTTTTTTTAAGAACAGTTAAGTGATGACATCACAGTAAATGAGCTTTTCGCTTGCAAGGCTGGCTCATTCCAGGTAAACTGTCTCACCCGGCACATTTGAAAACGCCCATTTATATTCTCAAACATTGATTTTTGCATGTTAAAGCAGTGGAGAGGGTAAGAAGTCATACAATTGTCACTCTTTTCTTTGCTGACAAGTTGAAAATTTCAGGTTTGAAAACGAAATAAAAAGTTTACAAATGTGGCGGGTGGGACACTTAACCTGGAGTCACCTGGGTGAAGATGGACTAATTGCATTGTTGCCAGTTTGCAATCATAAATACTGGGGATTCATCAGATTACTGGGACTAATAAGTGTTCGGTACAGACGGTCCTGCACCAAGATGGTTGGTGTGCACCTAACGCCATTTAAAAGCACACGAAAACGCTCACCATCCAGCGTCTTTCGGGGACCGTCTGTACAGGACATTTATTGGTCCCCGAATGCAAACAGAGGAATTAAAAGTTCTCGAATACTATGCTCTTTAAAATATGACATATTCTAGGTAAAAACCGTGCATAGAGGATGGGAACTGAGAATGAACTTCTATTTCAATACATTCTACCTGACAGTGAATAAGTGTGCAATAAAATAAAATACAGAATTGAGGCATTTTTCGGTAAATGGGCGTATGGCGAAAAAACGACTTTCGAGAAAAACGCGTTTGAAAGTTTAAAACGTCATAACAAAACGTTGTAGGTGCGTCCATTCGAACGATTGTTTCTTGGTAATTTTCCGTTTGACATATGAATAACTTTATATCACCTGTTAGGTCACATCGCCAGGATTTCAAAAACGAGTTCTCCAAAAAAAGGGCGTAAATCGCCATACGCCCTTTTACCGAAAAATGCCTCAATTGACAAGAATCACCACGTAACAAAAGAACTACAGTCTATAAGAGAGCACGCAATGAAGAGATGTCAGGTAATTTGAGTCACGCGCGTAACGTTTTAATTATTCAGAAAAATGATTACGGAATGAAAAAATATGGTATAGCAAAAATAAAAACCAAAAATTGAATATGAAATATAGAACTATGAAGTGCCCACTTACAAGCTTAAATGGGGAGTCAGAGGTCTAGGGAAGAAACAATAATTGTTATAGCTGCGTCGAGTTTCTGGAATTAGTTTGTTTAAAAAAAAAAACGAAACAGATCAACGCAACTTACAGGTTCTTAGGGGAAATTGCCTACAGGTGAACTGAATCAAACAGGTCTCTTTTTCTCTATTTTCTTTACCTGATTAAAATTCTTGCAAGAACAAAGGATGCTTCTGAGCCATTCTTGAAATAATCAAATTTAAAGTCTACGCAAATCGTACTGTTTGCATCAAAATCGCTTTGAGATCTTGTGTTAACCTAGCTCTAGGAGAACCGAGTACCACCAACTAATGAAAGCTGATTTTACTCTTCCCTATGTCTCCACGGACCAACAGTTTGTCCAGAATTTACACACACTCTCTCCCTCAACAAACACGCACAAACATAACCACTCCATTACCCACACTGATACTGGTTACTTTTCGTGTGTAGAGGAAGAGAGAGGGCATCAATTCTAGGCAAAGCGAGTGAAAAGGAAGGGAAGAGATAAATAAGTCATCGTCTGCACATGGAGATTGAGTCATGCTCAATCGCAGGGCAAATTTGGCGTAAATTGACGTTCATTGCTTCGTCATCTCAAAATTGGCAGTAGAGCGCCCCTCAGGCTAGAAAGAACTTTTGATCAGGGCAATGAGAGATTAAAATGAGACAGATTGGCCCAAATTTAACCGTAGGCTATTTTCCAGGAGTGTCCTTTGAATTTAAGTGAATATTTATAAGAAGCAGAGACAAGGCAAATGCATTAAATTTAGAATGAACTTGCTTTGTCATAGCAAAAGAAACAACAGCTGACATCCATTTTTTCTAAGCCAGTGAAAGGCACAAAACTTACGCTTCAAACAGAGCAGAATATACTTTTGAAATCGAAAGCTGAATAGTATTTTTGACAGCACACTTAGACTGAACCATCAAATGACTTTCATTCTTTTTTGCGCGCTAGCTCTTGGTTTAATTTTTGCGTATAATAACTTACCTTCTAATCCATGTGATTCCAAGAAATTTTTCAACTTTTTAACTTTAGCCGCAGTCGAGCGGCAATCAGAAAAGAAAACTCCATAGTCTCTTATTCGAAGACCCGCAGTTCTAATAGATTTTTTCAATCGCTTCACCGGTTCAGGGTCTTCTTCATTCTGGAAAAGAAGAGAAAAATACTTGAAGAAGTGAGAATTATTGGGAAGTTTGTAGCTCACAGCGCTCAATTTTTCATGCAACAGTTTCCTTCAAAAGAATAGTTAAAATATTGGCAGAACAAGCACTTTAAAAAAGCAAGAACAAACAATCACTTTCATGAAATTTTTGTGAAACGGGAAATTTGTTGTGTGGAAGACTAGTTACCAGTGGTGAGCAGTGGTTGAACTTCGCTGAAAAATTTAGGAGCCATCTTGGCTGGCATAGTTCACTTTTAGGGGCCAAAATGATTTTTTCCCGAAAAAATAAGGTGAGCAGTTTGTGTCCATCGTAATTGTTACTTGAAAAGTCGGTAAATATTTGTCTTAACTTATTACCGATGCTTTTCACCTCTATTCGTGAACATGATTTTGATTTAGTACATAAAATAAAAGTGAAGTGGTAAGAAGCCAAGAAATTTAAGGATGGGTTTTAAATCGTAGAAACAAAAAAATATAAAAACCCGAATGGAACAATGCAAAGGTTATTTTCCTTAGTTCAAATCAGCGTAAAACTTTCTTGATCCCTCAATATTCAATAGGTGCCAACTTCGGCTCTCAGTTCAATTTTTTAGGCGCCAATGCCGAATTTTTAGGTGCATTTGGCGCATGGCACCTGTGGAGTTCAACCACTGGTGGTGAGACAATGCAAATAGCGGGGCATATTTTGCACCCCTAGCTAGGATAATTTAGATAGGCGTAAAGAGGCAGGACATCAAAAATCATTCTAATATTGCAACCTCAAAAAAAAGTTCTGACAAATGAGGCTCTAGCAAACTTTAGCTAAAGAATGAATGGTTAAATTTGATGTAAAAACTAGCAAAAATCACAAAAATCACACTGAAAAAGTCTAAAATTGTGATAGTAGTAGTAAAGTCCAGCCGCCCAAACCTTGTGTTCATTATGCTTGTATTTCCAAACGAACGACTGGACCGAGAATACAAAAACGGAATAGGAAGGAAGGGAGATACCTACCGAGGTACCTCACTGTGAGGGAAAGAGGACAAGAGGGAAACCGCACCACCGCCCCACATCAGTCTCCCACCCAATTGTGTCACTTGTATTCAGTTTTATCGATGTGTTTAACTATGAAGTCCCCGATCGGCTCGCAAGCGTGACACCCTGAGGAAAGGAGAAATCTCGAGAGCACACAAGGACTGGTATGCTATCGGATTTTTTTTTTTTTTTTTTTTTTTATCAATTTATGTCAATATGTGGCTTTCTCATCTTCATGAAAGTTTTTCAATCCTTTCTACCTATCTCACCTCATTACCTCCCTTAGTTTGCTTTTTTATTTTTTTCAAATATAATATAGCTCTGGCAACTCTATTAAACGAAGCACAGGAAACCGTGGAAGTAATTTCAATAATAAACTTACAAAACTGCTGTAAGAGCAAGATCGTAATGGCGGTTCAACGCAGGTATCATGGGAGATTCCTGTCTAATTTGTCACTTTCTCTACTGAAACACAGAGATAAGTCTCAAATAAGATAGGAATCTTCCATGATACCTGCGTCTCTCCGCCATTAAACCTGATTCTGAGAGCGAATTTCGTGATTTTTTAGTGTACTCGTCATCATTTTCACAGGTTCGTACGCTCGAATCAACTCTTCAGTCCCCTGTAGCAAAAGTTTGCAAGAGCCCCATTGTGGTTATTCAAAATTATGATGAAGAAATAATTACCTTAGGAGTTGGTGGTGGATTGACTTTCTTACGCTTATCTTTACGGGCGGATGCCTTTAGCTTGGTCGGCGAACGTCGTAGATCTCCAAGCCTTTCTAGTCGAACAACGGGAGAGACTTCTAGAGCTTCTTTTGGAGAAAGAATTTGAATTGGAGTTGAATTGTCTTTTGAGCTCCTCTGGGATGATTTTCTAATTTTCCTCAATTTATTACTATCTTCTGATTCACTCTTGGTGACCAGTTTCCGTTTCCTACCTCTCTTTTTTCCATCATCCTCATTTTCATCGGATGGATTTGAGATCCGTTCTTCAGATGTTTCTCTCATTGAACGATCTGATAATTTTCTAGGAGACTTTCTTTCGCTTTTTGGAGCAACAATTGGTTTTTCTGGCGTTTTTCTTGCTCTTGGAGACCGTTTGGATTCAGATTCAGTCTTCTGTGCTGCTTTCGCAGCAGCCTTGTTTTTTGCTGATTTTGGTCCGGGTCGACTTTGTGTCTTCTTTGCGGATACAACTTTTGATAATGGCACATCAGAATCATTGCTTAAGAAACTTGAATCGGCAACGTTTTCAGATTCTGATTCCACATCGGCTTTCCTTCTTCGACCTGATTTCTTTTGGGATACAACTACTGCTAGTGGGACATCAGAATCATTGCTTAAAAAACTTGCATCTGCAATGTTTTCAGATTCTGACTCTAAATCAGACGCAGCTGTCTTCTTTCTGGGTGAGAGTTTAATTTTCAAGGGAGGCACAAGTTCTGATTTTACTTCTGCTTTTGTTTTCACTGATCGACTACTTTTCCTCGGAGTGACGATTTGTGCATCAGGAATCTCTGAATCAGACAGATCACCTGGACTACTTTTCTCTGCGGCACAAACACTAGAATTATCCTTCTCAGATTCTGAATCATGCTCAACTTGATTGGAATCAGCTGGCGCATCATTCTCTGTAATCGTGGAATCTTCTGGTTTCTCTTCATTCACATCTTGATCCTCTGGACTAGCCTCGTTTTCAGATTCTTCCTTTATAGCGGATGAATCTTCTTTGACTGATCCAGAATCACTTTTATCGTCCTCTTCACCAGATCTATCTTCAACTTCTTCTTGTTCTTCATTGCTATTATTTTCATCTTCCTCATCGATTAGAGGTTCAGGTTCAGGTGATTTTTCTTCACCTTCAAAACCATTTTCCTGGCCAGATACTTCAGGAGGTACTGAATCTTCTAACTCAGGACTATTTTCGACGTTATTCTCTTTGATTATTGTTTCCTCTTCATCTTCGTTCTCTCCATTTGCCATTTCAGATAAACTATCACCGTTCAATTCTACATTAGCGGCATCCACCATTTCTGCTTCTACAACGGTCCCTTTAATCAGCTCCGATTCCATTTCTTCACACACTTCCATGGCTTGAGTGCTGTTATGCTCACTCACTGACAAAATTCGTTTCCTCAGGAAACACTTTTTCCCTCATAAATCCTGATTAGAGATTTACTGCTTGTCAGGAAGAGACATTTCTAAAATGTCGTTGTAGTTGTTTGCCTTGACAGTACAGGGAGACTGACAATTCAACCTGAAACACAATAAAGATACAAATACATGATATTAGATAATCATTTAGATTTATCTAGCCATTACACACACACACACACAGGACAACTAACTTTAATAATTTCAGAAATCATTCGTAGGTGAAAAGAACATATTTATACTGAAAACAAAATCTCATTTTTTGTTGAATTATTTGCTTCTCTTCTTGAATCTAAAATGGTACTTGGGGAAAATGTCTCAATATTTTGCCTAGACCAGACGCATTTTAAGACTTTGGATTTAACAAGAAGCCTTGAACAGCCAAGAGTGCATCAAGACTTTTTGATAACCGGATAGGCTAGCAGCGAGTCTGAACTCTTGGCTAATCAATGCGTCTAAATGCATTTTTCATCAGCTGAACACATCGAAATCTCAAATTGCGTCTACTCTAGTTGATACAAAAATGTGGTAACTTGCATAGCTTGTAACAAAATGGTTGTCGCTTTTTTAGGACTTTAAATAACATTTTAAACTCTTTAAATACATTGTCTACACGTAGAAAACGTATCAGTTAGATTTCCATCGAAGCATTTCCCTCAACTGCCATGGATTCTATCCCATGGTCATTTATCCAGCAGCTTCTACGGACAGATTGGATGGGCTTCTTTGTTTACGATACCGTTTGGGAATGACAAAATTTATAATGGAAGAAATTGACAGAGACACTTTGACAAATCTGCTAGACAATCATTGAACAGTCTGAAAAGTTCTAGATTGAGCTACCTTTGTGAGATGCTTTCAACTCAGGTTTGCCTACATACTTGGCACCGACAGCGACAGTCCGCAAATTTTTTCATCAGAGTTATGAGGGTTTCTGCTTTCTACTTCTCTGATGAGCTCATAAAGTTGACAGACATGATGGCGACGTAGGAATAGCTTGTCCCTGAAGAATTAGATTTGAAAGTTCTTCAGCTTTCATGAAAACATCAGCTTTACACCTCAGATAGGGCAACCAGCAACCTGATTGGTGGAAGCTGATGTATTCATTCAAACTTACGGTTGTCGGGCTGTCAAATCCAATCATTTTTGGGACAGTTTTTAGTCAAATCAGCCGCGATTGAAGTGTGTCGGACTTCACAAGTCATTTTTGTGATAACTATGCAAATGGTCAAATTGAATTCTTAGTTTCATGGCATCCATGCACAAATCTCACAAACAAGCCAAACTCAAATTGAGGCTTTGGCGTCAATGCACAAGTCTCAGAAACGAACCGAACTCAAATTGAGGCTTTGAAGAAACTAAACTGTTTTGGCAGGTATCTCAACTTGTGTAAGACTAAACTCAAATATGCTAACCCAAGTGGAGAAGCCTTGCATGAACTACGCTGATCTTGTATCTATCCATCAAGAAGTTGGAGGGAAAAGAAATGCAGCTGAATGCGAACACACAGGTTTCAAATAGAGTTGAGCTGAATACAGGCTCAAATGCTACATAGAGCAGGACCATTTTGAGTGTCCGGTTCTGACAACTAGCGTTGCCTGCTTCCGAACAGCATCAAAGCGCATCAGTAAGCAGTTGATACGCACTGTGCCGGAACTCTGCACAAAGCAACCGCTTTCAGTTGCGAGTTGATGCAGTTCGGAAGAAGGCACCCTACTTGTCAGGACCCTATACTCAAAATGGTCCTGCTCTAGCATTATTGGTGCGGAGGCCTCGATCCAGATAACTTGGGAAAGTTTACAGATCTTGCTGCGTAAAGGTAGCATGTCACTTTCAGTTGAGTCTTCATCATCCGCAGCCAATAAGAACATGTACAACATAACCTAGAGATTGAAAGTTTCCTGAGACGAACTTGAGTAAATCAAATTGGTCTTTAATTGATGATGGGCAACTAAGAAGAGGACAAACAATTACAAAATAATCTGGTGGTCTTGCAAAATTTGGAGGGAAAAACTTTCACATGATCCACCAACTGTGAAATCAGTTTGTCACAGCTTCATCAAGGCAGAAAGAGTATGAAAAGCTGAAGAATAGATCTTACCTTTTGAGGAGATCAAACAAGTAACCAGAATTCTTCCTGGACACGGCTTTTGGTGACTGAACAAGACTGGCTAACTTCAAAACGTGGTCAGACCTAGAACTTGACTGATTAGCCAGATTTGGGAGACGAAACACCTTCACAACTTGCTTCTTCCACTTTTCAATAACTTCGGGAGAACAGAAAGTAACGAATCAAAACAAAATGTCCAATTTCAGTAAGATTAAAATTAGAAAACGATGGAGCACAAAAAGTCACAAAAACACAGCGTTTTTCAATAACAGAGCTGAATAGAGTATACAAATTAGATGGGTAACTTGCAAAAAATTAATTGCCGCTGAATGCAACATACGCGCGAGTCTACTGTGAGAAATGTGAATGGTCAATAGTATATGGACCTTGGGGTTTGGGGTTTTTCCGGAGACTTCCCGCTTTACACCTATTAACGGTGCTCTATTATTATTCCCAAAATACCATGGCGGCATCTGCGGCATCCACCATTTTGCAATGAAATTCTTTTACAGTGGTGCTCGAGTTCAAGGGTTTTTAGAGTTCACAGAAAGCGGTGTGCCTTCATTATGCGCACAAAACGAATTTGTCGCTTTTGCGCCTTTAAAACATTTGAATCACCAATCAAATGAGAGATGTCACTTGTACTGATTGAGAGACAACCGGCACTGTTCTCCATCTGCCTTGCCCACAACTTTCGAAAAATCGCCGAGCGATGAGCGCCACTTCTTGCAGTTGTAATAAAGTACATTTGCAAACTAACCAAACTTTTTTCACACCGACTTCCAGCTTTCAAGAGATCTCTGGAGAAAAATATCGTTGCTGAGCTTTTTGCAATGTCATTTGTGTATGTGAATTTCATTCAGTTCGTATAATCGTAATTTTACAGGAGTAATGGAATCTCAGCCTGCTGTTTATGATGAATTTTTTTGTGGAGTTCTTTCTACTGAGGGGGACATTTCAACCTTCCTGAATGCAGTCTTCGGATTTTTGTATCGAAGGTATCAAATCATTTTGAGGTTTTGCCTCCCATTCGACTTTGACATTTGACAATATCAGAATGCTTACTTTATTCTTTATTTGCATTACCTAAGTAGTTAGAAGAGATACCTTTATTTACCTTTTCAACCTACAGGAAGCATCAACTTGACAAGAGATGATGAAGAAAAACGACCAATACAATTTTCTTGTAGCATGCGAATACCATATTTTTCTAGTACTTACAATCCGTCAAGAGAAGAATGGGAAAGATGTGTAGACGTGGTCATCTTCATCTGTCTTTGTGTAGCTCCATTGTCTTGATTGTAGCTTGTAATCTCCAGGCGAGGACTCTTCTTGTCTCGTCTCATGAAAAGTTCGCATTTAGCCTGCTGTATTTAATGTTAGAGTGTTCGCGCTTTTGATTTAGTAATTTTAGGATTTCCCAAGTGGCGTTGGTTAGTCAAAAACATATTAGAACCCACTGTGTGAGTAGAATATTCACTCCACTTACCACTAATGTTGATCAGTCATTTGAATAGAAACAAATGTTAACAAACTTGAATTTTTTCCTTATTACGTTCCAGAACTGACTTTTTCATTACTCAGCATGATGCCGATGGTGCTGTGGGGTTTCCTGCCGGTGTTGCAGAACAAATGTTACTTGGTGTTTTTAGGACATGGCAGTTGAAATCGCTGAAGTCAAAAGTGAAGGATGTATCACCTCCTGTGAAAATCGATGTTCAGCCAGCAATGATAATCGAGAATAAGGCTCCATTAAGGTATACTTTTACCCCTTCTCGTCAGCGCCGGATTGACACATTTGCCGCCCGTGGGCCATTTGACTATTTGCTGCCCCATCCAAGCCCACGCCCAAAAGAGGGTCGGGGGGGGGGCGCCCCCAGCTACAGGGGTGCAAAATGTTCCAAAACGTCGGAAGTTTCATGCGATTCAGGACTTTTCCCTTTCAGTATTTTCAAAAAATTTCCTCACAAAAATTCGAAATTTGAATTTTTTTTTTCTTTCTTATTTCAACATTTGAACACTGTTTGTGGGTACGCGAAACCAATATTTTTGAAAATTTGCGACATTTTCCAGGAAAAACTTACAGTCATAAAAAAAAAAAAGAAAATGCTGTGAAAAATTTGCCGCCTCCAGAAATCTGCCAATCTGGGCCACGGGCCAGGCTAGGGCCTGTCATCCTAGGCTCATACTTAGTGTCACGAAAAGCTAGCCGTTAACGAACTTGAATCTGAATCTTTCAAAGATTCATAAATTCTGACTTGGCAAAAACAGGGTCGGACTGGCCATTTAAATGTTAGGTTGCAGGTAAGTCAATGAGGCAGTTGCAAGGGTGTTGGACTTAATTAGAAACCAAAGGCATCTTTTTTCTCAGCTCATCAAGTACTTTCATTTTCGTTTTGAAAAAACAACATTTCAAACCCTTGCAACTGCCCCATTCAACCCCCCCCCCACCTCCACCCCCCTCCCCATCACTCTAGAGGAGGGGCTGCTTTACTAAAAGTGCATGGATGGGGGGTCTGGAGAGCATTTTGTATTGAAAATCTCAACGTGTTTGTTTTTTATTTTTTTTCTGTTGTTTTCTTTTTTCAGATTTGATATAGCCGGAGAAACGTACAATGGAGCCTACCATAAAGAATATTGGTGGGCACAGTCTATGACAGATGTTGACGTTTGTGTAGGTATCGTGTTTATCAATGCAACCTAGGTACCTACCCACTACTGTCCATTTCTGAAAACCGTGCTGATAACTTTGAATGTCTTTCATGCTCTGTTGTGTCAATCTAATTCAAGCAGCGTAAGTAAAGTAACTTGTTTAATGTCATTTATGACCATAATGACTGTATTTTTCAAACAGATAGATTGCCATTATGTGTTCATGAAATTTGTTCAAGACCTTTACCCCTCTTTTTAAATTGAATTAATTCAAGGTCATTATCACTCGTTTTTTATGAAATTCATTTCAGGTCATTACAACTTTCTGTTTCAATTTTTGTGGAAGCTCAGCATTGAAAGGACAAGGTCTACAGCGTGTGGAAAATTTCTTAAGGTTAATTTTGATCAATTTGTCACAATTTTCTTCATCTTGTCATACTCATCAATAGTTCTCCCGCACCTGAAAAATGTCTATGTGCAGTTTTTGAGATATTCAAACTTTAAATTTGTGTAAAACTCTTAATTTCTGAAGAATTTAAGTCAAATTTGCTCTGTAGTAAGGTAAACACCCCAGTAGCCGACACCCCTGAAATTTGCACCAGTACCCGACCCTTATTTTTCACAATGTGAAAAATATTAGTTTAGAGGCAATTTTGGTGGTTTGTGTTTTGTTTTCGAAGGTTTCACATTTAAGGGCTCAGAAAAAACCACACAAAACACCAGTACTGCCACCAAAATAGTACTTTATACAGTGTGCAAAATGGGTGTCGGGTACTGGTGCAAATCTTAGGGGTGTCGGCTACTGGAGTGCTTACCTTAGATGGCTTTAGTGCGAAGTCAACCGTTAGCCAACAACCACAACAATGTACTCATCGGTCGCATTCGGTTGTGATAAAACTCGCGTAGCGTTCCAAACTATCTCACTCACTCTCCCGTGACCCCCATGTATACCCATCTCTTTCTAGTTTTGAAATTCGTATACAGGGCCTTGTTTTACGACATATCATCATCAAAATCGCATCAAAATGCCTTGAGGAATTCATTTCAGCCCACAAATTTCACGAAAGATACGACGAAAAACGACGAAAGATATACGATTTTTGAAATTCGAGTGAGATGGCAGTACATGAGGGTTACGTGAGAGCAAGAGAGACAAACTGTCTTTGCTTGGAACACTCATCACCGGCAGTCGCCATTACTAAAGCCCTCTATTCAGCATGAACCTGCTAAAGTGAGCTACCGGCTGCCTAATGGCGATGGCTGCTGTTGATTCCAGAGCAAATTTGTTGTAAATTACAAGATTTGTGAGAACTTTAAGCTCAATCATCCCTAAAACTACACTTGGAAATTTATCAGGTGAGAACTTTTGATTAGGACGGCGAGACGAATAAAATGACGCCTCTATCAAAATGAACCATACTCAATTTTCCATCAGGTGTGTGCCACGTCCTTTGGCCAAGACTGTTACCACCTTCCTTTTCCAAGTTGAGCTCTTTTTTTTTTTTTTTTTTTTTTTTTTTTTTTTTTTTTTTTTTTTCATCAGTGTGTCTATAGTTTGAAATACCTACCAGGAAATTTCTTGAATTTTGGATCTAATTGAAAAAATTAGGAAAATCTCAGAAAATTACTCAAGAGTTAGGATATTTTTTTTCCCGACTCTACTGAGTAACTGCAAAGGTGAAGCATTTTTTTTTTTTGCTCGTTGCTACAAGCTATCAAAGGTAATTACACATTTTCAATAGGTTTGGTTCATTATCGGAGCCAGCCCTTGCGAACGGTGGGGGTGGGGGAGTTTGGGACCCCCCTGGTTGACCCCTCCTTTCTTTTTTCTCTTTCTTACCTCCTTCCTTTCCTCTCTTTTCCCCCTATTTGGCAGAATTGGGGGTACATGGTTCCGCCCCTTTCCCCCCTTGTATTCGGCTATGTTGAAAGGTTGGAAGCCTGATTGAAAAATTAAGAAAGCTTTTAACCAAATCAGTCAAACCAGCTCCAATTCTTTACCACCGTAATATTTTATCTACCTTTACTTTTCTAGGGTAAACGGTAAACTACACGCATTCAGTCACACACAGTCCCTGTACTCTTCGTACGCCCTTTGTCACAGCCGCGCCGTGACCATTCCTTGGGGTGGGGGGGGGGGGGGGCAGATAGCAATTTTCCCGCACTCCACAAATCGTCGCCCATCATACACGTGCCCATCTAACAATAAGTTAGTTTCGAATTTAATTTCTCAAATTTTCAAATTTGATTACTTTTTTGTATAGTTCACGCTGATTTACCTGGTCCCCGGGAAAGATGGGGGGGGGGGGGGGGCACGCCGCACGGCCTTGTCCTGCTCGGTCTTGCCCCCCGCCCATTTCATGATAGCAAATAATCGATTGATGTCACGTTGATGTTCGATTAGTCGGTTCCGTCGGTTCCTATTCGCTGACTGTCGATTATTTTTGATCATTATGGTCTCCGATCTATCGATCCTACAAACCAACCAATGTTGCTAGATCGAGGGTGAAAAGCCATATATTCCCCCATTTAAATCAATGTAAAACCACAGGTAAAACGTACGGCTTTTTCACACCAATCTGGCAACACTGAAACCAACCAACCAACGATAGTAGTTTGATGCTGCCAACCTATGAAAATGAACTTATACCAGCCGAACGCAACTCTTACCTTTATCTAACCAGCGCTAATCTTTTATAATAGGTAGATCAGTACCTTTATTTAATTTTTCATCAATATTATACTTATTTTTATTTTCTCCGCCCCTAAAAACCTTCACATAACGACTATCCTGATCGAAGAGTCGGAGTTTTTATTTTGCTGTAATAAACTCAACAGTTGGTGACATTGGCTCCTTCAGAAATCATGGTCAAATTGGTTTTGGTTATGTTCAATGTTGTGATTTCCCTGGAACGTTGCTGGAATGCCTATCGATAAGCAATTTTTCACGTGATAAAGATATAATTTTGTGTTTTGGCCGCGTTTTATGTTAGTGGAAGTAGTGTTCTTCAGTCTGGTTTTGTGAAAATCTATCCTAAACCAGCGAAAGTCAGTACCTTTTCAAATTAATATCAAACACGAATGTTGGAACTAGTGGTGAAACCCTGGTCTATTAGTGCTTGTCAACACTATGGAAGCAAGTGAGTTAGTGGCTTGAAGGTAGGTCTTGGAACTAAGCTGAAGCGTCGCTGAAATTTTTTCCAAAATTCGTATGGCTGCCTACATCAATCGCACCCTCATGTCTGGGGACGGACCGGGTATCAGGAGCCCTGCGGAGATGAAATATCACAAGGATTGCTCTCCTTTGCAGACTTTCGTCAGTGCCAAGAGGAAAATTAATGATATTTTTGTTGAAATAAATGATTTTGTTCAAGAAACTGCGAAGTATGTACAAGGTATTGACACAGATGAAAAGATCATCATTGGTGCGGAGAAAGAACTTATCACGGCTTATGTCTCCAAAGCTAAGGCAATCCAAGATATTTTATCGAGGAATCACATGAAAGTTGTTTTCTTTGGAAGGACAAGCAATGGAAAAAGCAGTGTTATTAATGCCATGCTGCGAGACAAAGTCTTGCCTAGCGGAATAGGGCACACGACCAACTGTTTCTTGCAAGTCGAAGGATCTGAAAATGGCGAAGCTTACCTTATCACTGAAGCTTCAGCCGAGAGGCAAAATGTTAAATCAGTTGCCAATTTAGCTCATGCCTTGTGTGATGAAAAATTAGGAGAAAATGAATTAGTACGGATTTTTTGGCCTCGTGACAAGTGTCTTCTACTCCGAGATGATGTAATCCTGGTTGATTCCCCAGGTATTGATGTCACTCCCAATTTAGATGATTGGATAGACAAACATTGTCTTGATGCAGACGTCTTTGTTCTTGTTGTCAATGCAGAATCAACCTTGATGGTCACTGAAAAGAATTTCTTTCACAGAGTTTCAACCAAGCTCTCAAAGCCGAACATATTCATCCATTACAATCGCTGGGATGCCTCTGCGTCGGAACCTGAATTTTTAGAGCAGGTTCGTGCTCAGCACACTCAGAGAGCAGTTGACTTTTTGACCAAGGAGTTAAAAGTTTGTTCTGTTAAGGAAGCAAAAGAAAGGATCTTCTTTATCTCTGCAAAAGAAGTTCTTCAAGCGAGGTTACAAGAACAAAAAGGGCAGCAGCCCCACAGTGGTGCGTTGGCCGAAGGATTCCCCGTAAGATATCTGGAATTTCAAGGTTTTGAAGAAAAGTTTGAAGAATGCATCTCAAAGTCTGCCATTCAAACTAAGTTTCACCAGCATTCCAAAAGAGGGAAATTGATTTCTGATGACGTTAAGAATGTAATGGAAACTGTGCATGAAAGAGCGCAGCAATTAAAATCAGAGCTTTTGAACAAGAAGAAAGAAGTCAACGAAAATCTTAACCATACTGAACAGCAAGTTCAGTTGATCACGTTAGAAATGAAGAAGAAAATACATCTCATGGTTGAAGATGTGGAGGAGAAAGTATCTAAAGCATTGTATGAAGAGATCAGACGTTTGAATGTTTTAGTTGATGAATTCAATCAACCCTTCCACTCGGATCCTTTAGTTTTGAATGTTTACAAGAAAGAACTCCATGCTCATGTTGAAAGCGGTCTTGATAGCAACTTACGAGGAAGACTATCTACTGCATTAGCTTTAAACGTTGATAATAATCAACGTGAGATGACAGACCGTATGGCGTCTCTCCTGCCTCCTCACAGAAAGCAGTTACCATTAACGGTGCTCCCTAAAAGAGAACCGTTTGAAATCTTATACAGAATCAATTGTGATAATTTATGTTCCGATTTCAGGGAAGACTTGGAGTTTAAATTCTCTTGGGGTATTACATCGCTTATACAAAGATTTGTCGGCAACCGTGATAAAGCCAATGCCATTGCGCTTCAAAACTACAACTATGCTCCTATGGTGTCAAATCCAAGCGCTATTCAGCCGAATAATTCACATCCATTGATGCCTCTTATGGATTCTCCAATTTCTGGCGATGATTGGTCGGTTATTTCACGTCTGGCTATGATTTCCTCCATTGGGTCCCAAAGTACCATGGGTGGACTCTTGATTGGAGGTGTATTGTTAAAAACGGTCGGATGGAGAATTATACTAGTCACTGGTGCAGTTTACAGCTGTCTCTACATTTATGAAAGACTTACCTGGACGAATAAGACTAAAGAGCGGGTATTCAAGCGACAGTATGTCGATCATGTTTCTAGAAAACTTGGAGTGATTGTTGACTTAACTTCTGCAAATTGTAGTCACCAAGTGCAGCAAGAACTGGTGAGGACTTTCGCTTGCCTGTGTCAACTAGTTGATGAAACCACCGTAGAACTGCGTGCTGAAAATGATACCTTGAGTGAACGACTGGAGTACCTTGAAACTGCTGCCAATGCCACCAAGATCCTTCGGAATAAAGCCGTGTATGTTGCCAAAGAGTTGGCCATGTTTGATGATACCTATTTAGGCGGCTCTCAGTAAAAAAAAAAAAAGAAAAAAAGAAAAAAAAAATAGCTAATTAAGTCAAATTTAGTCACCTCTAGCTGTCTTGTCGACCGATTCTTTGTTGTTAATTTTCATTTGTTGTTCTGATTACTAATTGTTATATCCCACTTACTAAACGTTAAGTTGGTAATAGTTTTGTATTGACAGGGAATTCTAGCCCCGTCAAGGTGTCTACCCTGCTTTGGGACCCATGTTAAACTTCTTCAATACATGCGCAAGCCGGTTCGTTACCCATTCAATCCGTTGTTCTATTTTATTCAACTAACCCTATTATACTTCAAATTTAATTCACACAACACTATTACCTAAAGAATTTAGCAGTTGATGGGATACCTGTGTGTCACTTTTTCTGAAAAGAACCTGAAAAAAAACTGACCTAGTTATTAATGTAACGATTTTTGCGATCTGTAAGCTGTTCGTTTACTTCTGTATCGAACCGATAGTTAAGAGTGTCCGTCAGCGACGCTGTTGGTCGAGCACAAGCATTGTCAGACTTGGCCATTGCTCTGGTAACCATCGTTAAGTTTCCAATCAGCCCTATAGCTTCATAAAGGTACTAATGGGTAGCTGTTATAAATGGGCAATTTAATGATGGTTACTATGGCAACTGCCAAGTCTTGTAATTAAGGCCTTCTCTGGAAGAAGGGCCAGAAGTGCGTCCAATGGGTAGCTGTTTAAAATGGGCAGTTTAAGGATGGTTACTATGGCAACTGCCAAGTCTTGTAATTTAGGCCGTCTCCGGAAGAAGGGCTGAAAGTTTGTCCTTCCAAGAAAATAAGCCTAATGATCTGATTGGAATTTACTCTGATAAGCACCCATACTTTTATAGGCCCTTTTTCTGGAGGCGGCCTTAGTTCTAGATTAACAGTGTTACTCGTAGACTGTCTTCTTAATCGGCCTGTTAATATTGGTCTGAATCTGTCTATAAAATTGCAACTGTTCAATAAATCAAGGGTTTTTTGAAATTCTGCGAAAAGAAAAAAAAATTGTAGTTTTAAATTTTGTTAAAAATAAATTGGGATGAAATGTCTCAAAAAACTCATGAAGAACTATTTTGAATCGTTATAATTTAAAAGAAACCTCTTGTCTAATTGTTGCAATTAAACAGGCAAATCAGATCTCAAAAATATTTTGAATTATCTTCATTGGTTCCTAAGAGAAGTGTAGGTACCCAAACATGATCATGTATTTCATGGGGAAGATAAGGACAGAAAACTACCCTCAAACTGATTGCCAGTCCGAAAATTCTATGTAAAACTTGTTGCTTTATTTGATGGCACTCTGTTTACTGTTCCTCTGAACGGTATACAAATACTTTAAGTTGGGTTTCAGGCTATACTTAGATACCTATCTCATTGGTAAAACCGTAAGGGTACCGTAAGCAAGTCAGCTATAACTGATTTCCTTTGAATTATCTGGAACAAATCACCACTCTTACGGAAAAAAAAAGTGTGGGGGCGCACTATGGTTTGAGGTATAAAAAAGTGGCAAAAAATTGGTGACAAAAATCTGCATTTTCGACCTACACACGTAGATTAAGTTGAAGATTTCCTGCGCTTTTCTAGGTTTCATCCTAAAAGTGTTCTCTGTTCTTGAAACTTTATAAATAATTAATTGATGAGAAATTTTCTTTCTGATTTTGGCCACATTTTGATGATCTCACACCATTTCATGGCTGTGCCCCCTAAGTTGGTGTCACCTCCAAACGGTAACTTTTGAGTTAATATTGCAAACAGTTATATGGAGAGATCCACTGATCGAAGGATATTCCCCAACTATTGGTGGTAGTCGGACAAAATTGGCTGTGCTGCCCTAAGAAGTTGCTGGTTAGATGAGGCACCTACGTTGGAAGCATTGATGCTAATGTTTTTTTCTGTGCGCAACATGTATAACTGGTTGCGTGTATGCCAAAATTCTCTGGAAGTCTTCTTGTAATTTTTCCCGTAAAATTATTCTCTACTGTCTTTTTCCTCAGGTTCGTGTTCCTCCTTATGTGAAAAAAGGTAACCAAATAAAAGTTTCGGTCAGTCCTGCGGACTTATTGATTCAAGTTGAAGATGAGTCAGGGTCAAAATCATTGCTTACTATTTTGAATGGTAAACTATCGTGTTTATGTCAGAAAGAGGATACAATCTGGTCGCTTGATACCAACAGGCATATAATTCAAGTAGGTTTTTTCACTCTTCCGTCCTTATTTTATTTTTGCTTTCCTATAATCCTCATCACCTCTCAAGCTGTGATTGAAATTCAGATGTATATCAAGGTCTGTAAAAATTGAGTTTTCTCCTACATTTTAAGGTGATTCCATGTCATGTGACGGAGGTGATTGATTAGTCGATCAATTAATGACCATTTACAGGTTTTTAAGGAATTTTTTTGTGAAAAGTCGATTGTCAGCACCTGCAGGTAGATCTAACAAAGATAGCTGTTAGTTAAGTTTGGGTGCTCGAATCCGCAAATTAAGGATGTAATTTTGGGAATTTGCACTATCGTTGTGCATCGCATCCAAACTAAGGAGATATCTTTGTTATTATTTGGCTTTAAAAGTGTTCCTCATTGTAAAGTTAACGCTCAATTTCATTTTCATTCATTTTTGTCGAGTAATATCAGAAATAATGTTGACAAATTCCAAAGATTATCAGTCTAGGTCCGCCTACACTTCTGGAACTACCTCTAGTGGTTCTGAAAAAAAAAAAAAAATTGGTGCCTTTTAAAATAAAACTTTTCTCTGTTGATAGCTCTGAAAAACTTTCAGCTTTTGATCATTACTCTTGGCGTACTATAGAGCTTTATCCTGGATGATTTTTTTCTAATCTGAACCTTCCTGCTTTGACTCAGCTTCATTTGGAAAAGTCTCGCGACAAATGGTGGGATCGGTTACTCTTATCGGAACCAAAAATTAACTTGAGGGATATCGAGGCAACCCGTCCTTTTTCTGAGCTGTCTGAAGAGGAACAGATGACGGTCTCAGAATTAATGCTCAAGGAAAGGCTCAAAGGTGAAAGAAGAGACCAGCTTGATCATCAAGTACCACCATCTGGAATGAAGGTATTTTGAGACTGTTCACTTGCTGTGGGTGGTTTATAGTGTCTCTGCTGCAGGGTCGTGCGGTATAGATTTTGGTCTTTTTTGGTATGTAGCAATATTACCGAGACTGCAGCCTCTAAATGAGTGAGACTGATAAAACTGCCATAGATAACAAAATCTCTAAGCCATCTATATATCATGAAACTGTCAAAGCAGGCCTGCAGAATATTCCCTGTCCGGCAATCTCGGATCGCGTGATTGGTGTGGCAAAATAGGAAATTTTGTGGCAAATTGTGGCAAAAATTACAAATTTTGTGGCAGATTGTGGCAAAAATTAAAAGGTTTGTGGCAACCTTGTTGCAAAAAGTGTGGCAAAACAGAGTTCGTGAGGCAAAATCTTTTTGGGATTGCAGAAGAATACGGAGGTTGTGGAACATTCTGCAGGCCTGTGTCAAAGTATTGATGTAAAGCATTTCCGTATCGTAATACCTTCAGGTTCCCTTATAGTGATGTAAAATACCAAAAAAATAAGCCAGCTAGGTATTTTACATACCTTCAAGGGAACCCAAAAGGTATTCTAATGCGGGAATGTTATGTATAAATACTTTGACAGTTTCATAGTATTTAGTTTGCCTCTGGCCTTTGTCATCTTTGGCAGTTTTATCAGTTTGACTCTTTTAGAGGCTGTATTTATGGTAATATTGCTAAGGACCGAAAAATACCGAAATTAATATTGCACAACCCAACTCTGCTGCTCTGATGTTGTGAAGAATAAAGACAAGGTAGTGATGCTGATTTTTAATGGATTAAATCGGATCGATCTGCGTCAAGTGATTTTGCGGTGGATCAATCTTTTTCATGCCGAATGGAATTGAACAAAAAAAATTTTTTTTTATCAGTGCGGAGTGCCTCAAATCGCTCTAAATTTCCCATTTATTGTTTCACAGAAGTGAAGGAGAGGAAAAACTCAAAGTTGAAAGTTTTTGTCGAAGAATTAAATAGTAAAGGATACTCTCTGTCAGTTATTTAATGGAGTTTCTTATAATAATGCAAAAAAACTATTTATGATTTAATCGTTAAACCATGACTCCAAACTTAAGCCACAATTTAATTCTAACTGAAGTAATGTAGAGTTTGTATTCAATATTGATGTGTCACTTTTTAACAAAAACTATCCAAACTATTCACAAATTTCTGAACAATTTGTTTGTATAATCTTCTGATTTCTTGCGTGTGAATAAAAAATTGAAGCATAAATGGGAAAAGTCTGCCCTACGCAGTGGCGTAGCCAGGAGTTTTTGGGGGTCCGGGGTCCAAAAACTGTCAAGGGGGGGGGGGGTGTCCAAAGATACTCATTTGGTAAAATTTGTCTGAAAACACAAAATAATTACCTTTTTTTAGGGCAACTTTTGGTGTCAAGGGGGGTCCAGACCCCCTGGACCTTCCCCCCGGGCTATGCCACTGGCCCTACGATACCACATGAAAAAGAAAATATTTGTTGATACATCAAAAAGTTTTTTTTAACCCTTTCAAACCTGAAAATACTTTTTGTTCAGGGATGCATTTTTGGCCGTCATAGCTGATCTGGACACAATTTTTTCATGTAAAACGATATGCTTATCGTATTTTTATTTTCTCCACAAGATTCTATGTTTCTTATTCAGGTGTACATTGAAATGTAAACCAGGTCTGAAAGGGTTAAGGAAACAGACAAATTATTTAACTTGTAAAAAGAAATTAAAGTAGAGCATGTATTCGATTTTTATTAAAATTGAGACTTTGTTACATAGTGGAACATGGCAATGCATGTCCGATCTCCCTGTTTTTGATTAAGATCTTTTAATTTTTGTCGCTAGTGATATTTTAATGCTGATGTATTATTTTTCCTCCGTTAATGTTTCTTCAAGTGATTTTCTTTACCGGATGAAAGAGCAGATAGAAGTTCATCATTTACATTGGTGAAATAAGAAATCGAAGCAAAGTGATGATTCTGCGTAATTTTCCCTCCTCATATTATCACAGAATGGAGCTGCCGCTTAATTCTTTGCAACTGTCTCTATTCAAGCTTGAAAGTGTATGAAATCCTCTCTTGACTCTAGTACACAGAACTGTTTTGGCTCGATGTGGCATGATATGCAGGTTCTTCAAGAAAACTGGTTTTTAGTCGAAAATAAAGAGGGAAACAAATTGTAAGTGTTCCGGTTTTTTTTTTTTTTTTTTTTTTTTTTTTTTTTTTTTGGCGCAAACGCAAATTTTTATTAAATTTTTGTTTTCTAAAGAAGTTGAGTACCTCTTAATTTCTACTTTAAGTATCATCCACTTATCCTTGACCCACCGTACACTGTTCATCCATCTGCAATCTGCACAGTCTTTTTCTCAAGGTCAGTCTTTATTGGACAAGTCTTCTAGAAATTAAGGTGATTCCAGGGTCGATTAGGTCCAACGAAAGCTACCACATCGCGCTGCTCAAAAAGTCAACAGTTAATGGCTAAAATTGTTGAATTTATGTCAAAAGCACAAATTTGAGGAATGTTGGAATTTGCGAGCATACTCCTGGGAGATTTCCTGAAAGTTTCAAGCTGAAATACTTAAAAATAAAGCCGAGATATTGGAAATATGAAAATTCCTATAAGCCTCAATGAATGCCAATATGGCAGATACATAGTATCACTGTATCACTCACACTCACTAAGCTTATGGTGAGATTAATTTTCAATATTGCGGCTATAATGCTCAACCAATGTTGATCGTTTTGGACTTCAAAAATCCTGACATTATTACACAAGAGCCGACATTAGGGTACGTCGAAAACAGGCGATTTTCGATATCGCCATCGGCTTGGTGCGGAAAATGTTCTACTCATCAATAGAAACAAAGTCCTCTTCACCGATTTCAAAAAAAGTTTTGGTTTTGGCCTCTTCTTTTGCCTTGAAAATCGTCAAAAATCGTCAAAAATCGAAAAAATTGACGAAAAATGCCGAAAACTAAGCAACCCGCACCACTTGTAAATTGGTTGAAATTTTTCACCAATATAGCCAAAAAGTTCATTTTAGGACTTCTATTTAACCACAGAACAATAATATTTAACTAGCTTTTACTCCCTAACACTCTACAGCTTTTTTGTGAAACTCTAAAAAAGCGCAGTAAAACGAGCCTGAGGTCCGCGGATATTACGCATATGCATAAGACGATCTGACGCTGCTACATCTAAGTTTTGGTTTCGGTTTTGAAGCAAAAACTAAACTAAGGGCTTCTAATGAAATAAATTACGTGGGTGGAAACGTTGTTTTTTACTATTGTGCCTCGGTACGGTGGTGTGAGGAGCGAGGGGGAGAAAGGTACACACACAGTTACAAGTAAAGTTAAACATATGGACAGTCGCATCAGTGGCGTAGCGTGCAATTTGGCAATGTTACAGTTCGTTCATTTAAACCCATGAAAAGGATCGAAGAATTGGGTATTTGGTGAACACTTTTGCATTCGACCTTTTATATTGGTTTAAATGGACAACATACAACGTTGTCAAATTGCACGCTGCGCCACTGAGTCGCACAGGTCTCACCATTTAGAGTTCCGTTTTACTAAGAGCCCATGGTGGACATTTCTCATTCTCTAATAGAAACATCTGTGTGACATATACAATACTTGCATAACGTGGTTGGTCAGTCGAGAAAATCTGATTTAGGAGATCCAGCGGAAAGAAAGTGAAAATATGCCGCGCGCTCATTGAGTCGCATAACAGAGTACTGAAGTAATAGCGAGTTACATATGTAGGAATGATTTAGTTCATTTTTATAATGTCAAACCAAGATTAGCTGTCACTTTAGGAAGCACGACAATTTTTCAGTTAAAACGCATAGTAATTCTATCAAGACGTTTGGTTTTAATTCCCGATTAACAGAGGTCGAAAAATGTTTGGACGAAACGGTCACTCTCCTTACTACCATTTGGTCCCAACATTTTTCGGCCGCTGATATATAGGCTATTTTGCGGTAAACAGCTCAGTTTATGAACAAAAAGTTTGAAACGAGTGATATTTTACACAAAAGACGATAGGCAAGGATGTGAGTGTGACATCTTTCAACAGTCAGTCGTGCGAAGTGTCTATAAGAAGATCACCACGCTGGTTCTATGTAAGATTGTAAATATTTTAGTATCGATACCTCAACCATAAAGTATCGATACTTATTGTAAGTTGTTGCTGCACGTCAGTTGGCAAACGCGATATCACCTCGTATTTATATATAACTTATAAGTTACGCTAATTCACCTACTTACCACTGTAAAACACCGTTTTCCATTTTAAAGCGCTGAATTTTTCGTTAATTTCACTTTTCAGTTTCCTAGATATCTGTTAATTTCACTTTAGTTACCTATTTATTGATCGGGCCGAAAGATCAATACCGGTAACTACTGATACGAATATTGGAACCATAGTGTCAATACCAACGATGGTATCGATAACCCAAACGTGTTAATGGGCTTTTAGTAAAACGGAACTCTAAATGGTGAGACCTGTACGACTCAGTGGCGCAGCGTGCAATTTGACAACGTTGTATGTTGTCCATTTAAACCAATATAAAAGGTCGAATGCAAAAGTGTTCACCGAATACCCAATTCTTCGATCCTTTTCATGGGTTTAAATGAACGAACTGTAACATTGCCAAATTGCACGCTACGCCACTGATGCGACTGTCCATATGTTTAACTTTACTTGTAACTGTGTGTGTACCTTTCTCCCCCTCGCTCCTCACACCACCGTACCGAGGCACAATAGTAAAAAACAACGTTTCCACCCACGTAATTTATTTCATTAGAAGCCCTTAGTTTAGTTTTTGCTTCAAAACCGAAACCAAAACTTAGATGTAGCAGCGTCAGATCGTCTTATGCATATGCGTAATATCCGCGGACCTCAGGCTCGTTTTACTGCGCTTTTTTAGAGTTTCACAAAAAAGCTGTAGAGTGTTAGGGAGTAAAAGCTAGTTAAATATTATTGTTCTGTGGTTAAATAGAAGTCCTAAAATGAACTTTTTGGCTATATTGGTGAAAAATTTCAACCAATTTACAAGTGGTGCGGGTTGCTTAGTTTTCGGCATTTTTCGTCAATTTTTTCGATTTTTGACGATTTTTGACGATTTTCAAGGCAAAAGAAGAGGCCAAAACCAAAACTTTTTTTGAAATCGGTGAAGAGGACTTTGTTTCTATTGATGAGTAGAACATTTTCCGCACCAAGCCGATGGCGATATCGAAAATCGCCTGTTTTCGACGTACCCTAGCCGACATTCTCTGATTTTGTGTTTTTTCTTTTTAATAAATTTAAAATGCCATGAATGCAACTTTCCCCTGAAGTGACCAGTGGCACTTTCCATTGCATTGAAATCAGGACAATTTTTTTTCTGGAATCACCTTAAGGGGAATCTTCAGTGTTTAGTGTCGCTTTCTGGCATCAGAGTGCTACTGTTCAATTAATGTTGTTAATGTCAAACCACTGGCCAAAAATAATTTATTTTTAAGAATAGAAAAGGTCCGGTATTACTCAGATACTTGTGTGAAATATGTCTCAGCTAATTATCTAGTCAATAATAAAACTAAAAAAATAAAGCTGAAAGTATGATGGAACAGAATATCGCCAGTGAATATCAAAAAAATATTCTGCGGAGACACTCTTTAGATGAATATCTAGTACCTGAAGCTCTGTGCTCTTGTATAAATTACTTTTGGTCTGCAATTTGACATTAATCGAAAGATAGCACTCTGGTGGCAGAAATCAGCACTCAATGCTGAAGATTCATCTTAATTCTTCACGAGCCACCAGTCTATTTAGATAGATTGATGGATCAAACCTAAAAATAGCCAATCCTTTCAGGATGATCACATGGGATGAAAGATCAATTAACCTTTGAGAAAAATCTTCTTGTATGTCTTAAATTAAATTCACAGCAATAGATTAACGAGATATAAATATTTGATTAATTGTCTCAGTCGGTCTGAGATTTTCTCATTGGGGTACAAGGGATGCACAAGTCGCAAGTTTGCTGTTCATGTTACATACTACAAGGCTTGTTTTTGCCTTAATGGGCTCAAAAAGGTTGAGGATAACACAACTGTTAGCTAACTAGAGACCCTTGAAGAAAAGTTCTGTAGGGAATATTGCCATCTGCCCAACGAGTTCTGATTGGTTGGCGTAAACGCCAACGGAAGTAAAAGAAAAAGAGGCAAAGACATTGAAAGTTCATCAAAGGAGGCGAGGCTGAAGAGGTGTAGAGGAACCATGGAAATGAACTGGAATGGACCTGCAAATCCACCTATCCATTGTCAGACACGAACTTTGAATTTGTTCATGCGGTAGCCTCTTTCAAATACAAAAAACGAGATGACCGTACTCCCTGTAGAAATTTCCTTCATGGGACTCAACTACCTACAAAGAAGTCGAGTGGAAAAACATTACTTGCATCAACATTTTGAACAGAATTGATTTTTATAATAAATGGAGTGGTCTATTCTAGATAGGGGACAAAAAGGAAGTATGTAAATTTTAAAGTCTTTAGAAGGTAAATCACACAATTTATTAACGATTTTCAACAATAGTACAAATGACGATGAATGCTTAACGGTATTACGTATCCTAGAACTTGTTTCAATTTAGTTAGCTGTGGACAGTTTTTGGTGTTTTTTTCACATTAGATGTAATCTCTCAACTGCAAATTGAATTTGATACGCAGAGATACTAATTCGTCTTCATCTCATAAATCTTTGGCACTGTCTACTGCTCATTGAGGTGATTCCAGGAAAAATTTATCCCGGTTTCACTCCGATGGATAGCGTCATTAGCGCTGCTCAAAAAGTCAACAGTTTTTGTCTGAAATTGATGCATTTACACTAAGAGTACAAACTTGAGGGAAGTCAGCACCTCTAAACATAACTTAGGAAGATATACTGAAAGCCTCAATGAATGCGAGTGAGGCAGATTGCATACTGTCACTCGCCAGTAGCGCACCGAGAGTTTCTTCATCTCTCTCTTTTCTCCATTAAAAAACGTATGTTAGACAAGGATGGACAACGGGATAAAACCCCCTCTTTCTGTCCTTTTCCTCTTTATACATTCAAATGGGAAATGAGAGAGATGGAAGAGATCCTGGTTGCGCCAGTGTCACTCGCCCTCACAAAGCTAATGGCAAAATGAATTTCTTAACTTACGGCTTTATTTCTCAACCAACTTCGCTCATTTTGGGCTAAGAAATCCATAAAAAAATTACGCAGGTGCTGACGTTCTTAGAATTTTCTTTTTACCTTAGATTTCAGTTTAAAATGCCGAAAAGATGACATTCCTAAAAATCGACTAGTGGCGCAATCCATCAGAGTGAAATCTGGAAAAGTTTCACCTGGAATCACCTTAAATTTGACGGCTTTGTGCAAGAGGGAACCAGTTTTTCTGTTGGAGAAGAACAGAATCAACTATAATGGGTTTCTTATATAGTTTCTACTATAGTTGCTTCTCTTCTGATAGAACAGAAAAACTTATTCTCTGCTGCATGAAGTCGTCCAATCGATACATTCTCTAGGACAAATGGGATACTAAAAATTTATTCGCTATCAGAATCTGATTCTTCTTCAGCCTCTTGCATCCACTTAATGAATGGTACTAGTTGCTTCTTTACAACTGATGATTCATCACTCAGATTGTTATACCATTTCAAGATTTCATCCTCGGCTAAAATATCTTGTTCATACAAGAACACAAAAACTTTAACTACAACCTTATTAAATAATTCATTGGACAAAGCAACTTCCTCAATAGCTTGCAAACAGTCAGCTTGAGCATCCTCATTTCGCACGTAGTTTTTCAGGATTGGGAGGAAATAGACTAATTTTGATTTCAACTGTTGAAGATACTTTCCGAGTATTTGCTGCGAATTTTCCGTTTCCGAACTTGCTGCAACTTGATTCGAAGGTAGTGTGAGAAGAGCGCGGACAACATGAAAATTAACCTCGCGAACGCTGACATTATAAGCATATCTAGACGAGTTGATTTCTAAAATTAGGTTATCACAAAGCAACTTGTCCTCGTAACCACGGACCAGAGAATCGACTACTTCGGAATAGAATAAGTTTGTATCGTCAGGTAGAGGTGTTTGAGACGCTTGATCCTCATCGTCGCTGGAGGATGTGTTACCATCGGAGCCAGAAGCATCTTTTTCCTCATTATCGTCATCACTTAGGTACAGTCCAAGGTATTCCGTTGAAGGATTTTCATCTTCATATTCGCTGTCGGAGTCCTCTAATTCTTTAAGTTCGTAAATGTATGCTTGAGGACATACTTTTTCTTTGCTCTCTGTAGCTTGTAATAACATACTTTTAACACTTGTGTTAGGATCAAGAACTACTTTTGAACCTAGAACACACCCGTCAAGTATGGATGAACCATTGCCCACAGTAGACGAATAACCTAGGACTGAGTAGTTGATTGTACAATTATCTTCCACAATGCATCCATCAAAAATATAAGAGTTCTTAATGCTGACATTGGATCCAATTTTACACTGACATCCAATCACACTATTCTTAATATTGGTGTTGTTTCCTATTAGCGTTGCTCCTCCAATAACTACATCTCTTATTAATTTGCAATCTTTAGAAAGGGAGATGTTAGGCTGAAGATAAATGTTGTTCCGTCTGTAAGTGTAGGGAGTGTTGATATTATTGTCAGGAACTTGCGGATAGACCCAACGATTAATCACATCTGTGCTAATTTGCTGATAAGAACTCCAGTTGTCAACACGAGCTACGTATTCGTCACCAGATAGTGTGTGGCAGTATACAGTGCTAGCCAGAATTTCTTCATTTATCAACAAGCCTCTGATGAAATCATCAAGAGTTTGGAA
Source organism: Trialeurodes vaporariorum (assembly GCA_011764245.1). Taxonomy (NCBI): domain Eukaryota; kingdom Metazoa; phylum Arthropoda; class Insecta; order Hemiptera; family Aleyrodidae; genus Trialeurodes; species Trialeurodes vaporariorum. The sequence goes on along the minus strand of VMOF01000024.1, from coordinate 65,301,896 downwards.
ATCAAAATTGTCAGAAAATAGAGGGGGGACAGCAGCTGTGCAATAGCAGATACCAGTATCTAGAGCATCATTTCGAATATCAATACATGGATATTGTAACACGAGCTCTAGTGGTATATTGAATCGCTTGAGAGAACTTTTGTCATGGCATAACACTCTCCCCGATTTGGAATCTACTGAGAGGAGAACATTCTCAGAACTAGTTCTACGGCGTTTTCCAACTTCTTTTAAAATTAAAGTCATGACTGCACCTTTATCGGCTGCTTGTAGTTGTTTGTGTTTACTTAAAATGTGCTGAAACTTGACATTTGAGACGGCAGCACCAGTCAATAGAAGAAAGTCACCTTTGATAATACCTTTGGCGTCGAGATCTCTCATTGCATCACCGAGGGAGTAGCAACCCTCCGATATCACTGTGGAGACTGACAATCCCGGCCATGTTTTGTTCTTAATGTGTGTCTTAATCTGATCAGCAAAATTAGAGCAAAATAGAATGACTTCTTGAATACCGGCAAATGATAACGACTCTAAGGTATAGTCCAGCAATGGGCGATTGACCAAGGGCATAAGGCATGGTGCGACATCGCAACTTACAGGTTCAAAGTTCTTATTGAAAGTGTCTGTTATGACAACAGCCACAGACGTGGCTTTTACTAGATCGCCGGACATACTGAGGAGAATGGCAGCAACTTTACAATCGAAAAGTGGGCTCTAGTTCGTAAAGTTTGAAAATGAAAACTGAACTTGGTCTGGATTGCAGATTTCAAATTTATTTTACATCACATTACCCAGCACTTGCACTTTCGAGAATTACAACGAGCATAGGTCAACTAGAACTTTTAAATTGCAGCAAAAAAAGTCTCATTTTAGAATATTCACGGAAAATTTAGATAGAAGTTCATATTTATTATTAATATCATTATTCCACAATCCACGGATTCACATTCAGGGAAACATAACCTTAACGCAAACACTCAGGCATGTTTTGTTGTCATTTTCCAGCAAAGAAGGGAGGGGGGAGAATAATCAGATGACGTCATGACTGTCTTTTAATCAGCTTATCAATTTTCATTTATCATAATTTACACAGATTTTTCCTGTTTTTCTTTTCGTCTACTGGCTGTATTTGAGTTAATCGTAGCCCCTTCGTAAGATATTTGTTGCTAGAACTGTATGCTTTGAACGAAATTAGTACAGTAAGAAGTACAGTTTTCAGTTCTCATTGTCAGTACCCACGTGATGTCACATAAATCCACCCCTATCATTATTTTCTTGCCCGCACCCCTTCTTCGATAACATCCATTTTGTGTGGTAATTCCGCCGCCCGCTCCATGCAGATTATCCACCTCTTTATGTGCTTTTTGAGCTTTTTAGTTTAGTCCAAGTTTCCCAGTGCTTTTCGGTGCCATCCCACGATTGCTGAGTTACTCATTTGCCGTGAGCTTAAAAACTTAAGTTATTCTTTCAGTTTGTTCAGATGTTTAAAAGGAAACTGCAAGCTTTAAATCATCACTCGCCGGATTCCGTAAATATCAAAGACCAAGCACAATTTCGTAATTTAATTTATTGGTTAGAAGATCAGAAGATTAGAACTTACCAGATTGACCAGAGAAAGAACTTGCAGAGGATTGATTCCCCTGACTGGCAGAAATCTTTTGATAAGTACTGCAAAGACAATGACTGCCCCATCGACAGTGCGAACAACGTAGAATGCTTAGAATGGTTACTGGGTTATGCCATTAAGTTAGAATATTCAGACAATGCTGACAAGTTCAAAAATTTCTCTGCCGAGAAGTTAAGCCAAACTCAAACCTCTGCGCCGTCTGTGAAGTCAACCAATCCTCTAGACTCCTTAGATTTCGAAAGTCAGTCCTTCAAAGACGGCGTCAATACTCTTGCAAAACTACTGAATATCAATCGTCACCCTGACCATTTGATTACGCTACGAGCCATCAGCAAATTTGTCTGTCAGCGCCTTAAATCCGAGGCCATCGAAGATCCAAACAAATTCATTGTCAAAGGGAAAGCATTCCCTTTCCAAGATACTGACTTAGGATTCAACGAAGCTGATTACGTTTTGAATGTAGCTGCCAAAATATTACGTCTGTTGTATATTCATGACCTGCGTGATCTTCAAACTAAAATAAATGAATGCATAGTCCGGACGCAAAATATCACGGCCAATCCTAAAACTGACACCAAGCTTGGCAAAGTTGGCTTTTAATCCGTTGTATTTAAATATTATACACCCACTTCATATTACATTTTTTATCTACCTACGTGTTCTTCGTAGTTTAATCTCCTTTGCTGCATTTTCTTAGCCGGTGAGTATTACCTCTTCTAAGCCTACTTTTCCACCGTAAGGTTACCATCCCACCTCCGAAACCTCCCATACTGAAACCGGATTTTTGTATTCATTAATTTCGTCCATGTAATACTGTTTAACCCGAGTCAAACTATTCAAATGTTGCCAATCTAAATATAAATCGATGTAGCAGAAGCATGTTATGAGTTCAAGGATTTTATTTGATGCATAGTATTGCGGATTTAACGACTCAATGGTCAACGGTGCTATGATTTAGCCTGGTGTTGAATGGTAAATGTGCCCCTTTTAATCTCCCGCCCATCCTCTTAGAAAGCGAAGCTCATTTCACATAAGATGTTAGATGACAGCTGGCCATAGGTTCGCTTGCGTCTCAGCACATGAAAGTCAGTGCGCTGAAACATGAACTCGCCCACTGCGCAGTTAACAAATTGTTTTGTCATCTGCCATCTATTGTGGAAGGAGCGCTATCTAGCAATAATCTAGTAAAATTTAACACCAGGCTAAGTAAATCAGGAAGGTGTTGCATGTTCATTTGTTAAATCCGTGAGATTATAAAGTGCCTCTAATCTGCTGTATTCTTGCATAGTGTTAGGTTTCTACTTATGTAAATTCTAATTGTTTGCGAATCATCTGCAGACAAGAAAACTAGGAATAATTTTGATAGTCAAACAAAATAATTTTCAATGCCTATGCTTATTTTTGTTACACATCGATCAGTGGTGTTGTGTGCAATTTGGCAACTTTGTATTTTGCTCATTTAAACTCACACTAAAGGTCGAATGTGAAGGTGTTCACTGAACACGTAATTCCTCAATATTTTTCATTGGTTTAAATGGGCAAACTGCAACGTTGCTAAATTGTACGCTACGCCACTGACATCAATATACATCATTTCTGAGTAGAATCAAGCAAACTGCTCATAGTTGGCGGTATGAAATTCAATGAACCTTTCAAAGCAACTGATGGATCATTGTGGGCCTGCTGCACTATCAACCGATTTGACTTTTGATGGTTTATTTGGAGGTGTGTAAAATGTAGAGAAAAATACACTGAGCATGATTAAATCACAATCCGTGTAGTATTAACTGATGTATAGCTGTGTGAAAATGCAGTTTTGTGATGGTCTTCTGTGTCAAAATTTGCAATAGTGCCCCCCCCCCCCTCCCTACAAGCTGGGGGGTGTCCACCTTTAACTAGAATCCCTGTATATCGAAGAGTCTGGCCGTATGAGGTTCGGATTCTGATTGGCTGCTGGATTTTAGGCTGTCACAGAGCTCGAGGAGGCGTTCTGTGCTATTCTCCATAAGAAGACTGTTGGAACGTACCCAGCCAGAAGGCACAGCCGCCCCCTTGGCAAACCCAACCAATCAGAGTGGACGCCTCCTTAGAAATTCTTCTTCTTCATGCTTCAAGTGGCGAGACTCTTTAATATACAAGGACTCTACCTTAAACTGCCCTGTGGGGTTTCCAAACTTAGCCCCCTCCTGAAAAATTTTCTTGCTGTGCCCATGCCCACGCTTACATAATGCATATAATCCCAGAGGTGTTTTCTGACTGGGCCTGTGCGGCTACCGCCGCTTGCGATATAATGAGAAAAAGAGAGGGATGAAAGATTTCACCACATGCCACTGATACTGTGTAATCTTTTTGTTTGTCAGTCAGTTTAGTTGGAAATTTTTTCTTATTTCATTTCTTTCTCTCTCCTGTTCAGTTACTCGGTAGAAGTTCATCTTTACTTGGCTATCCCAGTTGAGGAATTTAAAATGAAAGGAATCATCGATGTGCTCCAGCTTCAAATTGAGCGCGAGAGGGTAAAGCCTATTCTACAACCAATCGACTACACTCAGCACAACAGTACTTTTTATGGAGCAAGATACATCTTTGAATGTGGTAAGTGAAGCATCATGTTGTATCCATTCTCTATCATTTGTCTCCAACATCCTCGCATATTTATGACGAGTGACGGTAATTATTTTGAGCTTTTGGAGGAAAGACAGATCCATTTACCCCCACTGCTTCATGAGCATTCAGTGTACCCCTTTATCGGGTCAACTTTTTTACATCATGACCAAACTATAGTAGAACACAAACATATAGGTGGGTTTCGATGGCGAGCTGGGTTCCCTCACCACTGATCCTCAGAGAATCCTGACTGGCGGCATCGCTGTACTTCCCTCATTCATTTACGACGCTACCCCGTGGAGTGCTCAGTAAGGGTAGGTGGAAGGGGTGAAAACCGGCTCAGGCGAGGTAGGGGAAACAGGCAGAAACCCACCTTTATGTTTGTGTTCTACTATATTATACAGGGTCCTTAAGGCCTTCGCACTCGCTCAAATAGATTTGATCAAACTGCAGAATTGCCAACATGACATTTCTAAAATTCAAACATAACCTTGACCGAAACACCTCCAAAAACGGGTTTATTGGTTTTGTTGACTGTAGATTGGTGAACAGATGACACATCATCCATTGTCAAATAACTCTGCAGTTTGATAGGTCGTCAAATTGCACAGTTGTTTTTAATTTGACGAACGGAACATCTACCAAACATGCAACGGTTGGCTCACCTGCAGATTGTGGTGGATTTCGGCTCACGGATGCTATTTTGACGATCGTAGCTTGAACGTGTACGAAGGCCGTTAGAAGCAAGGTGCTCTCGAGAAAGGTCATGCTGCCTTTCTAAGACGGTTGCAATGCGCAAGAAGACTGATTAATGCACTGTTGCTTATGATGATAGTGAAATATAAAATGGTTAACAAGAAGCCTGAAGATTTAGTACCTGAAGCCACATCACTATAATTGAAAAAAGTTGTCCATTTTCATGATTACATTGTTGATTTTAATCTCGGTTTTGCCCCTTAATGTTTTTAGGCTACAAATTGAATATGCAACCTCTTTCCATTGCTACTGCGGCCACCATATTTCACAGGTTTTTCAAGAAGGCTGATCTAAGCTCCTATGACATCTATGTAAGTTTTTCTCCATTTTGCTTTTATCTCACTGTATTTACATGAATTGATGCATCATTTTTTTTTCTCGATGCATCGATAAAATTTCAATGTTTTTTGGACTTAGAACTTCTATGCACAAAACTGGACATTGCACAGGCCTAGAGTACGGACAGCTTATTTATTCAAAGCATATCAATTCAATGGTAAATTTCAGTCTTAAATCGATGGGTTCAGATTGCTGAAGAAGTAAGCTGTTACTTCTACTACTTACTTATTTTTTGTAGATAGAGCCCATACGGATATGATGCACGTCAGGAGATACAAAATTTATGACTTATAAGCTATGAGAAAATAAATGAAAAAAAAAAAAAAATAAATGATGGCGAAAAAACGACTCTCGAGAAAAACGTGTTTGAAAGTTTAAAACGTTATAACAAAACGTTGTAGGTGCGTCCATTTGAACAATTGTTTCGTGGTTATTTTCTGTTCAATGTATGAATAACTTTATATCACCTGTTAGGTCACATCATCAGAATTTCAAAAACGAGTTCTCCAAAAAAAGGGCGTAAATCGCCATACGCCCATTTACCGAAAAATGCCTCAATTTCTAATGTAGGTATGTTTAAATATGCTTTTTAGCCAGCTTGATTTAGAAATGACTCTGGATCATAATAATGAACCCCCCTTAAAAACTGTAGTAATGCATGATAAATCGACTGAATTGCTTCTTTTTGCAGTTGATGGCAGCGACCTCTTTGTATGTTGCTGGCAAAACGAAAGACGATGCTGTTAAAATGAGGGATGTGATCAACGTTGCGAACAAGACGCTTCACAGGAGCTCTCAACCTCTTGATCTGAGCGATGAATATTGGAGCATGCGGGATGCCATCGTTCAAGCTGAGTTGTTGCTCATGCGCATGGTGAGATTTGAAGTCTCCTCCGTCCATCCTCATAAATACTTGTTACATTACTTCAAGTCTCTCCAAGGATGGTTGCCACCGTCAGATTGGCGAGAAACACCTTTGATTGAGGCTGCCTACGCTTTCTTACAGGTATTCCAACCTCAATTTTTTCTTTTTTTTTCCATAAATATCTCTTTAAGTTTTTATTTACATCAGCACTATTACATTACCTAGTACTAAACTTACACCTACTTTACGTTTGAGTGTATCCATGTGCTATTTGTAACTTACACTTATATTTTTAACTTTTGCTGCTATTCCAGCAACAGAATATCTTTGCTGGAATAGCAAGTAACATGAAATATAGTTCTACTCCCATTGGGGGTAGACTGTGTCTGAACCAATTAATACAAAAAACAAAAATAAAGATAAATAAATAATAATATAAAACTGATATTAAGTAAGAAGGTAAGACAAATAAATGAATAAAGAAACAAAAATAAATAAATAAATAAATAAATAAATAAATAAATAAATAAATAAATAAACAAACAAACAAACAAACAAACAAACAAACAAACAAACATACAAATAAATTATCAAGTAAATTAAATATAAATTAAGTAATTAAATTAAGACATAACATTTACATCATTTCACAGTATATATGGTTAATTATCTTACAGTTTAGTAATTTTCAACACCCAGCTGCCTTTATACTCAGTAATTTTATTTTCCTTTTTTTTACTCTTCACTGTAAGTGCTGTTTCTTTTTATTGCACAGTTTCACAAGTAACAGATTTGTACATACTTTTAGACTTCCTTACTTGTCTATACAGTTTTGGATTTTTCGTATCGATGATACATTGTAACATCCACTTTTATTAATAACAAATAAATACATAAATGCATACATATATAAAAATAAAAATACAAATAAATAGTTACAAAAATGAAAAGAAAAATGATATATGAAAAACATTGAATAAAATGAAGTTAACTGTAGTCTGTAAGTGCGGTATAATTCCCTCCCAAATAGTGTTTTAAAGACAACATCGATGAGTAATTTGCCTGAGTTAGACTGTTGAACAAAATGCAGAAGATTTAAGTAGATTTTGTTTTGTTGACTATTTTTTTCTAATTGTCAAATCTTACTGCTATTTTGCCACTTGTATCCATCACAAACGTAACGTGTGGAACATTGTGGAAAATTAGCAATCACAATGATAACAGGCATGATCCTATGTGGTTTTACAGATGCTAGAACTGTTCCCTGTGATGTCATTCTTATTAGCCCATCAGAATGGGGTAGTTGCCAAGGGTCTGCATTGTTGTATTTTTTTATAAAGAAAATGAAAATACTTGATGAGTTGCGAACAAAGATGCCTTTGGTTTCTAATTAAGTCCCGTTTAGAAGATGAGATTTTGGCCCAAAACATTCTTTTAAATTGGAATTCCTCGTTGTGATGTCACTACGCTTACAATTTTTTACAACTTTACTAGCATATATCTCCAAAACCGGAACACTTTGGAAAAAACCGAAGGTACTATTGTTCTCAGCTCATCAAGTACTTTAACTTTCTTTATAAAAAACACAACATTTCAGACCCTTGCATCTGCCCCATTGTCTACAGTCATCAAAACTTCCAGCAAGATTTTCTCTGACTATCCTGTTGTCAGAAAATTGGAAAAATAAAAGTTCACCCAGCTTTGTTATTACGTTTTGGAAATGTGATAAAAAATAAAAGCTAAAATATTTGTGACGGATCAATTGTGTATAAGCTACTGAGAGCAATCGTATGATAGAGCAGTGCCTCAGAAGCTACTCTGACCAATCTTATGGAAAACAGCAGTTCAAACAGTCTTCAAAGTTCAAGAAAGTTGTGCAAAGAATGGCTCCCTGTAATTTTAATTTGTGCTTGTATAATTTCAGGATTTTCATCATAGCTCAGTTGTCTTGTACCACAAGCCTCAACATATCGCTGTCGCCTGTTTAAATTTGGCCATGCAAATTTATGGAGTCTCCGTTCCTTGCACAGATGAGTCGGAACGAACGTGGTACAGTGTACGTGAATTTCGTTTTTGAATGTTGTCGAAAGATCTCTAGAATGGGGCATACGAGAGGGTTCTGAAATGCTCTGGACTGGGTCTAAGGCAGAAGTCTCCTGAGAATACATATGAATTTCATCTTAACACTTAAGTGGTCAAAGCCGTTTATAAACGTCTAATTGAATTTTGCTATTGGTGGTCAAGGCCGTTTATAAACGTTATTCATGATTGCACGTGTATTAAGCATAGCGAACGTTAAAAAACGTCCACATATTTGGTTTACGGTTTGCACAGGGGTATGTAGTGTCCAAAAAATTCCGCTAGGGCGAAGCCCATCTCAGCTACTGGGCGATCTTAGCATGTTATGCTTCTCTATTGTTTGTTGTCCGTATTTGAGGTTACTCAAATTACTGTTTGGTTTGATTGTGTTGAGAACCGTCGCAAAACGAAGTAAAGAAGACAAAATACGGCAATTTCTAGGTGTCGTTTCTAAAGTTGTCATCCATAAAACTTTACTTCTTTTCTATTTTTTAGATTTTATTTCAATTTATTATTATCACATAGTAGAAACACCCGTACCTGGTTTTTCGGGAAATAAAAAAGAGGGGATTTTGAGGGGGGTGGGGGTCAAACAATTTTTCGGTGTAAAATTTTACTAAAATATGCGTCTGAGAGAAGAAAGCAAGAGCTTTCAGAGTATGTTTGTTTAAAATTTCTATCTCATGTTTAACATATTCAAACAAATTGATGAAAAGTGGTAAAAATGGTTGACCATAGCCACTACGCCTGTGCAAAATTGGCCGACCACTTAAGTGTTAATAGAATGTTTTAGTACAGCGATATATTGTATTGTTTGCTGTCCGAGGACCTCTAGTTCCAATGTATTTTCCCCATAAGCGCACTTTTGAACGGAAATTCAGGCTATTGAAGTTTCTCAATGTCATACCTTACAAATCCTCTCTATTGCTAATGCTCGTTGCTGAGAAAAGTAATTGATCAACAGTGTTGCCAGATTGGGGTGAAAAAGCCTTACGTCTTACATTGATTTAAATGGGGACAATACGGCTTTTTACCCTCGATCTGGCAACACTGTTGATCAATGAGGAAGCCGTAATTAGATGAGACTTTCCGATTCTCTCCCGCTCATTCGACTGCCTTCTTGTAATTTTACTACACGTATTTATTGAGTTTGTGAGTGGATTTGGAAATTTTATGGTGTTCTCATCGTTACTTTCAAGTGATTCTACATTGGTTTTAACCTTCCATAATGCTGTTGCAAAAGTTTGCATCGGACCCATTTGGTAGCCAGGAAATCCACCCTGTTATTTCACTCCGGAATTGAAAATAATTTTTTTTTTCCGCCTATCAACCAGAGTTCATTTCAGAGTGTAGGCGCAGCTTACCGACTATCTTTGGCAAATTTTCAATTTTCATTCGTTCAAAGAAAAGAACTAATTGCCTGCAACTTTGACCTTTTAATTTCAAAGCAATCCTCAGTGAAAATCCAATGCTTAGATTCATTTTCATTTATTTTTATTATGTAATAAGAGAAATAGCGTTGGAAAATTCCTAAAATCATCGGTCTAGGTGCGCCTACATTTCTGAAGCGACCTCTAGCAACCTAACTAAGTAATAACTGTTCCATTTATACATAATTAAGATATAAGATTTAAGATTATTTTTTATCAGCAAAGCCCTTTACAGTGTGGAGGAGCTGTGGGCTAACACTTGAAACTTTTTAAAAGGAAATTTATATGTATTGTATTTATTATTCAAGAACCATCATTATTATTTTGTATCTGTTAAGTTTTTTCCTGACGTGTATTCAAAGCCAAATGGCTCTTATGTACAAAATTAAATAAATAAATAAATAAATAAATAAATAAATAAATAATCTCTTTCTCATGTTTCAGGTGTTTGTGAATGATCTTACCAGCGAAACTCTTTGGGAAATCATGGAATCCATCATGGATGTCTACTCTAAAAAGTGAACTTCTCTTCAATTCATGCAGACTTTTTTTTTTTGTTTCTTTTCTTACTCATTAGTGTAGTTTTCCTTGCAGGTGAAAAACGCACCTCACAGTTATTTTTCTATCCATTTTGTATTCTTTTTTTGAAATTAGATTAGATTTAATAATCTCATTCAGTCAAATCATGCATTAAAAAGTTGAATTTTCTGTAAACGCTTTCTATATTTTTCTCATTTGTCTGAAGGTGATTCCAGGCGAAACTTTTCCAGATTTCAATCCGATGGATAGCATCACTAGGCGCTTTCAGGAAAAGCCGTGTTTTGGCACTTTAAATTGAAACCAAAGAAAAAATGCAAAATCCATTAACGTCAGCACCTGCAAAAAAATTTTAATGGATTTTTTGAGCCCAAAACAAGCAAAATTGGTTTAGATTCAAAGCTGTAAATTGTGAAATTCATTTCACCGTAAGCTTAGTGAGTGAGACTGAGTGTGAGTGGTAATATATCTATCTGCCTCACTCGCATTCATTGAGGCTTATGTTAATTTTTGTATTTCATAATTTTTGGCTTTATTTTTAAGTATTTCAGCTTGAAACCTTCAGGATATCTTCCTGAGGTATGTTTGCATGTGCTGGCATTTCTCAAATTTGTACCTACTTTTTGCGAAAATTCAATAATTTAATTGTAGCCAAAAACTGTTTACTTTTTGAGCAATGCAACAAGGTGTCCACAGTTTGAACTAATCGACCCTGGAATCATCTTAACCTCAATAATTTTTCCTTCGTTTGTTGTTGTCTGTATTGAAATTGAACTAAAACAAGTCTCGGTGTGTTGACAACCAGATTTAACAGTGCTGCTACCGTTCCTGTTTTTTTGTTTGTTTTCTTTTTATCATGTGAAAAATGTACAGTAGAATCTCCTTAACTCGAAAATCGCGTTAACTCGAATTTTTCCGTGGTCCCGTGAAACTTCCATAAGAATTGGCTAACTCGAAAATCGCGTTAACACGAATTTTTTCGGAGGTCCCTGACGATTCGAGTTAAGGGGATTTTACTGTATAAGAGTTATTGCGAATTATTGAAGTGATTTATCATCAAGTGAATTATCGATGGTAAATTATAGAGAGAAGATTAACGCAGATGTAAAGAGAGTTGAGGAAGAAGAATTGAGAAAAGAGTTGAACAGTTTAAAAGAGAGTTGAGAGAGGGGGCGGGGAAATAAGAAAAATGGAGTCACACAGATGTATCAAGAATTGAAGAACAGCAAAGAGAGTCGAGTAATATCCTGAAATATAATGAGATTTTACTTGGTAGGATGGAAAAAAATCTAGAGCTCATTTCAGATGTGTAGGCGCACCTAAACCATAATCTTTGGCGAATTTTCAATTTTCATTCCTTCAAATCAAAACAAAACTTGACTCTGACTTTAAACTATTGATTTTAAAGCTTACCTCAATGAAAAGCCAACGCTCATTTTCATTTCCATTCATTTTCATTTAGAAACATGAGACATAATGTTGAAAAATTCCAAAGATTATCGGTCTAGGTGCGCCTACACTTCTGAAACGACCTCTACCTCCTTGTGTGCCCTATATGCTTTCTTCTCATTTTTAAGAGTGTCTAGCAGGTCACAGTATCTCTCCTCTTTCCTATCCTTTGTTTTAAGAATAGGTACCTACTTTGACTCTCTTTCCTCACTCTATTCTTTTTAAGGTGATTCCATGGCAAACTCCCAAAAATTTTAATCCGATAGATGGCGTTACTTGTCGCTGGCTCCGAAAATAGCCGTTTTTTGATGGTTTTCGGCTTTTTCTCTGAACAGACGAATAATAGACAAAAAATCGGAATGTCAGCACCTCCTTTATTTTTTGTTTGATTTTTTGAGCCATAAACGGGCCAAATTTTTTCTAGAATAAAGACGTGTCTATGCAAAGAAAAAATCAAATGTAATTAGGAGTTGCATCAGTAAAGATTACAGGTTTCTGTTTCACCTGTAATCTTCACTGATACAACTCCTAATTACATATGATTTTTTCTTTGCATAGTTACGCCTTTATTCTAGAACCAATTTGGTCCGTTTATGGCTCAAAAAATCAAACAAAAAATAAAGCAGGTGCTGACGTTCCGATTTTTCGTCTCTTAATTGTCTGTTCAGAGAAAACGACCAAAAACCGTCAAAGAACGGCTATTTTCGGAGCCAGCGATAAGCCACGCCATCTATCGGATTAAAATTTTCGGGAGTTTGCCATAGAATCACCTCAAGTACCTAAGTAATGGTCTTTACTCAAAATTGTCGATTTGTTTCTCCTGTTTTTCCCTCTAATTGAGGACTTTTCCGGAAAAAGGGCCCATAAAGCAAGGGGTGCTCCTCCTGAGAATTGTATATTTGAGCAAATAGAGTTCTTTAGCTAAAGAGCTCACATGTTGTTCTATGGGCCTTTCTTTCGGAAATGTCCTCAATTAACGTGGTTCAACAAAGAGAGGCTAAAAGCATACTTCGGGCATAAGTGAGTTGGCTTTCTTTTCTGAATTTTTCTTCCGTATTAGGTACTTATGCAAATATTTAAAGGAATCATGGGAAAAATAAAAAAAAAAATTGCAAATTTTACTGCTTTATTTCAAGTTATCGCGAGTTTTAGCCCCTTTACGCTAATCTATGTCCATACAGAAATATAAATAAAATGATTTTATAACAGCCCATCACATAGAATAAAAATAATGACAACCTAAATAGGAAAAAGACTGTGGAACAAAGGAGCTGCAAGGAGATGTCTCTGGGAAATAATAGAGTCCCTATAGGGACTCTAGGAAATAACAGCCCCTTTTTCAATTGCTAAAAATAAAAAAATTAGGAAAACTGAAAACATAAAACTGAAAGTCTTGCCATCATAATGATGACCATGATTCAAAATGGGAATATATGGGGTTCCCATTCACTGCAGCCAAGTTAAAATAAGAGCATTGCCTCAAATACAATTTTGAACTGTTGTAAACGCAATGAGGTTTCTTATTCACAACATCTGGAGGTGAGCAGAAACAAGCTCTAATAAAAATAGGACCAAGTGCCGAAATTTGAGTGTACTGTAAATCAAACAAATTTTGGGACTAAAATAGGATTAACGTAGAACTAAGCTCTTGGCCGACAATGAGTACCTATTTCAGCTTCATTCATTTTTCCTATTCAGGTACTGGTGAAAAAAAGTCTAAATTAACATCCTATATCATTAAAAAAAGTTTGGGACAACCAAAAATATATGAAAGACAGCCTTGGACGTAAATTGAGCGTAATTTTGGTTGTCGCACATTTTTTAACAAAAGGGATGTTAGTACTTACAGCAATTTTTTTATTTTATTTTCAGTGTAGCTACACATTGTAAAAGTGTTTCTTTTCTCATCCCATCTACCGCTTACCCTATTTTGAGACATAAACTTTGGGAAAAGCTGTGCCTGCTTACTCACAAGAAAACAAAAAACTAGTAAAATCCCGAATCCAAATCTGGACTACGTATCCGTAATTATTCCGCTGGTTGTGCGTCTCTATAAGCATTCAGTAATTAGTTACAAAATTTTACTTTAAGTCTACATAATTAAGTGTATAGTTGTATGGCATAAGGCTTGACCGCTTGTCAAGAGGTTTTTATTTTCTTCATCTTTATAGAAATAAGTGTCTGAAACAGGTAAAATCGTCATCGAAACGGCCCGGAAGCAAAAGTCTTAAATTTTTTACGAGGGAAAAAAATTTAAGCACACATAGAAGTTGAGGAAACAATTATCTTGTTCTTTTCCTTGCTCGATTTCCAGTTTCTTCCGGGCGCTCTCGTAGAAGTTGACTCAGAATTCAAATGAAACGCCATTTTAAAAACGTTGCAGCTGATGATTCGTGAATACGCTTTCCCCCTCCACCAATTACTGATACAGGCCATCACCGTCCGCTGAGCTGTGTGAGTGCTGCTGGCTGTGTTCGTGGTCTTGTAATTTGTTGATTAAAGAAATTATCAATCCTTTTTCAATCAGTAATTTGCAGCTTCTATTGTAATTTCCGTACTGCCCTGTAAATCAACCGCAACGAAGAAATGGGCGAACCTAAAGGGTAAGTTTCTTACTTTCAACGGTTTTTTTGTTAACTCTGTTTTTCTTTGTCGGCCTCTGTTTATTTTCTAACCCTATCTTCAAATTTACCCTGTCATTCCCTTGTGGCCTATCCATTATCTTTGGCTTTCTTTGTTCTTTCCTCTTATTTTCTCCCATCAACTCAAAATTATCATTAATTCCAAGCTGCAGGACATTTTAGAGGAAAAGCTGTAACATGGAATGTCTCAAAGCTTATTTTTCATCCTATCTTGTAGTTCCTGCTGCAGTCCTAACCAGGAAGTGCAGTTTTTCTGTTATCAAACCCTCTTTCTAATAGGTTTTTGCGAAATGGTTTCTGGCTAACCATCTAGCTTAAAACTCGCTGTTTTCTGGATCTTGTAGATCCTGTTTCAACGCTGATGAAATTTTCATCATTTTTCTGATACCCTTCAGTGAGAGAAACTGGCTCTAGAAGCTTCTGTTTTAAGGACACCAGTGGGAAGAGGTATGTCAGGCATCCCTAGACTGTTTCGATCTGCGAATCCAGTTATTTTTGAAAGTACAATGCTTTGAATGCAGTCTTAGTCGTTCTCAGAATCATTGACTATACGAGCAACTTTTTTGATGACTAATTTTTTTCCTACTGGCAACAGCATCTTCCCATATTGATTTTCGGGTTTGCGTTCGAACTTTGGGGGCGCTAATTGTGGAATGCTCTTGAAAACTCCCTTTGGCGCCCTAACCTAGGATACACCCGTCAAAATGGAACTCCAGTGACGAACTTCTTATCTTGAAGATACAAAAGTTTTCAATTTTCCCTTATGCTAATTTTTCTTTCTTGCATCTACTGACTTCATACATTAGTCACTTTCTCCTTTGATGATCAATACTTATTTTGCCACTTTTGTCATTATAGCTTTTTCCTTTCTTAAAACAGTTACGTTCATTTGAAATGGTTTCTATTTTCAGGAGTTTTTTTTTTTTAATAAGTGGCTGTTTTTTTTTTCATCTTCCTACTCAACACCGTGTGCACGTGCTACTTATTTTTAGCTACTGCAAAACGCCTCTTAAGCTGAAAAATCACGCACTAAACTGTTTTGAAACAAAATTGCAAGAGTGAGAAAAAGGTGGTTGAATTCCTTTCAAAGAGATTTAGGAAGATCTTGACTTCTGCGGCTACTCAATTCACCATGACTCCTTCTTAAAGCTGCCTCTCAAATTGAGAAACACCTATTATAAAAAAAAAAAAAAAAAAAAAAAAATGGTCCCTCCAATTTTGCCATGTTTTTCTCTTCTTTGTTTCCTCAATGTGGTGATAACAGATCCGCTCTATTCAAACCCAAACAAATAAAAAAATAAATAATTGATCTAAAGTAAGTTCATTGAACTCCTTAGAAATCGTCACTGCTGCATAGGTTTAAATGGCAGAAAACATTGTTGCCAAAGTGCACAAGCCGCTATTGTAACAAATGCATGTGGTGTGATAAAGAAACCACCTGAAAGTGGCCTAAAACTGCTAATCCTAGATCATGCTGGACAACCCATCAGTGGTCAGTTTTAAGAGGGTTAAGAAGACCGTGGAAACTTCTGCTCCATGAATTTTTTTGAAATTTTCTAAGAGAATCGTGTAGTTTCAAAGTCTCCACCACCACATCAGAATTTTGATGTTGAAGTCTGCTCATACCCTAGCCTTGTGAAAATGTATTTTTTCCAAGCAGATTAATCAAGCACTCCTGTTCCTGTTGTATATTGCATTAACAGAGTGATTTTAGCCCATCATCTACTCATTGATGCATTTTTGGTCTTCTTTGTATTGAATGCTGCTTGTCAAACCTAACCTGTCAGGAATGGCCAGTGGTGTATCTTGGCGGAGGTCCTCCTAGACTTCTCAGTTTTCACTCTGAAAAACACAATTTTCTCAAATGTTGGAGGAATTTCAGCACCTTTTTATCTCCCATGATTAAAATAATCAGCTAGTATAAGATTTGAAACATGATCATCAGAATGATATCAGCATGACATCAGCATGATGTCATCATGACAGATTTGAAATCTCACGTCATGTTGATGTCATATCTATGTAAGGTTTCAAATCTCATACTACGTGATTAGCCTTACTAAGGTCTTGAACCCCCTTCTGTTTTGAATCATCCATGACTATTCAGATACGGTTACACTCTTTACTGGGAAAGGGCACACCTAATGTGATTCTTTTCATAAATTTGATCAAATGAATCTTTCATCAGGGCTATTCTGAGTTAGTAGGCATACATCAAATTACTGTCGATGAGTGTCACTCAATTCTAGAAGTAACTATAGTATGAAGCAAATCAAATTAGATGTATTGAATGAGCTGTAATATAAGTTTCTCAGTTTTCATAATTTGAAAAGACTGTAAATTTTAACTGAAAGCTGATTATGGTTCCATCTTCTTATTTTCATCAGCAAATTTCATTTCCAGCCGTATCTTTAATTATAAGGACTTGGTGGAGTCAATTGGCCATAATAAGTTCTATTTGCTGATCACTTAGAATTTCCTAATGGAATCTTGAGAGCTTCAGCCTTGAAGTGAAATGTCTTTTTGAGTTTCTCCAGTCTTCCAAAATCAAATTTATTTTCCTATTTCATCTCATCAAGAATCTGTAGCCACCCTGAATGTTTTAAATGAGGAATCATGGATTTTACAGCTTGTTGACCTTTAAGTCGGTTAAAAGATGATCATCTATTTTGAAAATTTTTGAAGCGGTTGTTACCTTTTTCTGGCCTACGAAAAGCACCTTACGGTGAGGTTAAGTTGGCTAGAGCTCGTTTCAGAAGTGTAGGCGCACTTAGACCGTAGTCTTTGGTGAATTTTCAATCCTTCAAATCAAAACCAAACTTGCCTTTGGCTTCAAACTCTTGATTTAAAAGCGTTCCTCCGTGAAAAGCCAACTCTCAAACTTATTTTCATTAATTTTTATTTTATAATATGAGAAATAATGTTGGAAGATCCCAAAGATTATCGGTTTAGGTGCGCCTACACTTCCGAAACGACCTCTAGTAAAGAAACGGTGAATGTTGTGGTAACACAAGTGTGAAGCACTCATACCAAGAATTACTTAATGCATCTTAGGCACAAAACGTAGACTACACGGTATATTATGAAACAAGACCCACCGGGTTCTTAGAATGTCGTGTGTTTTTATCATGAATTTGCTAAGGTGTAAAAATAGTTTCGTCTCTCAAACAGTGAGAAAATCTTTCAGGAAGTGAGCGAAGAATTTTGGGAAGTTTCTTGCGCTTTCTCTTATGTGTTGTTTTTTTCAACCGAGACTAAAGTTGGTTTTTCTTTTTTTCCCACTCTTATAGAAACAGTTTCTATTGTTAAACCATTTCTTCGCTTAAAATATATCATTAATATTATGTAGTTAGCACACTTCAGGCAACTAAAGACTGACCTCATCAATATCTAGAAAATTTTTTAGTAACTAACCTGAGAACGGTTCCTGTTCTGATGGGGGGAAAAAAAAAATTGGTGAAAGATGAGTGCTTGAAGGTTCCTTTCTTCGCACAGAAAAAGTATAAAGCGTTCTGGGAAGTCCCTATTTCACTTTGAATATTCAACAAAGGATTAGCAATGAAATACTGTTCCTCCTGTAAGTTATTTTATTGTTGGGAAAATGATCTTACATGCAAGCCTGCAAATGATCTATCTTTGTGAACATTGGTGAAGGTTCTAGAATCATTTACCAAGGCGTTACTATGATGATTGATGCAAGACAAGGGTGAACTCAAGGAAAGGCTTAAGGATAAGGACTATGCCTCCTCTCCCCGTTTGAAATAATTACCTATTAAATAGAAGTGAAAATAATGCAATTCTAGATTATGCCCCCCCCTCAAACTCTAATAGCCCCTCCTAAAATTGTGTTCTGGATACGCCCTTGTTGTCATATGTTTGAAATTGAGTCACAAAAGTTGACAGATGACATCTCGCTCTTTTTGTGCACAGTTGACATGTTTGCGCTTCTGAATCACTGTTTCTCCTGACAGAAGTTGTTCGATCCTTTATGGACTCAAATGCCCACTCTTCTGAAAAAAATGATTTTCAGAGGATGAAAACCTTTCCCGCAAATGACAGGCTCTCAAATATGGTGTATCTGTTGTGTCCATATCGGCACTATGGTATTATCTCAACCGAGTGTCACTTGTGATCTGCATCTTATATTCAGCTATTTGGCATTCAATGTAATAAAACCAATGTGAGAGCCTTGATGGTTTAGTATACTTTTCGCCTGTATACGCCAAGATTACTGACTTTTAGTTGCGTGGCCAGTAATTTGATGATAGGGGGGCATGGTCCAAAATTTGTCAAAATTCCCTAGAAAACATGAGAAGTTACCTTTTTTTTTTTTTTTTTTTTTTAAAAAGGAAAAATTTCTATGCCGAGGAGCTCCCCCACAATCCACAAACTACGCTTCGAAGTAATGGCAGTCATAAAGTTTTTGATTTTGACAATTTTTCCGTAAGAGCCCATTGTCCTAGTACCACAAAGATTGTGTCAACCATGTTTACAAGGTATTATTTGATCAGAACAAAAATACTACAACTGATTAAAAAATACCCACTTTTCAATGACCGTTCACGAAATAACTGTATGAATCTCACTTTATAGGCTGTCACAAGAATGACTAAACTTGACGACTGTAGGTTTGAATGAAAACATCAGCTTCTTTCTGCTCCTAACCAATCAGGTTGCCCTTTTTGAGGTTTGATGCTGATGTTATCATAAAAGTTGTAGAACTGTCAAGTCCAATCATTTTTGGGACTTGCTGTAATTTGGCTTGGAAGACCAAAGTTTTGTATAACTACCTCTGAATCGTCTTTAATCTAGTTTGTAAGCTGACTGCAGTTTAATGCTTTTGACTCAAAGTTTGCTT
The DNA here is from genome assembly GCA_011764245.1 of Trialeurodes vaporariorum. NCBI lineage: Eukaryota > Metazoa > Arthropoda > Insecta > Hemiptera > Aleyrodidae > Trialeurodes > Trialeurodes vaporariorum. The sequence goes on along the minus strand of VMOF01000024.1, from coordinate 65,282,713 downwards.
CTGAATACATCTAAAATGACCTCTTAGATTGTTCCCGTTGATCACCAAGTTAATGCAACTGTATGCGGGGACGTGAGCGATCTGTCAGGTCATTTTGACCTTTAACCCTTTAACTGCTACGGACAAGTATACTCGCGGCGGAGAAACCTCTTCTCTTAGAGCTGCGGACGAGTATACTTGCAATCGTGACTGGATTCCTCAAAACTCTTAAAAAAAATAAAAAATAAATAAATAAAAAAAAAATAAAAAAAAAAATTAAACAAAAAACGTAACAATTCGTAAATTTGCACGGTTTTCCATTCACACCCTGGCAGTACCTGCATTCCTAACTCAGCAGTCAAAGAGTTAACAAAGCACTTTTGAAGCCAACTTTATAACTTGATAAATTCTTGCTCCCATCCAAAGTAGCTCAAGTTATTTTTTAATAATTAAAGCCTAGTAAAAATAATTACTTTAATTTTACTTTGTCAAAAAGGTTTGAATGCTAACTATCATTGTGTCTTGTCTTGTGTTCATCTAGATCCGAAGATTTGTCAACAGCCATATTACGCAGAAAAGACCGCCCAAACAGATTACTGGTTGAAGAAACTGTAAACGATGATAACTCTGTGGTTGCATTATCTCAGGTAAGATTTTTATTTCCTATATAGCTGAATCAATGAACGGCTAAAGAGGAACAAACTACAATTTGGGAGTGGAGATGTTGTCGGCAGTCAAAGGAATTTTGAGTTAACTAAATTGGGATACATGATAATGTAACTTTCAGAAGCCATTAAAGATATGATTGTGAAACAGAGTAGCAGAGTTTTGAAGACTAAATTTTTGTTTTCCATAATTTTATCTGTAACAATTCTAATGAGGCTTACTTTTTGATGGTTGTATTGCCATTGGTTCATGCTTCAATGGGTCTGTTGCAGAGACAAATAGAGACTCAGCACACTGTATGCTTCCCGCCTAGAAAATTAAAGCAAGTTAAGTGCGCTCATTTTTGTTCGGGAGTCACTGACTGTAACGATAAACTAGCCTACTGTTGAGTTGTGAGCTCAACGAAAGGCTGTGATTGGTTCACGTTCCTGGAAACAGAAACAGGTTTTGCTTGACGAATGCAAATCACGCATTCACCAGTCAACTGTAGGCAATATTTGGCTGTTGTTTTGATGAGTTCCAATCAAAATTGAGCCAGAATAGTGGACACCTGTCGCAAGTTTTGTGCTGGGTCTCTATTTGTCTCTGCTTCTGGAAGCTTTTTAAAATTTATTAAAAAAATTGAAGCTTCTGCAACCTTCTCTATAGAAAAAAAAGAAGATAAGTTTTTCAGAAGAGCATAAAATGCTAGGTCAAGTGTAGGTATGGAAATTTTTTTTAAGGCGTCAAGTATAGTAATAAATTTCCTGGATTTTGCGTCGATTTTCTCTCGAAGATTATGCTCCCCTGATCTTTGTGATTTTTTGTGAGGAAGTTTTGATGGGAAATTTTTTGGGGCTTGTGTAACGTTTCCAGGAGTGGAACATTCTGCACCCTTGATGTGTGAGTTGCATTCCATCTAGCTTTATTCTACATTCTAGATTGTGATGTCTTTGATGTCTTAACTTCTAAAAGCGGTGGTTACCAGGGTGCATCAAGTTCAAGTGTAATTTATTTATTTATTCATCTGGACTTTACTACTACTACATTATTTAAAAATTGATACATAAAACCATACTAAGTATGTAGATAACATGTTATCGGACAAGTCTAAGAGAACTACAGAATTAACAATTATGAGGACAGTGAAAACAATTCATTAATGTGATAAAATAATTTTTCAATCAGAAAACATTAAATTGAATTGTGAAATTATTTGTTATTGCAGGCCAAGATGGATGAATTACAGCTTTTCCGTGGTGACACAGTCTTGATCAAGGGCAAACGTAGGAAGGAAACCGTTTGTATTGTATTAGCAGATGAAACATGCCCCTTTGAAAAAATTCGTATGAACAGAGTCGTACGAAACAATTTACGAGTTCGTCTCGCTGATGTGGTCTCAGTCCAGCCGTGCCCAGATGTCAAGTACGGCAAGCGCATTCATGTATTACCTTACGATGACACCGTGACTGGAATTTCAGGGTTGGTAGCTCAAGTTTTTGACGAAAAATAAACATTCAAGAATTTGTAATCCTTTGTGTACTATCATACCCAAGTATTTTTGGGCTTGAGAAACTGTGTCCAAGTCTACTCATTTTAGATTCCTCTCTCATGTTTCCCCACTACCTCTAAAACAGCTCAAACTTTAACAAAAAAAAAATTAGCGGAGAGAGAAATAAATAGTCTTGATTGTGCCAAGAGAGTTGTATCAATATGTTCAACTACCTACGTAAAGAGAACCAACGAAGGGGGAATGATCAGATAGCGCCGTAGAAGCTGAGGAATGCCATGTTGATAAGGTAAGACAATTCGACAATCTTGTCAAGATCGCGAGTACTTTCTTTTGACACAGAGGGGGAATTTTTTCTGTTTTGTTTGACTCAAAGATTAAAAAAAAAAAAAGGTTCGGGACCGGACATTAGTTCGAAATAAACGGTATTTCGACACAGCAAAGCTTCGGCTTAGTCATAAGATTTTAGCATTGCTCTTATGGGAGAGTTCAAGGGACTGAAGGTATTGTTCGACATAACAGAAAATTCGACTTACACGCGGTTCGACACAATGAAATTTTACTGTACGTTAAATGGAGTGAAGTGTGAATAGTTATCTCATGGATGGTCAAAAATAAGTTCTGGTTGTGGTGAGAAAAGTTAAACTTGTAATAATTCTAATTCTAATTATTTTTTATTTCCAGTAACTTATTCGAAGTATATTTAAAACCATATTTCTTGGAAGCCTACCGTCCAATCTACAAAGATGACTCTTTCATCTGTCGTGGTGGAATGCGAGCTGTTGAATTCAAGGTCGTAGAAACTGATCCTGCACCTTATTGTATTGTGGCTCCAGATACTGTGATTCATTTTGAAGGGGATTCAGTCAAGAGAGAGGTATGTGCATTCGACAAATCTTATTGGTTTTTACGTAAGTTTTTATTATATTTTGAGTCTAGGTGTGGTATGATGAGACCCTCTTTTAGAAAGAGCTTCCTTTTTTGAACTGTTAGTAGTTCCAGTTGCACCCTCAGCTTATTTGATTTTTCAAATTATATATCAATTGAAAAAATCAACATATTTCCTATTTCTCTTTTTCTTAAACAAACTAAGGATTGAAATGGGAACTAGACCAACAATAAGTAAAAATTCTGAGATGTTTCGGTGCACTCACAGCATCATTATCAATCGGAAAACAATAAAAATGAAAACAAAACACTCAGAACGAGGAGCACACTCCAGTTAAGTTGGAAGATGATACCTCCAGTTTTTCCAAACGTTAACTACTGATTGGGGCTCTGTCTGCGTTTTGTTTGTTAATGTAACCGATGTTGCGGTATTTTGTTAATCAGTCCCTCTTCCAACTTGAGTGGAGTGTGCTCCTCGCTCTGAGTATTTTGTTTTTATTTTTATTATTTTCCGATTGATAATGGTGCTGTGAGTGCACCGAAACTTCTCGGAATTTTTATTTATTGTTGGTCTAGTTCCCATTTTAATCCTTAGTTTGTTTATGATGTTTTTTTGGCCATTTAGTTTGTAATTGTTTTAATGTTTTCTGTTTCTATGAACAAACCCAATATATTTTCAATTGAGGCCGTCTCTGGAAATAGGCCACATAAAATGATAGGTGTGCTTGTCTGAGTAAATTCTCATGAGACCCTAAGGCTTATATTCTTGGACGAGCACACCTGGTATTTTACAGGCCCTTTTTCTGTAGATGGCCTCAATAGTGTGTTTTTCTTGCCAAGTGCAAGCTTTGCTATGATCAAAATTGGCTAGTTAGAGTTTTTTGGTATTGTGAGGACTTTTGAGTGAAAGAAGTTTGAAGGTAAAATATCTAGACAGGGGTACAAAATGTTCCAAAACTAAGAAAGTTTCACGCGATCCATGACTTATTTCCTCACAGGATTTTAAAAAATCTCCTCCCAAAAATTTGAAAGTGATGACTCTTTTTTAGTTTTTTTAACATTTCATCACCGTATGTTCGCAAAATGACTGATATTTTCCCATTTTTTAAACACTATTTTCCTGGGAAATCCTTATTGCCATTATTTAAAAAAAAAAGAAAGAAAAAAAAAATTGGACCAATTTCCTCACTTTCTCGCGATCCGTGGATTGCCAGATCGGGCACATTTTGCACCCCTATATCTAGATATCGTTGGGATGGTCTCTCGAAGGATCGTTTATGGTTCTTTTTAATTATTTCAACTTGAAACCCAAATATACCAGAGGTAATGGTTAAGATAGAACTTAAAAAATATGATTTTTTTTTCACGGGATTTAACCTATTGCCATGCCTTGACGAAACGTTTCGTGAAGCACGCCCCGAGCAACGGCAGCGTTGATGAGCGGGCTCGTCGGCGCAGTCGCTGTACTGTTCTACTGTGTTTCCGCTAATTCCTGATAGGTAGCGCCACGTGTATCGGATGAGAATGTCCTTGGCAACTGACGCTACCAACCTATGAATTAAAAAAATGGCATGGCAATGGGTTAAGAAAACTTTAATCTTTTCACTTATGTTTCGTAAATTTGTCTGAATTTTCTTTGTATGATGCTGAAAGAATTTTTTATAAGTACTTAAACATAGAATATGCAACTGTAGCATTTTTTTTTCTGTTTTTCTCTGCAGGAGGAAGAAGAAGCCTCCAGTGCCGTAGGTTATGATGATATCGGTGGCTGCAGAAAGCAGTTGGCTCAAATTAAAGAAATGGTTGAATTACCTCTGAGACATCCATCCCTCTTCAAAGCTATTGGTGTTAAACCTCCACGCGGTATTTTGCTTTATGGACCGCCTGGAACGGGTAAAACATTGATCGCTCGTGCTGTTGCCAACGAGACAGGGGCTTTCTTCTTCCTAATCAACGGTAAGTGCCTTATCTAGATTGCAACCAATTTACTGTTTTGTATTTGTACTAGAGGTCGTTTCTGAAATGTAGGCGCACCTGGATTGATAATCTTTGGATTTTACCAGTGTTATTATTCATATTACATGGTAAAAAGGAATGAAAATGTATTTTGATAGGTTTTTTTTTTTCATTGAGGAACGCTTTAAAATCAGGTCAAGCTGCAGCCAAGTTTTGTTTTGACTGAAGGAATGAAAATTGAAAAATCCTAAAGGTTTTTGGTTTAGGTGTGTCTACACTTCTGAAAGGAACTCTACCAAATCTTATGTTTATCTTGGGACCTATTCACCCATAATGGAAAGTTTCAGTGGAAAACATGGACTGAGTGGATATCTATGTTTGATCTTAGTTCAAAAGTGGAGCCCAGTAGGCTGGTTCTCCCTGTCTGTCTTGTAAGAGAGGACATTAGATAGACGAGATAAACGACTCTATCTGGTAGAAAGAGATAGGACGAGACGACTCCGAGTTGCCTCGTTTTGTGAAATGAAGAGAATTAACCCTCAGGTCTACAATTAGACTTTTGTGAAATTTGATCATTTATTTCTTCCGCATTTGGCAGAGCTTTCCCCATTTTTTCTAACCGTCAGCTCAAACATATTTTGCTCTCCTTGTCTAGACCGTCAAAAATTCTTTTGCAAAAAGAAAAGTTGCACATTGAAATAAAATAATTACAGGAAATAATGTCCCTTGGGGACAAAACTTTGGCTGATCTAAATATCAGTCCTGCATCCTTCCAAGTAACTATCTTTCTCAAAACTATTAAAATGGATGAATTTTGAACGTGCGTACGATGTACCCTTTCTGTTTCAGGCCCTGAAATTATGAGTAAATTAGCTGGGGAGTCAGAAAGTAATTTACGGAAAGCATTTGAAGAAGCAGATAAACATGCACCTGCTATTATCTTCATTGATGAATTAGATGCCATCGCTCCAAAAAGAGAAAAGGTTTGTTATAGCTTTTTATTATTCACTCTTTTTCTCCTTTTTTTCAAACTTTTTACGTTTTTTTTTTTTTTTTTTATTTGTGTACTTTTTTACTTCCTTGTCTTTCAGTTATTGTTGTATTTTAAAAAAGAGCATAATGACAAGAGCCATGGGTGGATTTAGGAATTTGTCTCTCTCTCTCCTTCCATTTAAACGCATGCGTTAGAAAAGAACGGAGAAAGGGGCTAAAGTCACATGATAGCCCCCTTTGCTTATCCTTTTACTGACTCATCTGTTTAAATGGAAGGAAACAGAGAAAGACTAAGTCCTGTATCTGCCCATGACGTAAGTAGAAGCATTTTGAGTATCGGGTTCTGACAAGTAGCTGTACCTGCTTCCTAAATGTGGGCCTTCGTACATGCGAAAACTAGGATTGTCAAAGTAGCATGGGTGAGCTGAAATCCACCACAAACGGCAGATGAGCCAACCGTTGCATGTTTGGTTGATGTTCCGTTCATCAAACAACTGTGCAATTTGACGGCCCGTCAAACTGCAGAATTATTTGACGAAGGATGGTGTGTCATCTGTTCACCAATCTACAGTCAACAAAACCAATAAACCCGTTTTGGAGGCGTTTTGGTCAAGATTATTTTTGAATTTGAGAAATGTCAGGTTGGCAGTTTCTGCAGGATGATCAAATCCATTTGAGCGCGTACGAAGGTCTTTTGTCTCGTTGCTAATTAACCGCTCACCAATGCGTCTTGTTGCATTTCGGAAGCAGGCACTGCTTCTTGTCAGAACCCGATACTCAAAATGCTTCCACTCTATTACATATTGAAGCCTTATTGAAGGTACTCTTCCGCTTTATCAAGCTTAATTTGTTTAGGGAGGGTTACACAGCTGCATAGAGAGAATATTAAAAAAAAAAATTGTGGAGTTACACAACTGTATAGGAAAACAAAGTAAAAATAGAGAGTGGAGTAATATTTCATATGAGAAAAGAGAGAGAAAAAAAATATATTCAGAGTACTTTACCTCCTTCAGTGCTCTAGGTACTTCCTTCCCAATTTTGAGAGTCCCTGGCAGATCGCCATTACTCTCCTCTTTCCCTATCCTTTATTTTGAGGATACTTTGTTTGTCTTTCCAACCCCTATTTTTTTATGCAGTCCAGTCGTTCGCTGTGAAATATCAGCATAACAAACCATCGTATTTGGGCGGCTGGACTTCACTACTATGTACTACTACTACTACTACTTTATTCCTTCCTTGCCTGTTAACAATTTCTAGCGTTGGTATAAGACCATGCATTCTTTCTGTCATCTAATGTCTTTTCTCTTCACTTTTACCTATGGTTTTTTTCTTTAATTCGCAGACCCACGGTGAAGTAGAAAGAAGAATTGTATCTCAACTCTTAACACTTATGGATGGTTTGAAGCAGAACTCACATATCATTGTCATGGCCGCCACGAATCGACCGAACTCAATCGATGCTGCTCTTCGTAGATTTGGTAGATTCGATCGTGAAATTGATATTGGTATCCCTGATGCCACCGGTCGTTTAGAAATCCTACGTATCCATACTAAAAACATGAAATTAGCTGATGATGTTGATTTGGAACAGGTAATTATTTTCTCTCTTTGATTAATGTTGGTATAGGTTGTACCAGAAAATACTGTAATTGACAGTTGTATGGCATTCTTCAAAACATCAGCTTCCTGCTGCATATAACTGAACTCTTGGCTAGTAGTGGTACAAAACAAATGTTCTCTTTAAAGCCTTCCAAGTTTCAAGTCAAATCTTTTGTGGGATGTGTATTCTTTTCATTTTTTATTGTTTCCTGTGCTGGAAAGGTTTGATTTTTATTATCAAGTGTTCTAGAGCTCGTTTTCGAAGTGTGAGCGCATCTAGATCATAATTTTTGGCGAATATTTCAGTTTTCATTCCTTCGAATCAAAACGAAACTTGCCTCCGACTTAAAAGTTTTGATTTTGAAGCGTTCTTCGATAAAAAGCCAACGCTCAGATCATTTTTATAAATTTTCATTTTATAAAATGAGAAATATGTTGACAAAGTCCAAAGATTATAGGTCTAGGTGTGCCTACACTTCTCAAACAACCTCTATCAGGTTACAAAACCAAATCACTATAGGTGAAAGGTGATGATTTGAACAAACTGCGGGCATCCGATAATAGACCCACCCTATAGAGAAGGTTTGATGAATTATCGTGAAGCCTCTTATTTTCGCCTCCATGCTGTCTGACAACGTAGGATTTGAGCAGTAGAATTGGAATTCTGAATCAGTTTTCCTCCAGCCTTCATGATTTTTCACAATTTTCTTAGTTTTTACTGCGGCTCGTCTCCTTGAGGTTAGGTGTTGATCATTTCTATTTTTTGGAGTGGATCTGAGCCTCTGAGGTAAATGTAAAACAGAGGCCGATTTTATTGATAGTACTTGAAGTTTATACGCTTAAGTGAAAAATTTCATTAAATTCAGTCCAAAAATTAAGATTTAATGAAAAGTTAGAGATGTGGTTCATGGTGAGATTTGTCAGCGAATGTCTGAAGAACCGTTTGCCTGAAAGAGGATTGCAAAGAACTCCAGTTTGAAGTTAAAATATTTGTTTGTTCCAATTTTAAATTACTTATTTTTTGACTTGCAGATTGCAGCTGAAACTCACGGTCATGTCGGTGCTGATTTAGCATCTCTTTGCTCAGAGGCTGCTCTGCAACAAATTAGAGAGAAAATGGATTTGATAGATTTGGAAGACGATCAAATCGACGCTGAGGTCTTGAACTCTCTTGCCGTAACAATGGAGAACTTCAGGTATGCTATGAGCAAGAGCTCACCGAGTGCATTGCGTGAGACCATCGTCGAAGTACCAAATGTCACATGGGAAGACATTGGAGGTCTTGCAAATGTCAAACGAGAACTCCAAGAATTAGTTCAGGTAATCAATGTTTCATGCTTTGCCTTCTTTTAAATCTCTTACTGATGAAAGGTGGACTCTATGTATCCGTCTGTTCCTCTCTAAATTTGTTTCACTCCTCTATTTCTCAGATTTATTCTCTCGTCTAGCATATACTTTTAGATAGGGTTGTGCGGTACTGATTTCGGTATTTTTCGGTATTTAGCTATATCTCTGACTGCAGCCTCTAAACGAGTGAGACTGATAAAACTGCCGTGGGTGACGTTCGTCAGTATCCAACTAAATACTATGAAACTGTCAAAGTAGCATTTCTATATCATAATACCCTTGAATTCCCTTAAAGTTATGTAAAATACCGAACTGGCCGATTTTTTCGGTATTTTACAAAACTTTTAGGGAATTCGAAGGTACTATGATGCGGGAATGCTATGTATCAATACTTTGACAGTTTTATAGTGTTTATTTGGCTTATGGCTTACATCACCCACGGCAGTTTTATCAGTCTCACTTGTTTAGAGGCTACAGTCAAAGACAGAGCTGAGCTGAATACCGAAAAAATACCGAAATCAGTACCGCACAACCCTACTTTTAAAGGTCGAACACGGAAAGCAAACTTTATCCAAAATATATTAAAAAGTATATTTTTGTCATTAATTTATTTCAAGAGATTAATATTTATATATTTCCTAATTATGTAGATAAATTTATGTTGCTTTTAAAAATTGTATTACTAAATTTTCCCAATTTTCGTTGCTCATTCCAGTATCCAGTTGAACATCCAGACAAGTTCTTAAAATTCGGTATGCAGCCATCACGTGGAGTTTTGTTCTACGGACCACCTGGTTGTGGTAAAACTCTTCTAGCTAAAGCTATCGCCAATGAATGTCAAGCTAATTTCATTTCTGTCAAGGGACCGGAACTTCTCACTATGTGGTTTGGTGAATCTGAAGCCAATGTCAGGGATATTTTCGATAAGGCAAGTGTCTTCAGTCTTTAGTCTTCTGTATTTCAGTGTCTCTTGGTTCATGGATGGGTGACACTAAAATTTATCCTATGGTATTTTATTTTTTCTCATTCTACAGTCAAGGATTTATTAGTCTTCTGTATTTCAGTGTCTCTTGGTTCATGAATGGGTGACTCTAAAATTTATCCTACGGTATTTTATTTTGTCTCATTCTACTGTCAAGGATTCATTTATTTATTTATAATTCAGTATAGTTCAAATTAGCAATACAGCAGTCAAAGAGAACAAAATCAGAAAGTATGACCAACTTAAACACTGAGCAGAATAATGGACTCAAAACTAAATTAGAGTGAGAAAGTAAAAAGTCAGTAAAACGAACGAAGCTTGAGAAAAATGAGATAAAACTTCCCAGGCCCCAATGAAAGATTGCAAGGCATCCCACGGTCTCATCAACCCAACCAACTTTGAATAGACCTGGGCCCAATAAATGTACGGTACAAACGGGCTTTAGGTCATACCTAATAATGGCGATTCTAATCTCACATTTCTTTAACGGCACATTGGAATGTTGGGAGCGCTCCCAACTTTACATCAGGGGTGCAAAATGTTCCAAAACTTCGGAAGTTTCACGCGATCCATGACTTATTTCCTCACAGGATTTTAAAAAATTTCCTCACAAAAATTTGAAAGTGATGACTTTTTTTTGGTTATTTTAACATTTCAACACCGTATGTTTGCAAAATGACCGATATTTTCCCATTCTTTACACTATTTTCCTGGGAAATCCTTAATGCCATTATTTAAAAAAAAAAAAAAAAAAAAAAAAATAGGACAAATTTCCTCACTTTCGCGCGATCCGCGGATCGCCAGATCGGGCACATTTTGCACCCCTGCTTTACATTACTTAGGGCGGGTCCAGAGCCTCTCCAACCCACCCTGAGTGCAATTTTGAGGTTAGTTTTGTGATTTCGCCATTTTCAAATGGTCCGATGCGGTCCGTTCCAGCTGGTGGCCGATGCTTGTTGAAGTACTTAAAGCGGACTTGGGGCCGAGGACCATGTGTACTGCTTGTTGAAGTACTTAAAGCGGACTTGGGGCCGAGGACCATGTGTACCGTACAATTATTGGGCCCTGAAGGTTAGAACAAGAATCAGGAATAATAAAAGAATCATGGCTACCTTTGTGAAGTTTCATTATCGCGTCCCACAAATCCTCTCTATCGCTATAGCTTGTTGGCTTGCACGAACAGTTGTTTTGTCAGTGGTGCTACCTATTGGAAAAACACTGAACTACTTGAAAACTAAAATATATTTCTCGTGATGAACTGATTTGCCATTTTCAAGGAATGGTTGGTACAGGAATGGATAAATGCATTCATTCACTAAGTCAGTGCGTCCTTTCAATGATATGCACTACCCATTAAAATTCATCGACTTTCATTTCCTGTTTTATTATTGAAGTGTAAGTAATTAATTTAATTTTTTTTTAATTAGGCTCGTGCTGCAGCTCCTTGTGTACTATTTTTCGATGAATTAGATTCCATTGCCAAGTCCAGAGGCGGCAATGTTGGAGATGCTGGTGGAGCCGCAGACAGAGTTATTAATCAGATTTTAACAGAAATGGATGGTATGGGTGCGAAGAAAAACGTTTTCATCATTGGAGCCACCAACAGACCAGGTTAGTCGTGCCTCTCCTCTCTTGTTTGATATGAATTATTGTCATCGGACAGCCAAAATTTACACCTCGGATTTGTTTGCCTTGAAAGTTTTATCTAACTATTCCATATGTTGTCATGAAATGTAGAGAAAATTGAAAAAAACAAAGAATTAAACAGATTCACAAGTGTATTTCTTCGCAAGTCTCTTTAGTAGGTGGCGCCTTAAGTTTCTCGCTACTTTGCCAATTGTCCCAGAAAAGATTAGACTTGACTCAAAGTAGATGGACCCAGGTATGTGCAGTTTGATTCCCGCGTGGGAGTGTAGCGGGCAAACTCCGTTGACTAGCTTTGACCAATTTACACAGCCAGTTTTCTCCCATTTGATTAGCATGGGAGTTGACCAACCTACGTCATCGTCTGCTAGCGATTGGGTTGACCCTAACGATGAATATTGCGCATTGCAATTACCTTGTTTCATCTTCCGTGGACTTGACAGTCAAACTGTCAACATGGTGTAGCAATAATTTCGGTGACTTCTATGCACATCACGCCAGGTACTACCAAAGCTAAAAACATAAACAGTGTTAGAAAATTTTGAAGATCAATTGGACCCATTTATATTAAACAGACCTACTAGTATTCCAACGTTGCTATTTAGTCTCGACTTTTTAATTCCCTGAAAAATAATCTAATCGATGAAATTGCTTGATATTTTCAGGATCAAGACTCACAGCAAAGAAGGATAGTTCCTAAGATTTTCAAGAAATTCTTTCCTCTAGGTCTAATTTTGTAATAATATTAAAGTCAAGTGAAAATTGCTATATCTATAGTCGATTTGGTCCCTTTTGTATAAATGAGTCCAATTGTACCATGTGATCCTGGAACATTTTGAGTGACAAGAAGTTAGAAACTCGTTAAAATATTGGAGATGCAGCGGGTTAATTGGATGTAATGTGAAGAGCAATCGCATTAAAAGTTGGCGGCCATCTTTCTGTTGTAACGCATCAAAGTCCAAGCCAACGTTTCAAAGTTGCTCAGTTAAATTGCTAATGACTGATCAATTTAATTGGTTAGTAGTGGAACGAAGCTAACGTTTTCATGAAAATCATAAATCTGCAAAGCTCAATCATTTCCGAAATTACTTTTAGCAATTTTTAGAAATTAATCTCCAAGTTGAATGGGATAGAAAATTTGCTGTCTTCAAAGAAAGACCAATTTAATGATGGATTCAAATGATGCTAACGTTTGCTTTTTTTCCAGATATCATTGATCCGGCTATTTTGAGACCTGGACGTTTGGATCAGTTAATCTATATTCCCTTACCCGATGAAAAATCCCGTGAAGCTATTTTCAAAGCCAATCTAAGAAAATCTCCTGTTGCCAGTGTAAGTCCTTTGGCCACTCAAGTTTTTTAATCACATCGTCCTCTATAGACTGTTTTAGTAGAGTGATATATCGTATCGATTGCCGTCTGAGGGCCTCTGGTTTCAAACAAACTCTGGTTCAATGTAATTTCCCCATTAGCGAACTTTTGAATGGTAGACTATGAAATCAGACAATTAATGCAACCTTTTTACGATTTTGAAATCTACGTCCTCGAAAATGCTTTATTATGCCTGGTTCCTTGACTAAAACTGCCGAAATCAATAAGATATTACAGATTAAATGTTACATTTGTAGGTTAGAAGCGCTCGAAATCCCGCCAATTCCACAACAACAACAATAACATTTGGGTGATTCCAACCTCCAAACGCATCGTTTAATCTGTAATATCTTGTTGATTTCGGCAGTTTCAGCGATGGAACCAGGCATAACTAAGCATTTTCGAGGACGTAGAATTCATAATCACAAAAAGGTTGCATTAATTGTTTGATTTAGTAGTCTAAATTTCCGTTCAAAAATCCGCTTATGGGGAAAATGCATTGAATCAGAGTTTGTTTGGAACCAGAGGCCCTCAGACGGCAATCGAAACGATATATCGCTCTACTAAAACAGTCTATTGACTGTTTTATGTTTTAGTGAGAAGCGGGAAATTTAAAATTGACCTTTTAGATGTTGGTTTCATGTTTGAAAAATGCGTCTGAATCAATTAGATTCTTGGATTTTTAATTTCCTGCTTGTCACTGCAACAGTCTATAGCACTGAACTTACAGCCAAACAGTACTGCCAGATTCGGTGAAAAATATACAAATTTCTCATGAGACTTGATGTAAAATGAGTACATTTTCTGTCAAATCTGGCAGCTTCACAAGTGAATAACTTTGCACTTCAAATACTTCAAATGCTATCTTTCATATTCGAATGACTTTAACCAGATAAATGGTATTATTTGAAAATGATTTGCTATTTTATAACTTCGGAGTCCATATAATTTACAAGCAATAAACTGTTTTAGATAAATGAGATATTTTACTGATTGGCATCTGCAGGCTGCCAACTGGTGTCAAAAAAGTTGGTCCTTTGTAATAGTCTCAAAAGAGCTTTTTTAATGAAAATTTTGGCACTATCAATGCAACCTTCTTGTAATAATGGATCCTTCACTTTTTGTGTCTTCAAGTCTATTATCGAAAAAAAAAGTTGCTGACCAAACGGGTATGAAGGAGCCTCACAGATCTGTTGTTTGCAGTGAAAAACTCGCAGAAGAGCTAAGACTGCAGTTGAGGCGACATACAGATCCTATCTATCTAGCTATTTATCTATTTAAAATCCTTCAATTTCCTCTGTAAAATGCTCTTAAGGGTTTGTTACGTGGAACTGACCCTTATTTGAAACCTGTCAGTCGCCCCTGTAGGCTGATTCTCCCTGTCTATCTCGTACGAGTCGACACAAGATAGTCGAGATAAACGACTCTATCTTGTGCAAAGAGATGTGACAAGACGACTCAGAGTCATCTCGACTTGTCTTTTGAAATGAGCAGAATCAACCCTCAGGACGCCAACCAATGCAAATCATCTTTCCGAAAACTTGTACAGTTCTCAATCAGTACTTGATTGTAAGATAGTTCTAAGTCCTTTCTAATTTTTGGCTCTGTTTTTCAGGATGTTGACTTGACGTACATAGCTAAAGTAACTCATGGATTCTCTGGTGCTGATCTGACGGAAGTTTGTCAGCGCGCCTGCAAATTAGCAATTAGACAGTGTATTGAAGCTGAAATTAAAAGAGAGCGAGACCGTGCTACAAATCAGCGACAAGGAGCAATGGATGTAAGTTTTGGTATTTTTATTTTCTCTTGTTTTTCTTTCTAAGAGTCTGATTTTTTTTTTTTCTCAGAAAAAAAAATCAACCAAATCTAAGAGCCTCATTCTTCCTCCGTGTGCTCTAGATATTGAACTCACACCTGAAGGTGTCCGGCAAGTTCCTGTGTTTCTCTCTTCCCTGCTGATTCTGCTCCTTATTTTTTATTCAGTCCAATTGTTTGCTGTCAAACACTAGCAGGCCGATTATGAACTATCGTATCGCAATGTTAACGAGTCAATGATCAAGTACATATTATTCTTATGGGTGGCGTAATTACGATAGAAATCCTCCCATCCCTGCAGAAATTCTTTGATGGCTCAGGAGTTGACTGTGAATTTCCTCAGAGATGGGAGGGTTTCTATCGGAAAGGCACCACCCATAAGATAACGCGTACTCGATCATTGACTGGATAGCATTACGATACGATCGTTCATAATCAGCCTGGGCCCTGTTCCACTAAAAGTACAAGTCCGAGTCCAAGTAGTAGTTACAAGCGTTACAATTGTAAAAAACGCTTGTAACTACTACTTGTACTCGGACTTGTACTTTTGGTGGAACAGGGCCCTGCAGTATAAGGAACTGTTGTGTTTGGGTGGCTGGACTATGCTACTTCTACTTTTTTGTCCACTATCATTCGTGGTTCTCAGTGGCTATACCATTCCTAAACCTGAATGACCATGAATGGCCAAGACTGCTCGAATGAAAACTAGGAGGGATTTCTTTTTTTCTGGGTTGGCAACACTGTTGCAAGGTGCAGTGAGCTATCTACAGCTCATATGCTCCGGATAGTAAGAGCCATTAATGTAGAAGATGTTAATTGTTTTTCTAAATTTTTGGAAATACTAGTGATTTTTACTGGTCGCCTGGAACTGGGTGAGGTTGGTGGAATTAACTGCAAATTCCCAGCCCTAGCTCACAAAACTGCTGTGAATGAAAAAGGAAACAATGCATTGGTGTGCCAAACAAGGCTTTAGAAAACTACTTCAAGATTTTTGGAGTCGAGGAGAAAATTGATGAAAACAAATAAAGGTTTCGTTGTGGATGAGCCACAGTTTCTGTGGTTGGTAGATTACCAAGTCCGGAGCGCTGTCACACTCTGCCTTGATTAATTAACAAAAATCCATAAGTCTATTAAAATTGAGTAAAAACAATGCGCTTACCAAACAATTAATGAAGTGTCTCCTCAGGAATTCCGACTTTAATACTGGTGTAGTGTAACACAACTCAAATTTAACCCCAGGTTGTGATGAGGTTATATTTCAGCTTTTTTTCTCTTTTGATCTTCTCTCTATTATCTGTCAATTTGCAAATATTTTATTGCTCCTTTGGTATTCTAGATGGATGAAGATGATCCAGTTCCTGAAATCACTAGAGCTCACTTTGAAGAAGCGATGAGATTCGCAAGACGCTCTGTCACTGATAACGATATTCGTAAATATGAAATGTTTGCGCAGACCCTGCAACAGTCCAGAGGTTTTGGAACTAACTTCAGGTATAAGAAAGTTTCACTCTTTAATTGGCTTGTTTTGTTAACCCATTGACTTGCACTGACGCATCACAGATTATTTCATGGCATTTGTGCTAGATTCCAACAGATAGCGCCACAGGTATTGAATCACGACTTCTATGGTAACCAATTTTGCCAACTTTTTTCATTTTCTAGCAAGTTTGCTGGGAATTTAGGGGTATTTGTGACTTAGAAATTATGGCAAGTCATTGGGTTAATCTTATCCAATATCTTACTGTTTTTTCTCCTTTGTTGTTTGCAGGCGCTTCTTTTGCCGATCGTACTTTTGGCCATAAAAATCTGAAAACCGATGAGCTTCAGATAAGAATAAACATAGCCAATCTTTTGCTTGATCAAGACACAAGCTGTGTCAAGCAAAATTGGGCTAGGTCCATTTTTTGCAAAATTGAGTTATCGTTGTTATTGAGAGGATATCGATCTGGCATCACTGTCTAACAAAGAGATTTTAAGGCAAGCAAGAGCTGTCTCGCTAAATGTTCTCACGGATTGTACCATAGCTTTCAAAAGAAAGTCCTCTCATCAAAATTTTTCTTGATGAACCTATCCTTCCATTTTCCATGGTTTTAAATTTTTTGAGGCATAATGTCACAAGTGCTGCAACAGTGTGAGACTCTGAAATTCCTGGAAAACGTAAAAATTCGCAAATTGGTTGAGAAATAAAAACTTGACAATTTCTATTAGGATACCCTCTCTTTAGGAAGCCATAGTACACAGTTATCTTTTTTGATTTGGTCGATGAGTGTTAGAGATGGTTTCAGAAGTGTAGGCGCACCCAGACCGATAATCTTTGGAATGCTTCAACATTATTTCTCTTGTTTCATAATGAAAATGAATGCAAATGAATTAGAGCATTGGCTTTTCACTGAGGAACACTTTAAAATTAAAAGTTCAAAGTCGAAGACAAGTTTTGTTTAGTTGTGAAGAAATGAAAATTGAAAAGTCGCCAAAGATTATGGTCTAGGTGGGCCTACACTTCTGAAACCAGCTCTAGGTGTGTGTCCCCTTTATATGCAGATGGTGTAAAAGTGTGTTCCTCCACGGATGCGAGGGTCCAACTGTACTTTTCTGTTTGATTGATTTTTCTTAATCTCGAAACTCCTTTCTTTCTTAGCAAATATTTCATAAATTTGTGTGCTGTCTTGTAAACTAACAATTCTTGTGGATTTTCAGATTCCCAACTGCAAACAATAGCCAAGCTACTCAAGGTACGGGTGGAGATCAGACCTCGTTTCAAGATGATGGAGACGACGATTTATACAGTTAATTTAAATTAATAAACCGTTGCTGATAAACTGCATGCACACAAAGAATATCTGTATGCTTACGTATATTTATTTAATATGTGTGCATTTCTTTATGTACATGAATATTACTTTTTATTACCTAGGGTTTTTTCTTTTTTTTTTTTTTTCCTTCTTTTTCTAATTTGGAAATAAAATTTTTATGAAACTCTTTTTCTTTCAAAAAATTTTTTTATATCCTGTTTTGTAATTTTTTATTCATAGTTGGTAGTGTGCAACAAAAACTTTTATCTGCTGAAAAACCTTACAAAAATCAGAAGTATTTCCAGGTTTTATCTTTTTTCTCCTAAAATCTTATAAAAACTAAATTTTGAGGGCTCAGAAATTTGAATGTTTCTTTCAACCGTACTGCCCCACCCCCACCCTGTTTCCTTTAAATTTGTCAATATCATCTCCAAAATGATATGATCCTTTTAAACCTTTAAAATATCATTTGATGCATTTACTATGGGTTAAAAGTGTTAACATCAACATACGCTTTTTCTGCTCTTATAAGCAATTTTTCACGGGTCTTAAGCATTTAAGAAATCTTATTAGCTGAGTTTTATCAACGAGGAAAGTTTTCATGGAGTAATTCTTAAGAAATTTGTCAACACTGCCGCCACCATTTTCTCTAGTAGAGTGTGATTCTGATGTGGAAGCCACTTAGACTTAAAACTTAAAAGGTTTCAAACACACAAAATTAATTTTTCCTTCCATGTACAATAAAGAACCTGTAACATAATAAACTCTTTACAATTTAACTGTTACCAACTTTTAACTATTTGCAATTTTTCGGAAGATTTCAAGCTAGGTTTGCTTTTACCACAAAGTGTTCCGAAGAAACAAGTTTTTAAATTTTGCTGAAAACTGCAGTTTAACCTAGCTTTCATATCCAAAGACCTAATTTAAATTAGAACTCAGCAGCTGCAAAAGTTAAAGGTTAAAAAATTGTATCATTTGAGTCATCAGATTTTTCTAACCTTTTTGTGTTGTCAGTTATTCGATCCAATGAGAGATACGGAGTGAACTGGGCGTTATGATTTAATATTCTCTTTATTTACTCATTTAATTTTATCTAGTGTACTGAAATTACTGTTAAACTTAAAGCTTTAGGTCGTTGTAATTTATTCGAACATCAAGTCTGAATGTTGTTTGCAGCATCTTACGAAACTAGATTTGTTGCATTCCTGAATTGTAAGCCTTATAAGTTTGTTTTTAGTCCTTTAGGTTCCTCTTTTTACTTTTTTTTTTCTCTGCATACACAGTGTTTATGATAATGAATCAACTGTAAGTTTTCTTTTTCAATGAAAAGTTCAACCTATCCAAAGTTTCTTTTTATTGCCCTAAAATTCTAAGGGTTGGAAAAAGCGCAGTTTTAGGGAAATTGTCGTAAGACTCATCGTCCTTTCTGTAGAGCCGGTGAATTATAATCTTATTAGACGGCTCAAGAATAATCTAGAGATGCTATATTGAAAGGAGCAAAATGCAGCTGATTATTTTCACTTGCGTGGTCATGACATTTGCGGGATGATTATGAATGTACTATGACTTACAAAAGAAAGTTTCCTGGTAGAAGTTTGTACTCTTCCGTTCCTCGACCAGTTATAAATTTTTTTGGAGTTTAGAGGTATTTCAGAATCTAACAGCATTGCCACTTGAAAGTATGCCTTAAAGAATTTAAAACTCTTTGAAAAATAATGTACAAGGTAATCATGGACCGCTTTGATGAGAGGACTTTCTTTAGAAAGTCATAGTACGTATCGAGTTGAGTTCTTGAATTAAGGTGAATCCTCAGTGACCTGTTGTGAGATTCCAATCCGCTCCATCGTGCCACTGTCGCGCACTTTCTATAACCTAAGGTTTGCCGCCTTCAACCGTCTTTTGCGGGAGCCAGAGTAAATTTTTCAAAATTGTTTGAACGTTGCGTTCAAGATCAAATCGTATGAAACATTTTGATACCATTCTAAGCTTTCTACAACCGAATTTTTGGGTTAAAAGGATTGGCAAGAAATTGCGAGTTTGTAGGTGTTGATCGAATTCGTACTGAAACTTCAAACTCGCAATTTCTTGTCAGTACTTTCAACCAAAAAAATTGGTCATAAGAAACTCAGGATGGTGTCAAAATGTTCCTTAGAATTTGATCTTGAACGCAACATCCAAACATTTTCTAAACATTGATTCTAGCTCCTGCAAGTGAGGGTCAAAGGTGGCAAACCTTTGGTTTTAGAGACTGCTTGACAGTGGCTCAATCTAGCTGATTGGGATCTCACTACAGGTTGCTGAGGATTCACAGTAAAAACTGCTTTTATGGGTGGATCTGTAGGAACTGAACTTTCTGCTGATGCCGATATTTATCGTGGAAATTGCATCATTTAAACGTCTAAAGCGATCAAACCAAAGAATATTTCAGTAAAAAATGTTTCTTTTAGCGTGTTCAACAGAAACAGACTGTAAATTTAACCCTTACCAGTGGCGTAGCCAGGAATTTTTCTGGGGGGGGTCCAGGGTTCGAAAATTGACAATGGAGGGGGGTCCAAAACACTTATTTGGTTAAATTTGTCTGAAAACACAAAAAATTACATTTTTAGGGCAAATTTTGGTGTGTAGGTGGGGGGGGGGGGTCCAGACCCCTTGGACCCCCCTTCGGCTACGCCACTGAATCCCTTACTGCTCGTATGTCAAGTCCTACTCAACGAAATTGTTTTACGGGAATGAGCTTGAATGAGGAGCTGTGCTCAGCAATGTTCAATCCTTTTGAAAGGACATCACGTAACGCTAAACTTCCGCATGCAGCGCTTGGGCACTATGACTTGCCAGAAAATATATCCTGGGAGAAATTTTCATAGTATTATTTTTCCACCAATTTTAAAGAATTTTTCTGCTTTGGTGATTTAAGAGTTTCACTTGAGTACCACTCGAAAGTATGCCTCCAAGATCTAAAACTGAGTCAAACATATCAATACCAACAAAAATGACCCCTAACTTAAAATTGACAAAATATATGAAATATTCGAATCGCTAGTCAATTTCGGACCTATTTTCTAAAAATTACCTAAAGGATGGAAAAATACCCTCGACGTTCATATTTAGGCCTAAAAGAATCTAAAATAGCAAAAAAAAATTTTTTTCCATCTTGCAAATTAATTCAGGTCTAAAAGGGTTAAGGTGATTCCATGGCAGCTAGGAGACCAAGGCGATCGATTAATGGTCATTTCCTGGACTCTGGAGTTTTTTTGTAAAACCAGGATTGTCAGCACCTCCAGGTAGATCTAACAAAGATATCTGTTAAGTTTTGATGCTCGAATCCGGAAAATAAGGACGTAACTATGGGAATTTGCACAATTGCTGTTTGATTTATTGCATCGCACAACGGATTCCAAATTCCCATAGTTACGTCCTTATTTTCCAGTTTTGAGCATCCAAATTTAACAGATATCTTTGTTAGATCTACCTCCAGGTGCAGGCAATCCTGGTTTTACAAAAAAAACTCCACAGAGTCCGGGAAATGACCATTAATCGATTGCCTTGGTCACATGCCATGGAATCACCTTAAGACCCAAAGCTCAGATCAAAGAGACGGTATTGCTCAGATCATCAAGGCATCTAATGTTTATTTAACTTTTCCCTCGGTCTCCCTCGATATGCCATTTGCCGTTCGTTCGGGTCCGCTCGCTTGCTTGTGAGATTTCGAAATTGGCGCTGTTCGAATTTCAGCCAATGAGAGTCGATCTTGCCAACCAGTTTTTTATAATCTTTTTCGATGCACCGATGGCAACAATCGGTATCGGTGTTTAATGGTGACGTTATGTGTTTGATCACGAATTTGTGAACAAATAACTGTACTCGGGGGTTTTGTTTTCTTGTTTTCAACTTTTATTAATCAAAGTTTGATTTGTGTCTGTTTCTTCGCATTTTTCCTAAATCGTGTAGTCCTCTCTAAGCCGGTGTTTTTTAATTCGTATTCTTTGTCAATTACAAGCCGAGGCTTGTAAATAAAATACCAGCAGCTTTGTTGACAGGTGACCAAGATTCCGTTAGGCTTTACTGGCGTACTTTCTTCAACAAGGTATTTATTCAAATTCTCTTCTTTATTTCAAGTTAATAATCACATTATCTTGAGGACTTGTCAGTGTTCCTGTTCTTTTAATTTTAGGAAAGTGCCTTCGCATGAATCGTGCCTAACTTGTCGTCAACTTCCTGTCAGACCTCAATCTGACTGCACCACTCAGGTGCTTGTTGACTGAAATATTCTGGCATTACTTTCAAACTTCCTTCAACAATTCTAGGATGGCTACATTAATTCACTAATTTGGCTCATGCAAGTGTTTTGGTCCGCTCATCAACTCCTTATTTGCCGCTTTGGCAGGCATACTTTCACCGTCTACCGCTCCTACTACCATTCGTTTTCACTTCGATTTCGGGGGGATTTTCGGTCGTTCAAGTTATTGTTTCAAATTAATTATTATTTCCTACTGTAAAGAGAAGAAAACCACCAATATTTTTATACCCAGAGTGGTAAGTTTTGTTCCTAAATTGTCTCGAAAATTTATAAACAGAAAGTGTAACAACTGAATATTGCCAACAACCAAGTTTTGTAGAGGAAGTTTTGGTGATATTTGCTTTTTTGTCAATACTATTTACTTGTCACTCTTACTTAAAGATTGACAACCTATTGACTGGTTAATTGCTGACTGTACAGGCCAGATTGCTATCAATGGTTTCGTTTGTCAGAAAGACCAGTTTTTTAAGTAGAACACCTAGATCCGTTGAAACACAATGACAAGCATTATTTTCTTTGGCAGCTTGAATGATTGATATCTTGTGTGCCTAAGCAGCATAAAGCTCCATACTATTGTAGTGCAAACACTGCGGACAGTTAATTTGTCATGATAAGTAAGGTATTGACAATTGCCAAAGAAACATAACCTCACTCCGTATTTTGTATGCTCTGAACCATCCACTAAGAGACAAGTTTATAAAATAACGAAGGCAAAAGTGTCCCACTGCTGAACTGAATTCCAATGAATTAATAGTGCAGTTATCAATTTTAAGTCCGGTTGGACCAGAGACAAATAGAGACAAAGCACTAACTGGCTGCAGCAGAGGTACGCTGAATTCTCGAGGATTCAACAAAGCAACAGTCAACACCCTTCTGATGTCGCAGGGTGTTGAACGGTGAGCACCCTCCTCTTCGCTTCCGATTCCACCCCCCCCCCCCCCCCCGTGTTTTCCGAATGTCAACGTTTAACACCCTGCGACACCAAAAGGGAGTCGTTTTTTTATTGAATCCTCAAGAAATCAGTGTGTCTCAAATCTGCCCCATGTACTTCAAAGTAGTGCTGTGTCTCTATTTGTCTTTGGGTTGGAATGACTCATTTTACTTCTCAGTAGTCATTAGATCATATGACCGAGACAGTCTAGACGCTGATTCCAAAGATATTCTAGCTTTATCGATGAAGCTTATAAAAGCAAAAAGTACCAGCATGAGATGCCTGAAGCTCAGATGAAGACATTCCAAGCTCCTTTGAATTCTGAATATCACCAAATATTAAGACATTGAGAAAGAGATCCTGAGAAGAGTATAGTATATTCTAAGGTAGTATATTAGTAGAACTTTGATTGTCTGCTCTCTATGGTACAAACTTGGATTATGGAGAGTAGTCAGGAAATTTTTATACAGTAACTGGCAAGATATGATTTCACTAAGTAATTGTATGTGCAGAGTAACGTCTTGAAAAAACTGAGGCTTCTTCACAACTGACTCTCCCTTTTCTGGTTTCACTCATTGCCTGCAAACCCTCTGAAAACTGTCGGCAATTTCTAGCACTCAACCGTGCACCTAGTGCGATGCAGTTTGGGTTCAAAGGTCAAAGGGTTAAGAGGGCGGCACCCAGCTGCTCATACACAGAAATGTTCAAATACAATAAGCTTGAATTACAGAGGTTCTACTGTTTCTTCCATCATAATTGCAGAATTTTCCAGGGATATTGGGCTGTTGTAAGCTTTTTCTACCGATTAATTTAGTGGCATCTTTGATATTAAAGCCGTAAAAATATCGATGGTGACACTAAAAACTCCTAAAATATCCTCGGCAACTTTTTGAAAGCTTTTAAATTTCATGACTGTAATGCATTGCAAAGCAGATGCCATGGGGGAATCCTATCTTAATTTCGTAACTTTTTCTTTCTTGGCAAAAGCAAAGAGGTTCAAATGATAGATTTAGAGGTCCTTTCAGAAGAGTAGGTGTACCTAGACTGATAATCTTTGGAATTTTATAACTTTATTTCTTCTGTTACAAAATAAAAATTAATGAAAATGAATAGCTATGAGCGTCGGCTTTTTAATGAGGAACACTTTAAAATCATAAATTTAAAGTCAGATGCAAGTTTGTATTGATTAGAAAGAATGAAAATTGAAAATTCGTCAAAGATTATGGTCTGGGTGCGCCTACACTTCTGAAACAATCTATAATGATGAGTGGACAGGAAAATTTAAAATCGAGGAATCTGATATGCTTTTATAAGATATTCTTAGTCGGCAACAGCCCCAATGCTCAGTCTCCCTGATAATATGCTTATCTATCTAGCTGATGGAAACTGAGCCTTGTCATAATATTCTCCTCATACAATCAGTGCTTGAAATAGTTTGGCGTCCCTTTTTAAATTTAAAATTTATTGTTGACTACTTTGACCAGCTTATCCTTGGTACTCTCTCATTTGATGATGCTGAAAATACCAGCCATTTACTTATACTTACTTATTTACTTACTTATGAATGTGTCTACAAGCTCCTTAAACTTCATTAATGACGTATTGGAAAAATTAACAATCAGCTGTTACATTTTTTGTTACACTTATGTGACCAATTATACTTTTTCTTGGATTAATTTTTTGTTAAGACTCCCAGAACTCAGACACTGGATGCAGCTAAGACTTTTAAAAAAAGAGGATCAGAAGAGATAAAACTCCTACGGATGGGAGGATTTAACAGTATGTTAACTATTTTCAGAATATTTTTTTTTTTTGACAAGGGAAATACAGCCAGCCCCCCCCCCCCCCCCCATCCTCCACCTCCTATCAGATGCCGATGTTTTCTGATTTTCTAGCAGAAGAGCTTTAATGTGGGTTTAAAATTTGGCGGTCCGTTGATTCTGTTGCATTTACTAATTGTTGACTTGACGCCTCTTGGGCCTAGCAGTACGTATTTCATGACTATGGACGAAAGAGGGGGCACCCCCCCCCCCCCCCCCCCCAATAAACTGCTGTGTGATTTTGTGATTCAAATCCCCCTTTTGCGGCTTTTGGGTCTTGGCGCTGCGCCGCGCGCCGTCATTTCTTGAGATTTTTCTACCACGCCTATTAGTCCAATCATTCAAAGAGTTTACCTCGCACAATTGGAATAAGTTTAGCTCATGACCCGTCTTTATGTATATTTGGTCGCTGGTTGCTGATTCCGACTTTGCAACTTTCTCCGTAAATAATTTAAAAATCGTTGCCAATTGGTTTTTTTTTTTTTTATTATTATAAGTAAAACACACATTTTGTGTTCCCGTACTATCACTCCAAACTTTGAGCGAAACTAGAGAAATGCAAAATTTAACGTACAATTTGTTGCTTTCATTAATTTTTTGGTAGTGAACAAAGATGAACCTTATGATGAACTTAAGGTTTTAGTGAACCTGCCACTCGAGCTAGCTTGCTGCAGGGGAAACTTTTCTTACTTGACTTTTATTTTTGTTAAATTTGTATTAAATAAATAAAGAAGTGAATAAAAATTTAGCCAAACTACCGAAAGCATATCTTTGCGAGCTTGTGGCGACTTGACTCCAGCGCGAAGTTTTGCGTCTAAGTACCTCCGGCGCGGCGTGTACGCAACTCGCTTGCATCGAAATATATGCTTATAACCCCCCCCCCCCCAAATTTTTGAAATTATGCATTACGTGAACTGTCACGTCGTTTGCGCGTGAAGCATCACTTTATGTGCACGATGTAAAGAACCGGGTCTTATATTTGTCATTATATTGACGTCATAAAACAGCATTTTCGAACGGCTCCATCGCGGCCAATACCCATCGGATCCAGTGGCGGCTCGTGCAATCTGGCAACCGTGCACTTTTGCCATTTAAACGTATGCAAAAAGATCGATACTAGGTGAGGCGCTGCGCCTCACCAAGTAATCGATTATTTTACACAGTTTTAAATGGAGGAAATACATTGTTGCCACATTGCACGAGCCGCCGCTGATCGGATCTTGGTGGTATTGCGATCGTTGCAATGGGGCTCTTGCAAACTTTTGGTGTAAGGAAATAAATAATCTATTCTGATGCAAAAATCACGAAAATCACTCCAAGAATGTCTATAATTTAGTAATAAACCAAAGATTACTTATACTTAATAAAAATAAACTCACGAAACTGCTCAATAGGCACTTAAGATCGTAATGGCGGTTCGACGGAGGTATCATGGGAGATTCCTGTCTAATTTGTCACTTTTTCTACGGAAACACAGAGATGCGTCTCAAATTAGATAGGAATCTCCCATGATACCTGCGTCGAACCGCCATTTAGTGGCGGCTCGTCAGGTGTAGTTAGTGTAGTGGCACTGCACCTACTTTTTCAAGTTTTTTTTTTTGCTTGCTTTTCAAATTTTCAAAGATAATGGTCGTTCTTGATTAAAAATGATTGCGATTTAGAGGTGAAATAAGAGTGGTTTTGATTTGCAGGAGAACTTTCGTGTCACGAAATAATTAAAACTATACTCTGTTCAGGATAAGAAGGCGGGTGAGAATTCAGGTAGTAATGCACTATTTAGCAACAGTGCGGCTATACCGGCTACTCCAACCCTTCGCAGTGGCCGTTGTTCTTCCGACTTCTCTCTTGGCACGAAGGATTTTCGAGAACCGACAGACTCAACAATTTACACACGTCCAGTAAAAATTTCGAACGGTGAAAAATACGAAAAAACGGACGAAATGTTCGCCCTAAAGGGCCAAAACTCGGCAAAAATAAGTCGACTTTGAATATTGATGACTCTCATATATTCGATATTAGACGAAATATTCTGAATTTAATTCCGACTGAAAAATACGAATTTCTGAGAGTCATCAATATTCGAAATCTACTATTTTTGCCGAGTTTTGGCCCTTTAGGGCGAAAATTTCGTCCGTTTTTTCGTATTTTTCACCGTTCGCAATCATTACTGGACGTGTGTAAATTGTTGAGTCTGTCGGTTCTTGGAAATCCTCCGTGCCAAGAGAGAGATCGGGAGAACAACGGACACTGCAAAGGGTTGGAGACGTTGGAGTAGCCGGTATAGCCGCACTGTTGCTAAACAGTGCATTACTACCTGAATTCTCACCCGCCTTCTTATCTTGAACAGAGTATAGCTTAAAATTAAATCTGAGGCAGGTCAAATTTTCGAAAACTCTCCGCGGGAGGACCTCCAAACCCCCCTCCCTACTGGGAGCGTCCTCCGGCCCACAACTACACCTATTTTTTCAGTCACGAGCCGCCACTGCCGCCATTATGCCCGATTCTGAGAGTAAATGTCGTGATTTTTCAGTGTGCTCATCGTAATTTTTACAGGTTTTTATGCAAGAATCAACTCTTCAATCGCCTGTAGCAAAAGTTCGCAAGAGTCCCATTTTTCGTCTGGTTTCAAAAGTGGAATCTGTTGATAGCAATGAGCTATAGCGATAGAGAGAATTTGTGGGACGTTAGATTGAGGCAACTCGGAGGCAGCCATGATCGGAATGTCTTATGGACGTTTTTGACACACGCTCGGTTTGTTTGCCACACTTTTTTTTTTAACATTTAAAGAGGTGTATTCAAAATAGGCACAGCCCCCAGCCCCCCTCTCGAAAATAAATTTCAACTATACAGGGTGATTCAATATCACAAGAGGCACCTTTCTTGAAATTTACTGGTCCAAAAATGAATTAGGGAGCGCACAATGGGCTGTCAAAGTTCGATTTTGGCAAAAAAATTAAAATATCCATATCTCAAACGGAAAGAAAGATTTTGAAACCTACATTGAGCGAAATAACAGCAAAGAAGAGTGTTGATATTGTGGTATATTGGGGGTTTTTCAACTTGCCATCGAGTTATTGCAATTTTTCGTGTTTTCCGGTATGCAAAAATTTTACTAAAATTGAGATTCGTCAAAGTGCCGGTTTTTCAATTTTGACCAAAAACAGATGTGTTGTTTTACTCAAAATTCTTCGTCGAATAATCGCAAACCGCATGTTGGGGAAACGATTCGGTCAAAAGTTATAGCTGTTTTAAGTTTGAGAAACTCCGTAAATTGCAGTATCTGAGACCCCCCAATTTCACCGAAAAAAAAAATGACAAATCGGCAAGGAATTGTGCAGGTGTGAAAATCGGGGTCCAGGAGTAATTTTCATCGCTAAAAACCGAATCTCTCGTCAGTTTTTCGAAATTCGGAAATCCAAGGTGGCTGCCGACGAATTTCAACGGCCCTCTCAAAAGCTTGGGGCTTTGGGCTTCTGATTAGAGTCCTTCATGGATAATGGGGCTCCTGACAACTTCTGCTACAGGTAATTGAAGTGTTGATTCTTGGATAAAAACCTGTAAAACTGACGATGAGTACACTAAAAAATCATAAAATTCACTCTTAGAATCGGGCTTAATGGCGGAGAGACGCAGGTATTATGGGAGATTCCCATCTAAATTGAGACGTATCTCTGTGTTTCCTTAGAGAACGTGTTATAATTGGCAGGAATCTCCCATGATACCTGCGTTGAACCGCCATTACGAACTTGCCGTTATAGCAGTTATCTGAGTTTATTACTGAATTTTAGACTTTCTTAGTGTGATTTTCGTTTGATTTTACATCAGATTGTACAAGTTATTTGCTCACAGCAAAAGTTTGCAAGAGCCCCATTCTTTAGGGATGTTCAGGCTCGACGCTTAGTGCATTCAGAAGGAGTCGACCGCGTGAACAAATTCGAAGGTTAAGTTCCATGGTAGACTACCGGTGGAGAGGCTAATTTTCGGGCGTAGCAGTCCGTTTACCTACGTCCTTCTGCTCCTTTTTGTGGAGTCTTCAATGTCTTCGGCACCGACACCTTTTCGCCTCCGCTAAAGCGTAAAACCAACAGCCAATGAGAGCTCGCTCAGGTCGTGCCCATACTAACTATAGAGTTACCCGTCCAGGGACTCCAGTTCTGATACCACTGGTGTTTCAAGGACGCTGTCAAATTCGCCTGCTAAAGTTCCCAGCCAAGATCCAGTTTTAGCTCAAAAATTCGCCTTAACGCGATCTAGCCCGTTTGCGTGTCGCCAACCTTAACGATTGCCTCCGTACGATGACAATTTCTCAGAATTTGGCAGCTCTGCAACACAGCACAACTAATAATCACCATTCATCCCGCGGTAATGATGATAATTGGTTTCTGACAATCAATGCTTTCGATAAGAATTGGAAGAGGAGATTGCGATTGTGAGCGAGATCAAGCCTCGTGATAAAATTCACCCATCGAATAAAGAGAATAAGACAAACAAAAATTGGGATTAAGCAGAATTTTGCTTTATCGTTTATTGCAACAATTTGTCTGTGTGTTTTGTGATGGGCTCAATATTCACTCTTGTAAAGTACACTGCTATTGCACTCGGCTTTGAAATTGTGGTTTTGGAATTGGTAAACTTAATCATCCTATTCGTCTAGAATTTGGTAAATTTCTTAAATCCAAGCGGTCTTAGCGGTTAGAGTTAGTTTCACCAAGCCAGCCGCGTTTTTATCATCAGTGCATCTTTATTCTTTGTCTGCAACGATTGTTACTCTCAGTTAGTCCGGGTGACTTCCTGGTACTTGAAAATCTTACACATCCACCCTAATTTTCCTCTCCGTTTTTTAACGCCGTCACCCTGTTCGCCTTCGTAGAACTAAACGTCATGAAGATCTTCGGAGTAACCGTCTGCCCTTTCATGCTTGCTGCAGCGGCTGTGATGCCGTTCTTAGTCTACTTTACGGCCAATTACTTCCTACCTTGCTACCGCTTTCATAAAATGTATGATATATAAATATCTTAAGCCGGTGCTCCACTACTACCAATAATGTGGGATATGAAGTCCACTATCATATATTTCTCCGTTATCTTTATGATTCTAATGACCACTTTCATCATCGACGTCACAGGCCTCCGTCAGGCGGATTCCATCTCAAACCCTGGATAAGGAGTGTGGTCGCACCGGCATCTGTAACATTCTCCTATACTTTTTTATTTGCAGTAATTATGTCTATTATTAATGTAACTACCCTTAATGAAGTGAGGATAATGCTCAATCATGTATGGATTAGTTGAATGCTGGATTTGGTTAACAGGATTAATACAAACAGAGAAGCACTTCTCTTCCCTTTTTTGGACTCTTAGTAGACTTCCATTTTGTGAATTCCGTTTGCATCTACCGGTGTTGATGCAATCTAATCGCCTTCCGCTGATGCAATTGGTTAGAAACGATATCAGCTTGCCTAAAGAGTGGAAACTTGACCATTTGTGGGAGCTAGCCGTTGACGAAGGACGAAGGAAACTAGATCAAGTTAAGCTGGTGGTTGTTTTCCCTCACCCGCGTCCTTGCTAGCTGTACGTATTAGAATAATATGGTTCGGATGATAATCCTGCTCATTTATGGGGTCTACTCTTTGACTGCTTTCTACCTTCATCATATTTATCTGCATAGTCGACAGTTTCTGCCATTTCTACCATTTCGATGACCCAGCCAGTTCGTCTTTTAAATGACTTGAACTTTTATCAACTGCTCCACTTTTACGAACCGTAAAAATGATGTCGCAAAATTGCGCCTCTTTTATTTCATACGAAAACGCTCATTTTAGTATTTTTGTTTCGTTTTCTTTATCCTAGTTAAAAATAGCGCTTGTTGAAGACTTGTCGGAATGTTCAATTACACATTGGTAAATTTCTTTTCGACCACCTCGTTTTATCTTCTTTTAACGTCACCATATTTTCATTCTTACAATTGGATAAATATTTTGGGGGTTACAACGCGTTGCAGTTTTTTTTAAAAAAAATTTAAACCGTACCATTCTAGCCAACCGTGTTTCTCCAGATTGTGAATCTAAGCTTTAAATGTACTGTGAGCACCCCAAATGAACCAAAGTGTAGAAACTCTTCCTTTGGTTTTTGGATTGCGACAGAACTCTAACTCTGCCACAATCTGGATACATGAGTAGCTGGAATGTCACATAATGAAATATGCAACATTCAATAAGATACTTTTAACCCAGCTCATGTATTTGGTGCGTTAAGTATTGCATACCGTGTCCATGTATCTTTGGTGATGGTACGAATCTTCTCAGCAGTATTTACATTACGAATGCGAATTCTATGATTTTCCGGTTGAGCACCACCAACGCCCTACCGGAACATCCGAGAATAGTATAATTTGATATTGCCGGACTTTACTTTAGCTTATAGTTAAAAAACTGAAGCAGCCTTGCCTTTGAAATAGTTTTTTCTTCATCCGTCTTTTTAATTAAAATTAGATAATCGTGTCGTTAAAACTTGAAGTTTGGATCAAATATGTATCAAAAGTATTAGTCGCCAATGAATTACCCGTTGGGCTCTGCTGTAACTAGAAGAGAATAGAATAGAAAATGTATTCAGTGCACGAAAAAAAAAAAAAAAAACATTTGTCGTGGTACAAGTCAGAAATGAATAATTACAAGTGGGTATAAACAGAAATAATGAGACGTAATGTTTCCATGGGTATTTCAAACTTACATACTAGAAACTAAAGTCTATTCCCCAAGAACTCTACCGCTGAATAGTAGGCCTTGCTGATAAGAAAATCCCGACGTGTAGTTTAAAAAGAACCTGGGCTTTCCTGTTAGGTTGTGACAAAAAATATAATGAGTTTAGCTCGTCACTGCTAAATCGAATCTCTCAGCAACTGATACTTGCGAAATTTTAGCATTTCGGGTTTTAATTTTTAATTTACGTCTGACCGCTTGGGCGCTTGCGCTAGGCTGATTTTGGCCGAGCAAATGATTTCGTTTTATGTGTTTCGATTGATAGGATCTTACAAAGAATAAGAAAACAATTTGTTGATGTAAAAATCACGAAAAGCAAACTTGGGTCAATTGAAAATATTATAAAAAAGTAAAAAGGGGGAAAAGTTGCATATCAACTGGAAAATCGTAAAAATCGAAAAATTCTTTGAGCGACGCAAAGTGAAGGTGAAAAGTAGGAATAGGTCTTAACTCAGAAAATATTGGGTTTTAGAAGTTACTACTGTTTATCCATCTTTCCCGCCTACTGATTTGAAAAGCAGGAAGCCACCGCTGTTTTTGTAGGAGTGCTTGCATTCCGTGATCTTCATCCAAAGGAATTTTATCCGCAATAGATGGGCGCAAAGAAAGATTCCAGTAAGAGACGACGCGCGTGTCAAGGTAAAAACACAAAAATGGGGAATAACAAACTATAATAAAATCAATAAGTTTTTAATTAAGAGGCAAATAATCTCCTCGTGATGCATTCAGGCTATAGTTTGCCACAAATGTTTCGCTGATATCCTTCTGACAAGCTAGTTGTTTGAAGACTTGAAGTACACAAGATTAGAGAAAATGGAATATTTGAATATTTCTTCAGTTTTCTTCTGTTCTGAAGTAAGTATTTAGGCTCAAAAATTTTCCGTTTCTTTGTGTCTTCAAACCGTGAAACTAGGGTGATTGCCCTTTCTTTGTTCAGAGAATGGAGTTTTAAAAATCTACTCCCGGAATTTGGACTACTTGTCTTTAATGAAGCCCTCGTGAAGCTGGCTGAGCTTGTAGGGAGTATCAGTCGATATCATTTGTGAAAAGCTCGAGTCTGTCGAATCAGCAATAAGCAGTTTGTCAAAGCCAGTAAGAAGAAGCTGACAAAGAAAGCTCATTTGTAAGCATCAAGTTGTTTTTTTGTTTTTTGTTATAAAATGGAGCCTTAGTAAATTACCTCGTTAGTTTTAGTTTTATTTTCAGGCTGATTTTCTGCTGTAGGACAAGTTGTGTCGCTAAGGTAGTTTCGGCCCCAACATATCCGAAATTAAATACACTCAGCATACGAAAGCCATTTTCGTGTAGAAACTACTGGTTTCTTCATAATTTAGTAGCAACTTTAAATCTGTTTTACGGTTTACTTAAATTCTGTAACATTTGAGTGTCAAAATTTCATTCTGCTATTGCCTCAATACAAATGCCTGTCATTGAAATGACATTTTGACGCGTATCAGCCGTGGAATTTGCTTCAATCCATCTAATTATCTATTTTACAAAGTCATTTAAAATCATAAAAATGTTATTAATTTAACGAGAATATTGTGTTTAGGCCATGGAGGGAGTGAATCTTACTTGTGATACAACTTTTTGTACTTTATTACCAAAATTACCGTACCCACGTTTTATTAAGTCGGATAGGTGGAAACTTCAATAATAATCTGTCGCAAACGTTCGCAACTATAGGTTGTCCCGAAAATGATTGGATTTGACAACAGTAGGTTTTATTGAAAACATCAGCTTCTTACTGCTCCTCAACCAATCAGGTAGCCCTATCTGAGGATGGAAGCCGCCGTTTTCATGAAAACCATAGAAGTGTCAGATCCAATCTTTTCTGGGAAAAGCTATACCACGTTGCCCTTCAACTTGAAGAGGCTCGTAAAGTCAGGTTATGCGAAACATGTGCTACTTTCTGTACTACCTTCTGGACTATCCTCCATCTTAATTTTCCGGCTCCATACTCAAAAGCCAGGCCCAATTAGAATAAGGAAGGGACCGACCCAAAGGTTGTTTCTGTTGAACTTAATGTGGGTATCAAGTACCTATCTACCAATTAGAATCAAGTATTTGCAACTTGCGCCAGACCTTAGCCTAACAACGATGACCATCTGACGTTTGTATTGTGTTCTACAGGCTGCTTACCCAGCTTATAGCTTACGAATCACTTATAGGGCGCAATTTAGAAACTTTCCTTGAGATCTCCTTGGCTTGACTTCTCCTTGAACCTTCCTCCAGATTAAATTAGCAATCGAAAAATACACCCTGAACTAAAACGCCTAGATTTCTCAAGGAAGTTTCAATGGATTTTCGAGTAAGTTTGAGACACGAATTTACAAGTTCAGAGACGCTCCAGAAACGCACAGCAGTGTACTCAAGGAAAAATGTCAAGGTATCTCCTTAGCTACTTAGAAATTAACTGGGGATTTCTCACGAATTTTTGTTTTGCCGGGAGCGTCTCTGAATTGAAATTTTTTCTCTCGACTCGACTTGGCTTGAGAAATACTTAAACCAGAAATTCGTGAGAACATCTTGAGTTTATTTCAAGGTAGCTAAGGATATACCTTGAAATTTCTCCTCGAGATTTGCCTCAATTAAACTATACCTACTTTGGGTTTCAGGAGAGTCTCTGAATTGCAAATACCTACGTGTCTCAACCTCATTAGAAAATTCCTTGAAATTTCCTCGAGAAATCTCAAGTTGTTTTGGCTCAAGACGTGTTTCTGAATTGAAAATTGAATCTGGCGGAAGGTTCGAGTCCAGAACAAGTAAAAGAGATCTCAAGGAAAGATTCTGAACTGCAATTTTAGCTACAAAGTGCCCCGACCAACAACTGTTTCTTTCAATTTTCTCTCAGCTAGTTGGGGTGATAGAATCAGGAATTAAGTTTCTTTCCTCTTTTTTCAGAGGGCAAATAATCTTCTTTTCGGCACTTAAACTCATTTTAGCGTTTTTATTGTAAGGTTACCTGATTGAAGTTCTTGCAAGGTTTTGTTGTAGCGACTCAATCGGAATGGCTAGAAGTTTTTTTGCAAAGTTGTGGAAAGATACGGTTACTTGTGAACGATTTTGATCAGACATCCGATCTGAAAATGTGTGTAATCTTTTCAAGACTGTTTTACGTACTAGCACTAGCGGGGACAAAGATACCTAGCCAGAGTATGCAATACACAACGCACGTAATACATGTGTTGGAAGGTATACTGTGCATTGCATATTGCATACCCTGGTCAGATATCTTTGTCTTTGCTAGTACGTTCCGGGCCTTTCAAACTTTGTCATAGTCAGTCGTTAATATTCGCACAATTAATAAACTCATTGTGTTTATCTATGAAGTATTTTTACCATGGGCGCTCATAACAAGGATAGCAATGGCGGCTCGTGCGATTTGGCAACAGTGTTTTTATCCCATTTAAATACATGGAAAACA
Organism: Trialeurodes vaporariorum; assembly: GCA_011764245.1. Classification (NCBI taxonomy): domain Eukaryota; kingdom Metazoa; phylum Arthropoda; class Insecta; order Hemiptera; family Aleyrodidae; genus Trialeurodes; species Trialeurodes vaporariorum. Next base: position 65,247,961 of record VMOF01000024.1, on the reverse strand, counting down.
ATCGAAACTCGAGGAGGCTGCCAGCCTCCGCTTGAATCGATTTTTTACCTAAGTTTAAGTGGGAAAAATGCATGTTTGCCAAATCTCACGGGCCGCTACTGAAGGATAGTGGTAAAACGCACAGAATCCTCTACAATCCTTCTAATGGAAGTTTCCATTAATTTTGGAGCGTTATTTTCTGACCCGCCATTTTGAGAAGATTCAAATTATCCCCGAACAAAGCAATGCGAAAGACAGATATAGACGTGTCCGCCCTTTTTATTAATAGACGCCAAAAGAGACCAAAAAAAAATTTCCATTGGTAGTTTTCACTCTGATTGTATGATTCTATGCTATTGAGGCCCTTCATTTTCCCACACAATGTTTTTATTTCGTAAGAATTATCATCATTTTTTTTTTTTTTTTTTTTTTTTTTTTTTTTTTTTAAATTCCGAAATGGCAACACTGTTAATGATGCGGTGACAGCGTAGGAGCTGCGGGGCTCCGATTGATTCTAAATATGCTCTGAGGCATTGACCATCCGAATTGAACTTGAAAATCATCTGTCGGCGTTTATTTATGTCCCATCAGCAGCCGATCTTTTGATCGTTTTAAGATGTGGATTTTTGGCACATATATCAATAATATTGTTGCTTTTATCTTAGGATTGGTCTTCATGGACATTATTTTCGATTGACCCCCTCCTCTTCGTAAGTTTGATTTTACAAAGATTACTTTTTCTGTCAAATTATATAATGGAGTGGATTCGAAATTGTGTCCTTTTAACTTTACTAGTTTTTTAATGCATTTTATTCATTTGGCAAGAATTAATTTTTTTCCTCCAAATAATTTTGTTTTCTGGTCTGATATCCCCCCCCCCCCCCATGAGGCCTTTAAACTTCCTGCCTGTTCAAGAGGAATTCATTCAGTTCACGTGATCCACGCGAAGCCTAAAAGTGATGCAATTATTCAACTTTTTGTTGAGTTTCCTGAACGATGCCTTTCGCAGATCACCATTTGACTATTCATTCGCCAGTTTTTACTATTTATGTGTTAAAATGAACCATTTTCTGAAATACCCCCCCCCCCCCCCTTTCAAACGTTTTTTGTCGTTATATTTTGCTTAATAATTTTTGAAAAATATGTTAAGATCATCAGAAATTACTGGTAATGTCCAGTAGAACTTACGAATTTCCCCTTTTTAAAAAGAAAGAGAGAAAAAAAAAATCAGCTCCGACTCATTGCAGTTGAAAAAAAAAGGTTTTCTTGCGAAAAAAAAGAGACAGCATGTAATTACCAAAGGGGAAAAAAGTTTGAGGAAAATTGTCTTTTACTCGTTTATAGTTGTATCCTTTTTAAGTCTTCCAACGCTTATTACATTCCATTGGGCACCAGATATGCACCAGTAACTCCTAGAATAATCTCTGTCACACTCTGTATGTGATCAAATCGCAAAAAAACGACCTTGTTACTAGCTCTCGTCAAAATGGTCCAACGAGCTTATTCTATATTTGTTTCCTCCTCCAAAGTCTCAATTTCGCATTCAAGTAGAGAGCACGAAATGTATTCAAAGACTCCCCTTTCTCGAAACGATTCAGAAAAATGTAAAGTCGTTTGCCTGTTATTAGAGCAAGTTTCCGTAGAGAGAATAAAATTGTAGGAACTCAGCCAGATAATAAGTAACATGCACCCCCGACCCCCACCCTAAAATAGAGTATTCTTTGCCTCCTCCGACAGCGCGAATCTCTGTGCGTCTTTGAATCATCTTGATTGGCAGTTAGTTCAATCAAATCAACAGTATTAAATTGTGTTATGTAATGGCCAACATGCAAAAACTCTACATCCTCTTTACCGTTGAAATGTCGAATTGAATGTAGCTATAGAATTTTCGACAACGGAATCCCCCCTCGAAACATTTTATCGCATAAAGACATGTTTAATTTCATTTATTACGTCCAAGATAGTATTTTTCTTTTTGAGCAAAAACACTTTTCAAAAGTTCAAGCATTCAGTATTTTAGCCATTTCGACCACTTATTTATTTTGGCTACTTAGCTCAGGCAACTACATTTGGTATTAGACATTTTTTTTTTTCGAATTCTGATTGTTTTAGTTGAACAGTTTTGTTTTTCCACTCAGCCACTGTAGCTCGAGTTGCTGTGCACGGTAGGCCTGAAATAGTCGTTTGAAAAAGTTGAGTCTAATTTATTTTTTTTTACGTCAGATCTTGTTTTGAAGCAACGCTCGGGTTATTCAGGAATACAGATTCGACGAATTGAAGGAGAATGAAACTTTACTCGTGGCTTTCCGTCCTTGCATTTCTCCATTTGTTCATATTTGCTGCTGTTCCAGCTATCGTTGCCGTATATGAGATGTACATCTCTGCCTGAATAAAGTTGTAAGTTCTAAACATGAAAAGCTCTTCCGAGCAGTCCTTCTTATTTTCACTATCACGCTTCATAGTGTCTCTGTCTGTGGTGCACTGTTAAAAATTGGCCAACAAATCCTGAGTTAAGACCAGAGCAAAAATAAAACTGAGGGTAAATTTTACTCTCATGCGTAGTAAAAATGAGGTGCACTGGCAATAAAGAGCGGAAAATACTATCTAAGAGGGTGTGTGCGCCTCCTCTGTGGAGTAACATCATATTTTAACTCCGGAAAAATGCAAATTATGACTATCTCTTTCCACCTTTTCGGATCATTTTCGAATTTTCGGATCTGTGGTGCACTGTTAAAAATTGGCCAACAAATCCGGAGTTAAGACCAGAGCACAAATAAAACTGAGGGTAAATTTGACTCTCATGCGTAGTAAAAATGAGGTGCACTGGGAGTAAAGAGCGGAAAATACTATCTAAGAGGGCGTGTGCGCCTCCTCTGTGGAGTAACATCATATTTTAACTCCGGAAAAATGCAAATTATGACTATCTCTTTACACCTTTTCGGATCATTTTCGGATTTTCGGATCTGTGGTGCACTGTTAAAAATTGGCCAACAAATCCGGAGTTAAGACCAGAGCACAAATAAAACTGAGGGTAAATTTGACTCTCATGCGTAGTAAAAATGAGGTGCACTGGGAGTAAAGAGCGGAAAATACTATCTAAGAGGGCGTGTGCGCCTCCTCTGTGGAGTAACATCATATTTTAACTCCGGAAAAATGCAAATTATGACTATCTCTTTACACCTTTTCGGATCATTTTCGGATTTTCGGATCTGTGGTGCACTGTTAAAAATTGGCCAACAAATCCGGAGTTAAGACCAGAGCACAAATAAAACTGAGGGTAAATTTGACTCTCATGCGTAGTAAAAATGAGGTGCACTGGGAGTAAAGAGCGGAAAATACTATCTAAGAGGGCGTGTGCGCCTCCTCTGTGGAGTAACATCATATTTTAACTCCGGAAAAATGCAAATTATGACAATCTCTTTCCACCTTTTCGGATCATTTTCGGATCTGTGGTGCACTGTAAAAAATTGGCCAACAAATCTGGAGTTAAGACCAGAGCACAAATAAAACTGAGGGTAAATTTGACTCTCATGCGTAGTAAAAATGAGGTGCACTGGGAGTAAAGAGCGGAAAATACTATCTAAAAGGGCGTGTGCGCCTCCTCTGTGGAGTAACATAATTTTTTAACTCCGGAAAAATTCAAATTATTATACTCTCTCTTTCCTCCTTTTCGCATCATTTTCTACTCCACAAATATCTTACTCCCAAAACTATATACCGGGAGAAATCATAGCTTTTATGTAACCGGAGTTGGAGTAAACATTTCTAGCAGTGTGTAGCGTGCAATTTGGCTACCTTGTATTTATTCCCTTCAAAGCAACAAGCTATAGTGATAGAGAGGATTTGTGGGACATTATATTGAGACAACACGGGTCAGCCATGATCGAAATCCCTTATGAACGTTTTTCGCACAGGCTCGGTTTGTTTGCCTCACTTTTTTTAACCTTTTTTAAAAAAAAAATAATCCTGACAAATACATTTGAAATTGGTTATTAACAAAAGTGCAAGTATTTTAGAGTGGGTATCTGGACACAGAAATCGAAATAGCAGTTTCTTCTGGAAGGATTTGCTTGATGAAGAAACTGACCCATGGCAGGAATATGCAAACTTTTCGCACCTTGATAGTTGTATTAGAATTCTGTGTCCTGATGGACACTCTTAAACACTTGCAGTTTCATTGAACACCACTTTCCACTGGATTAGTTACAATTTTCAATTTAAGGTTAACAAATGTGAGGTTAACAAATAAAATTTTGCTACTTTATAGAAGTGGAAGCGGACCTCGCCGATAGTCCGCCGAGAATTTTCAATTTTCATTCGGATTTTTTCAAAATTTCATTGTATAGCAAGCGTATTTTTGCGAACGATCTGCAGGTATGTAGGTAGGTAGATCATGATAACCCAATCCAACTATTTTGTACTTAATTTTGATGGATCCAACGTTTTTCGGGGCTAATTTGACTGATGGCATGGTGCGTTTCGTAGTAAACGTTGGGGTTTTTCTGTACCTCATCGCATGTGAAGTATGGATTAGATAAGCCCAGTGGCGGCTCGTGAAATGCGATTTATCGATTCCTACTCCACTTAAAACTACAGAATAGTATCGACCGTCAGGGGGTGCAAATGAACCTCCCGAGAAATCGATACTTTCCTATAGTTTTAAATGGAGTGGACATCGCTACATCGCATTTCCCGAGCCACCACTGCCACTGGATGAGCCTTATGCTCGGTGGTCTATAACAACTCTGTAATATCGGGTCAAGATCATCCAGCAGATCATCATTCGCGAAAATACGCTTGTAAACACTCTTCCATACTCTTTGCATAAACCATTGAGTGGTTTTCTGCTTTCCTGCAGAGGGCAGCCCAATGTTCTTTGAAATGTGGGTTGGTCTTGCCCGGGGGGGGGGGGGGGGGGGGGGGGAGCGGAGCGCGGGGCACCACTGCCCCGAGCGGTACTCTCCGTGGGGGGCGGCAAAATCAGGGTGTGACAGGCCAAAAAAAAAAGTTATTGAATCTCAAAATGAATCACAGAAGGCGACAAGAAAGTGGCTATGCAACATGGGCAAAAAGGTGATGTCGCCAAAACCCAGCTTGTGCCCCTCTATCGATTCAGCTTGGCAAATGGAGTCGATCGCCCTCAAGGATTTTCATATCTTTTGAAACTGTGGCCGCTTCACTAGCAACTCATGGCTATGCAACATGGGCAAAAAGGCGATGTCGCTAAAACCCAGCTTGTGACCCCTCTATCGATTCAGCTTGGCAAATAGAGTCGATCGCCCTCAAGGATTTTCATATCTTTTGAAACTGTGGCCGCTTCACTAGCAACTCATGGCTATGCAACATGGGCAAAAAGGTGATGTCGCCAAAACCCAGCTTGTGACCCCTCTATCGATTCAGCTTGGCAAATGGAGTCGATCGCCCTCAAGGATTTTCATATCTTTTGAAACTGTGGCCGCTTCACTAGCAACTCATGGCTATGCAACATGGGCAAAAAGGCGGTGTCGCCAAAACCCAACTTGTGACCCCTCTATCGATTCAGCTTGGCAAATGGAGTCGATCGCCCTCAAGGATTTTCATATCTTTTGAAACTGTGGCCGCTTCACTAGCAACTCATGGCTATGCAACATGGGCAAAAAGGCGGTGTCGCCAAAACCCAACTTGTGACCCCTCTATCGATTCAGCTTGGCAAATGGAGTCGATCGCCCTCAAGGATTTTCATATCTTTTGAAACTGTTGCCGCTTCACTAGCAACTCATGGCTATGCAACATGGGCAAAAAGGTGATGTCGCCAAAACCCAGCTTGTGACCCCTCTATCGATTCAGCTTGGCAAATGGAGTCGATATCCCTCAAGGATTTTTATATCTTTTGAAACTGTGGCCGCTTCACTAGCAACTCATGGCTGTGCAACATGGGCAAAAAGGTGATGTCACCAATACCCAGCTTGTGACCCCTCTATCGATTCAGCTTGGCAAATGGAGTCGATCGCCCTTAAGGATTTTCATATCTTTTGAAACTGTTGCCGCTTCACTAGCAACTCATGGCTATGCAGCATGGGCAAAAAGGTGATGTCGCCAAAACCCAGCTTGTGACCCCTCTATCGATTCAGCTTTGCAAATGGAGTCGATCGCCCTCAAGGATTTTCATATCTTTTGAAACTTTGGCCGCTTCACTAGCAACTCATAGCTATGCAACATGGGCAAAAAGGTGATGTCGCCAAAACCCAGCTTGTGACCCCTCTATCGATTCAGCTTGGCAAATGGAGTCGATCGCCCTCAAGGATTTTCATATCTTTTGAAACTGTGGCCGCTTCACTAGCAACTCATGGCTATGCAACATGCGCAAAAAGGTGATGTCACCAAAACCCAGCTTGTGACCCCTCTATCGATTCAGCTTCGCAAATGGAGTCGATCGCCCTCAAGGATTTTCATATCTTTTGAAACTGTGGCCGCTTCACTAGCAACTCATGGCTATGCAACATGGGCAAAAAGGTGATGTCGCCAAAACCCAGCTTGTGACCCCTCTATCGATTTAGCTTGGCAAATGGAGTCGATCGCCCTCAAGGATTTTCATATCTTTTGAAACTTTGGCCGCTTCACTAGCAACTCATGGCTATGCAACATGGGCCAAAAGGCGATGTCGCCAAAACCCAGCTTGTGACCCCTCTATCGATTCAGCTTGGCAAATGGAGCCGATCGCCCTTAAGGATTTTCATATCTTTTGAAACTGTTGCCGCTTAACTAGCAACTCACGGCTATGCAACATGGGCAAAAAGGTGATGTCGCCAAAACCCAGCTTTTGACCCTTCTATCGATTCAGCTTGGCAAATGGAGTCGATCGCCCTCAAGGATTTTCATATCTTTTGAAACTGTGGCCGCTTCACTAGCAACTCATGGCTATGCAACATGGGCAAAAAGGTGATGTCGCCAAAACCCAGCTTGTGACCCCTCTATCGATTCAGCTTGGCAAATGGAGTCGATATCCCTCAAGGATTTTTATATCTTTTGAAACTGTGGCCGCTTCACTAGCAACTCATGGCTGTGCAACATGGGCAAAAAGGTGATGTCACCAATACCCAGCTTGTGACCCCTCTATCGATTCAGCTTGGCAAATGGAGTCGATCGCCCTCAAGGATTTTCATATCTTTTGAAACTGTGGCCGCTTCACTAGCAACTCATGGCTATGCAACATGGGCAAAAAGGTGATGTCGCCAAAACCCAGCTTGTGACCCCTCTATCGATTCAGCTTGGCAAATGGAGTCGATCGCCCTCAAGGATTTTTATATCTTTTGAAACTGTTGCCGCTTCACTAGCAACTCATGGCTATGCAACATGGGCAAAAAGGTGATGTCGCTAAAACCCAGCTTGTGACCCCTCTATCGATTCAGCTTGGCAAATGGAGTCGATCGCCCTCAAGGATTTTCATATCTTTTGAAACTGTGGCCGCTTCACTAGCAACTCATCGCTATGCAACATGGGCAAAAATGCGATGTCGCCAAAACCCAGCTTGTAACCCCTCTATCGATTCAGCTTGGCAAATGGAGTCGATCGCCATCAAGGATTTTCATATCTTTTGAAACTGTTGCCGCTTCACTAGCAACTCATGGCTATGCAGCATGGGCAAAAAGGTGATGTCGCCAAAACCCAGCTTGTGACCCCTCTATCGATTCAGCTTTGCAAATGGAGTCGATCGCCCTCAAGGATTTTCATATCTTTTGAAACTGTGGCCGCTTCACTAGCAACTCATAGCTATGCAACATGGGCAAAAAGGTGATGTCACCAATACCCAGCTTGTGACCCCTCTATCGATTCAGCTTGGCAAATGGAGTCGATCGCCCTCAATGATTTTCATATCTTTTGAAACTGTGGCCGCTTCACTAGCAAGTCATGGCTATGCAACATGGGCAAAAAGGTGATGTCGCCAAAACCCAGCTTGTGACCCCTCTATCGATTCAGCGTGGCAAATGGAGTCGATCGCCCTCAAGGATTTTCATATCTTTTGAAACTGTTGCCGCTTCACTAGCAACTCATGGCTATGCAACATGGGCAAAAAGGTGATGTCGCCAAAACCCAGCTTGTGACCCCTCTATCGATTCAGCTTGGCAAATGGAGTCGATCGCCCTCAAGGATTTTCATATCTTTTGAAACTGTGGCCGCTTCACTAGCAACTCATGGCTATGCAACATGCGCAAAAAGGGGATGTCGCCAAAACCCAGCTTGTGACCCCTCTATCGATTCAGCTTGGCAAATGGAGTCGATCGCCCTCAAGGATTTTCATATCTTTTGAAACTGTGGCCGCTTCACTAGCAACTCATGGCTATGCAACATGGGCAAAAAGGTGATGTCGCCAAAACCCAGCTTGTGACCCCTCTATCGATTCAGCTTGGCAAATGGAGTCGATCGCCCTCAAGGATTTTCATATCTTTTGAAACTGTTGCCGCTTCACTAGCAACTCATGGCTATGCAACATGGGCAAAAAGGTGATGTCGCTAAAACCCAGCTTGTGACCCCTCTATCGATTCAGCTTGGCAAATAGAGTCGATCGCCCGCAGGGATTTTCATATCTTTTGAAACTGTGGCCGCTTCACTAGCAACTCATGGCTATGCAACATGGGCAAAAAGGCGATGTCGCCAAAACCCAGCTTGTGACCCCTCTATCGATTCAGCTTGGCAAATGGAGTCGATCGCCCTCAAGGATTTTCATATCTTTTGAAACTGTTGCCGCTTCACTAGCAACTCATGGCTATGCAGCATGGGCAAAAAGGTGATGTCGCCAAAACCCAGCTTGTGACCCCTCTATCGATTCAGCTTGGGAAATGGAGTCGATCGCCCTCAAGGATTTTTATATCTTTTGAAACTTGGGGGGGGGGGGGGGGGGGGGGGGGGGGGGGGGGGGGGGGGGGGGGGGGGGGGGGGGGGGGGGGGGGGGGGGGGGGGGGGGGGGGGGGGGGGGGGGGGGGGGGGGGGGGGGGGGGGGGGGGGGGGGGGGGGGGGGGGGGGGGGGGGGGGGGGGGGGGGGGGGGGGGGGGGGGGGGGGGGGGGGGGGGGGGGGGGGGGGGGGGGGGGGGGGGGGGGGGGGGGGGGGGGGGGGGGGGGGGGGGGGGGGGGGGGGGGGGGGGGGGGGGGGGGGGGGGGGGGGGGGGGGGGGGGGGGGGGGGGGGGGGGGGGGGGGGGGGGGGGGGGGGGGGGGGGGGGGGGGGGGGGGGGGGGGGGGGGGGGGGGGGGGGGGGGGGGGGGGGGGGGGGGGGGGGGGGGGGGGGGGGGGGGGGGGGGGGGGGGGGGGGGGGGGGGGGGGGGGGGGGGGGGGGGGGGGGGGGGGGGGGGGGGGGGGGGGGGGGGGGGGGGGGGGGGGGGGGGGGGGGGGGGGGGGGGGGGGGGGGGGGGGGGGGGGGGGGGGGGGGGGGGGGGGGGGGGGGGGGGGGGGGGGGGGGGGGGGGGGGGGGGGGGGGGGGGGGGGGGGGGGGGGGGGGGGGGGGGGGGGGGGGGGGGGGGGGGGGGGGGGGGGGGGGGGGGGGGGGGGGGGGGGGGGGGGGGGGGGGGGGGGGGGGGGGGGGGGGGGGGGGGGGGGGGGGGGGGGGGGGGGGGGGGGGGGGGGGGGGGGGGGGGGGGGGGGGGGGGGGGGGGGGGGGGGGGGGGGGGGGGGGGGGGGGGGGGGGGGGGGGGGGGGGGGGGGGGGGGGGGGGGGGGGGGGGGGGGGGGGGGGGGGGGGGGGGGGGGGGGGGGGGGGGGGGGGGGGGGGGGGGGGGGGGGGGGGGGGGGGGGGGGGGGGGGGGGGGGGGGGGGGGGGGGGGGGGGGGGGGGGGGGGGGGGGGGGGGGGGGGGGGGGGGGGGGGGGGGGGGGGGGGGGGGGGGGGGGGGGGGGGGGGGGGGGGGGGGGGGGGGGGGGGGGGGGGGGGGGGGGGGGGGGGGGGGGGGGGGGGGGGGGGGGGGGGGGGGGGGGGGGGGGGGGGGGGGGGGGGGGGGGGGGGGGGGGGGGGGGGGGGGGGGGGGGGGGGGGGGGGGGGGGGGGGGGGGGGGGGGGGGGGGGGGGGGGGGGGGGGGGGGGGGGGGGGGGGGGGGGGGGGGGGGGGGGGGGGGGGGGGGGGGGGGGGGGGGGGGGGGGGGGGGGGGGGGGGGGGGGGGGGGGGGGGGGGGGGGGGGGGGGGGGGGGGGGGGGGGGGGGGGGGGGGGGGGGGGGGGGGGGGGGGGGGGGGGGGGGGGGGGGGGGGGGGGGGGGGGGGGGGGGGGGGGGGGGGGGGGGGGGGGGGGGGGGGGGGGGGGGGGGGGGGGGGGGGGGGGGGGGGGGGGGGGGGGGGGGGGGGGGGGGGGGGGGGGGGGGGGGGGGGGGGGGGGGGGGGGGGGGGGGGGGGGGGGGGGGGGGGGGGGGGGGGGGGGGGGGGGGGGGGGGGGGGGGGGGGGGGGGGGGGGGGGGGGGGGGGGGGGGGGGGGGGGGGGGGGGGGGGGGGGGGGGGGGGGGGGGGGGGGGGGGGGGGGGGGGGGGGGGGGGGGGGGGGGGGGGGGGGGGGGGGGGGGGGGGGGGGGGGGGGGGGGGGGGGGGGGGGGGGGGGGGGGGGGGGGGGGGGGGGGGGGGGGGGGGGGGGGGGGGGGGGGGGGGGGGGGGGGGGGGGGGGGGGGGGGGGGGGGGGGGGGGGGGGGGGGGGGGGGGGGGGGGGGGGGGGGGGGGGGGGGGGGGGGGGGGGGGGGGGGGGGGGGGGGGGGGGGGGGGGGGGGGGGGGGGGGGGGGGGGGGGGGGGGGGGGGGGGGGGGGGGGGGGGGGGGGGGGGGGGGGGGGGGGGGGGGGGGGGGGGGGGGGGGGGGGGGGGGGGGGGGGGGGGGGGGGGGGGGGGGGGGGGGGGGGGGGGGGGGGGGGGGGGGGGGGGGGGGGGGGGGGGGGGGGGGGGGGGGGGGGGGGGGGGGGGGGGGGGGGGGGGGGGGGGGGGGGGGGGGGGGGGGGGGGGGGGGGGGGGGGGGGGGGGGGGGGGGGGGGGGGGGGGGGGGGGGGGGGGGGGGGGGGGGGGGGGGGGGGGGGGGGGGGGGGGGGGGGGGGGGGGGGGGGGGGGGGGGGGGGGGGGGGGGGGGGGGGGGGGGGGGGGGGGGGGGGGGGGGGGGGGGGGGGGGGGGGGGGGGGGGGGGGGGGGGGGGGGGGGGGGGGGGGGGGGGGGGGGGGGGGGGGGGGGGGGGGGGGGGGGGGGGGGGGGGGGGGGGGGGGGGGGGGGGGGGGGGGGGGGGGGGGGGGGGGGGGGGGGGGGGGGGGGGGGGGGGGGGGGGGGGGGGGGGGGGGGGGGGGGGGGGGGGGGGGGGGGGGGGGGGGGGGGGGGGGGGGGGGGGGGGGGGGGGGGGGGGGGGGGGGGGGGGGGGGGGGGGGGGGGGGGGGGGGGGGGGGGGGGGGGGGGGGGGGGGGGGGGGGGGGGGGGGGGGGGGGGGGGGGGGGGGGGGGGGGGGGGGGGGGGGGGGGGGGGGGGGGGGGGGGGGGGGGGGGGGGGGGGGGGGGGGGGGGGGGCCGCTTCACTAGCAAGTCATGGCTATGCAACATGGGCAAAAAGGTGATGTCGCCAAAACCCAGCTTGTGACCCCTCTATCGATTCAGCGTGGCAAATGGAGTCGATCGCCCTCAAGGATTTTCATATCTTTTGAAACTGTTGCCGCTTCACTAGCAACTCATGGCTATGCAACATGGGCAAAAAGGTGATGTCGCCAAAACCCAGCTTGTGACCCCTCTATCGATTCAGCTTGGCAAATGGAGTCGATCGCCCTCAAGGATTTTCATATCTTTTGAAACTGTGGCCGCTTCACTAGCAACTCATGGCTATGCAACATGGCAAAAAGGTGATGTCGCCAAAACCCAGCTTGTGACCCCTCTATCGATTCAGCTTGGCAAATGGAGTCGATCGCCCTCAAGGATTTTCATATCTTTTGAAACTGTGGCCGCTTCACTAGCAACTCATGGCTATGCAACATGGGCAAAAAGGTGATGTCGCCAAAACCCAGCTTGTGACCCCTCTATCGATTCAGCTTGGCAAATGGAGTCGATCGCCCTCAAGGATTTTCATATCTTTTGAAACTGTTGCCGCTTCACTAGCAACTCATGGCTATGCAACATGGGCAAAAAGGTGATGTCGCTAAAACCCAGCTTGTGACCCCTCTATCGATTCAGCTTGGCAAATAGAGTCGATCGCCCGCAGGGATTTTCATATCTTTTGAAACTGTGGCCGCTTCACTAGCAACTCATGGCTATGCAACATGGGCAAAAAGGCGATGTCGCCAAAACCCAGCTTGTGACCCCTCTATCGATTCAGCTTGGCAAATGGAGTCGATCGCCCTCAAGGATTTTCATATCTTTTGAAACTGTTGCCGCTTCACTAGCAACTCATGGCTATGCAGCATGGGCAAAAAGGTGATGTCGCCAAAACCCAGCTTGTGACCCCTCTATCGATTCAGCTTGGCAAATGGAGTCGATCGCCCTCAAGGATTTTCATATCTTTTGAAACTTTGGCCGCTTCACTAGCAACTCATGGCTATGCAACATGGGCCAAAAGGCGATGTCGCCAAAACCCAGCTTGTGACCCCTCTATCGATTCAGCTTGGCAAATGGAGCCGATCGCCCTCAAGGATTTTCATATCTTTTGAAACTGTTGCCGCTTCACTAGCAACTCATGGCTATGCAACATGGGCAAAAAGGTGATGTCGCCAAAACCCAGCTTTTGACCCCTCTATCGATTCAGCTTGGCAAATGGAGTTGATCGCCCTCAAGGATTTTCATATCTTTTGAAACTGTGGCCGCTTCACTAGCAACTCATGGCTATGCAACATGGGCAAAAAGGTGATGTCGCCAAAACCCAGCTTGTGACCCCTCTATCGATTCAGCTTGGCAAATGGAGTCGATATCCCTCAAGGATTTTTATATCTTTTGAAACTGTGGCCGCTTCACTAGCAACTCATGGCTGTGCAACACGGGCAAAAAGGTGATGTCCCAAACCCAGCTTGTGACCCCTCTATCGATTCAGCTTGGCAAATGGAGTCGATCCCCCCAAGGATTTTCATATCTTTTGAAACTGTGGCCGCTTCACTAGCAACTCATGGCTTGCAACATGGGCAAAAAGGTGATGTCCAAACCCAGCTTGTACCCTCTATCGATTCAGCTTGGCAAATGGAGTCGATCGCCCTCAAGGGTTTTTTTAACTTTTGAAATTTGGGTTTATGCCTCAGGTTCAACTGGGAAAAATGTGCGCCAAAACCCCTTGTACCCCCATGAAATTGGCAAAAGTGTGCCCTCAAGGGTTTTTAATTTTTAAATTTTGGGTTTATGCCTCAGGTTCAACTGGGGAAAAAAAAGGTTCCAAAACCCATTGTACCCCCATGAAGTTGGCAAAAAGTGACCCCCAGGGTTTTTAACTTTTGAAATTTGGGTTTATGCCTCAGGTTCAACTGGGGAAAAAAAAGGTTCCAAAACCCACTTGGACCCCCAGTAGTTGGCAAAAAGTGTGCCCCGGGTTTTAATTTTTTTAAATGGGTTTATGCCTCAGGTTCAACTGGGGAAAAAAAAGGGTCCCAAAACCCATTGTACCCCCATCGAAGTTGGCAAAAGTGTGCCCTCAAGGGTTTTTTAACTTTTAAATTTTGGGTTTATGCCTCAGGTTCACTGGGAAAAAGGGGGCGCCAAAACCCGCTTGGACCCCCAGTTGTTGCAAAAGTGTGCCCTCAAGGGTTTTTTAACTTTTTTAAATTTTTCCCCTTCCTCAAATCTATCCTGGGAAAAAGGGGGCGCCAAAACCCAGCTTGGACCCCCCGATTAGTTGGCAAAAGCTGCCCTCAAGGGTTTTTTAATTTTAAATTTTGGGGATGCCTCAGGTTCAACTGGGGAAAAAAAAGGTCCCAAAACCCAGTTTTTCCCCATGAAGTTGGCAAAAGTGTGCCCTCAAGGGTTTTAACTTTTGAAATTGGGTTTATGCCTCAGGTTCAACTGGGAAAAATGGCGCCAAAACCCAGCTTGGACCCCCACGATTCGCCAAAAGTGTCCCTCAAGGGTTTTTTTTTTGAAATGGGCCGTTCCTAGAATATCTTGAACTGGGCAAAAAAAATATGGCCCAAACCCCCTTTTGGCCCCTTTTATTCGCCAAAAGCTGCCCTCAAGATTTTTTAACTTTTGAAATTTTGGGTTTATGCCCTCAGGTTCAACTGGGAAAAAGGGGGTCCCAAAACCCAGCTTGGACCCCCAATTAGTGGCAAAAAGTGTGCCCTCAAGGTTTTTTTAACTTTTTTAAATTTGGCCCCTTCCTAGAATATCTTGAACTGGGCAAAAATGCGCCCAAAACCCCCGGGGACCCCCCTACAGCTTGGCTATCGATCGCCCCCCCAAAGGGTTTTTTAAACTTTTTAAATTTTCCCTTTGAACTTGGCTATGCAACATGGGGAAAAAAACCCCAAAAGTTTTGCCCCCACCAGCTTGGCTACGATCGCCCTTTAAGGATTTTATCTTTTTAAATTCCTTTGAACTTGGCTTCAAAATGGGGAAAAAGGTATTGCCAAAACCCCCTTTTGGCCCCTTTTATTCGCTTAAAAGTGTCCCCCCAAGGGTTTTTAACTTTTTTAAATGGGCCCCTTCCTAGAATCATCTTGAACTGGGCAAAAAAATTCCCAAACCCCCTTTTGGCCCCATCGATTCGCCAAAAGTGTCCCCCCAAGGGTTTTTTTCTTTTTTAAATGGGCCCCTTCCTAGAATCATCTTGAACTGGGCAAAAATATGGCCAAACCCCGCTTTTGGCCCCTTTTATTCGCCAAAAGTGTCCCCCCAAGGGTTTTTTAACTTTTTAAACTGTGGCCGCTTCACTAGCAACTCATGGCTATGCAACATGGGCAAAAAGGTGATGTCGCCAAAACCCAGCTTGTGACCCCTCTATCGATTCAGCTTGGCAAATGGAGTCGATCGCCCTCAAGGATTTTCATATCTTTTGAAACTTTTGGGCCCCTTCACTAGCAACTCATGGCTATGCAACATGGGCCAAAAGGCGATGTCGCCAAAACCCAGCTTGTGACCCCTCTATCGATTCAGCTTGGCAAATGGAGCCGATCGCCCTCAAGGATTTTTATATCTTTTGAAACTGTTGCCGCTTCACTAGCAACTCATGGCTTGCAACATGGGCAAAAAGGTGATGTCGCCCAAAAACCCCGCTTTTGACCCCCCTATCGATTCAGCTTGGCAAATGGAGTCGATCCCCCCAAGGATTTTTATATCTTTTGAAACTGTGGCCGCTTCACTAGCAACTCATGGCTGTGCAACATGGGCAAAAAGGTGATGTCACCAAAACCCAGCTTGTGACCCCTCTATCGATTCAGCTTGGCAAATGGAGTCGATCGCCCTCAAGGATTTTCATATCTTTTGAAACTGTTGGGCCCCTTCACTAGCAACTCATGGCTATGCAACATGGGCAAAAAGGTGATGTCGCCAAAACCCAGCTTGTGACCCCTCTATCGATTCAGCTTGGCAAATGGAGTCGATCGCCCTCAAGGATTTTCATATCTTTTGAAACTTTGGCCGCTTCACTAGCAACTCATGGCTATGCAACATGGGCCAAAAGGCGATGTCGCCAAAACCCAGCTTGTGACCCCTCTATCGATTCAGCTTGGCAAATGGAGCCGATCGCCCTCAAGGATTTTCATATCTTTTGAAACTGTTGCCGCTTCACTAGCAACTCATGGCTATGCAACATGGGCAAAAAGGTGATGTCGCCAAAACCCAGCTTTTGACCCCTCTATCGATTCAGCTTGGCAAATGGAGTCGATCGCCCTCAAGGATTTTCATATCTTTTGAAACTGTGGCCGCTTCACTAGCAACTCATGGCTATGCAACATGGGCAAAAAGGTGATGTCGCCAAAACCCAGCTTGTGACCCCTCTATCGATTCAGCTTGGCAAATGGAGTCGATCGCCCTCAAGGATTTTCATATCTTTTGAAACTGTTGCCGCTTCACTAGCAACTCATGGCTATGCAACATGGGCAAAAAGGTGATGTCGCCAAAACCCAGCTTGTGACCCCTCTATCGATTCAGCTTGGCAAATGGAGTCGATCGCCCTCAAGGATTTTCATATCTTTTGAAACTTTGGCCGCTTCACTAGCAACTCATGGCTATGCAACATGGGCCAAAAGGCGATGTCGCCAAAACCCAGCTTGTGACCCCTCTATCGATTCAGCTTGGCAAATGGAGCCGATCGCCCTCAAGGATTTTCATATCTTTTGAAACTGTTGCCGCTTCACTAGCAACTCATGGCTATGCAACATGGGCAAAAAGGTGATGTCGCCAAAACCCAGCTTTGACCCCTCTATCGATTCAGCTTGGCAAATGGAGTCGATCGCCCTCAAGGATTTTCATATCTTTTGAAACTGTGGCCGCTTCACTAGCAACTCATGGCTATGCAACATGGGCAAAAAGGTGATGTCGCCAAAACCCAGCTTGTGACCCCTCTATCGATTCAGCTTGGCAAATGGAGTCGATCGCCCCAAGGATTTTCATATCTTTTGAAACTGTGGCCGCTTCACTAGCAACTCATGGCTATGCAACATGGGCAAAAAGGTGATGTCGCCAAAACCCAGCTTGTGACCCCTCTATCGATTCAGCTTGGCAAATGGAGTCGATCGCCCTCAAGGATTTTCATATCTTTTGAAACTGTGGCCGCTTCACTAGCAACTCATGGCTATGCAACATGGGCAAAAAGGTGATGTCGCCAAAACCCAGCTTGTGACCCCTCTATCGATTCAGCTTGGCAAATGGAGTCGATCGCCCTCAAGGATTTTCATATCTTTTGAAACTGTTGGCCGCTTCACTAGCAACTCATGGCTATGCAACATGGGCAAAAAGGTGATGTCGCCAAAACCCAGCTTGTGACCCCTCTATCGATTCAGCTTGGCAAATGGAGTCGATCGCCCTCAAGGATTTTCATATCTTTTGAAACTGTTGGCCGCTTCACTAGCAACTCATGGCTATGCAACATGGGCAAAAAGGTGATGTCGCCAAAACCCAGCTTGTGACCCCTCTATCGATTCAGCTTGGCAAATGGAGTCGATCGCCCTCAAGGATTTTCATATCTTTTGAAACTGTGGCCGCTTCACTAGCAACTCATGGCTATGCAACATGGGCAAAAAGGGATGTCGCCAAAACCCAGCTTGTGACCCCTCTATCGATTCAGCTTGGCAAATGGAGTCGATCGCCCTCAAGGATTTTCATATCTTTTGAAACTGTTGCCGCTTCACTAGCAACTCATGGCTATGCAACATGGGCAAAAAGGTGATGTCGCCAAAACCCAGCTTGTGACCCCTCTATCGATTCAGCTTGGCAAATGGAGTCGATCGCCCTCAAGGATTTTCATATCTTTTGAAACTGTGGCCGCTTCACTAGCAACTCATGGCTATGCAACATGGGCAAAAAGGCGATGTCGCCAAAACCCAGCTTGTGACCCCTCTATCGATTCAGCTTGGCAAATGGAGTCGATCGCCCTCAAGGATTTTCATATCTTTTGAAACTGTTGCCGCTTCACTAGCAACTCATGGCTATGCAACATGGGCAAAAAGGTGATGTCGCCAAAACCCAGCTTGTGACCCCTCTATCGATTCAGCTTGGCAAATGGAGTCGATCGCCCTCAAGGATTTTCATATCTTTTGAAACTGTGGCCGCTTCACTAGCAACTCATGGCTATGCAACATGGGCAAAAAGGTGATGTCGCCAAAACCCAGCTTGTGACCCCTCTATCGATTCAGCTTGGCAAATGGAGTCGATCGCCCTCAAGGATTTTCATATCTTTTGAAACTGTGGCCGCTTCACTAGCAACTCATGGCTGTGCAACATGGGCAAAAAGGAAATGTCGCCAAAACCCAGCTTGTGACCCCTCTATCGATTCAGCTTGGCAAATGGAGTCGATCGCCCTCAAGGATTTTCATATCTTTTGAAACTGTGGCCGCTTCTCTAGCAACTCATGGCTATGCAACATGGGCAAAAAGGTGATGTCACCAATACCCAGCTTGTGACCCCTCTATCGATTCAGCTTGGCAAATGGAGTCGATCGCCCTCAAGGATTTTCATATCTTTTGAAACTGTGGCCGCTTCACTAGCAACTCACAGCTTGGCAAATGGAGTCGATCGCCCTCAAGGATTTTCATATCTTTTGAAACTGTGGCCGCTTCACTAGCAACTCATGGCTGTGCAACATGGGCAAAAAGGTGATGTCGCCAAAACCCAGCTTGTGACCCCTTTATCGATTCAGCTTGGCAAATGGAGTCGATCGCCCTCAAGGATTTTCATATCTTTTGAAACTGTTGCCGCTTCACTAGCAACTCATGGCTATGCAACATGGGCAAAAAGGTGATGTCGCTAAAACCCAGCTTGTGACCCCTCTATCGATTCAGCTTGGCAAATGGAGTCGATCGCCCTCAAAGGTTTTTATATCTTTTGAAACTGTGGAGCAACTCATGGCTATGCAACATGGGCAAAAAGGTGATGTCGCCAAAACCTAGCTTGTGACCCCCCTCTATCGATTCAGCTCGGCAAGTGGAGTCAATCGCCCTCAAGGGTTTTTTTTTTTTTTTTCTAGTGTGATTTTCGTGAGATTTGCAGGTTTTTACATCAGACTAAACTACGCATTTGTGTAAAGAAAAAGTTGTCCGTAGCCCCGTTGACGCTCCAGGAGGCTCTAAGCCTCCTCAATAATCGATTTTTTGACGTAAGTTAATGGAAAAATGGCATGGTGGCTATATGGCACGAACTGCCCCTGTTTAAACTATAATTTGAGGTGGTTTGAATTTGCTAAGTTTTTGCCGCTGTTGCTGTAATCTGCCCGGTTTTGCGGCGGCTACCCGATAACGGTTAACGGCTCCTCATCAGTGAAAGGCAGTCGCAATTTTTTTATTGAAATTAAGTTTAACTGAATGGATCATTGCAAAAACGTCTTAGGTTCATTCAACATTTCAGAACCCGGCAAAAATTCAATGTCCGAAAAAAGTCCCAAAAAAGTCCTCATAATGTCCCTATTAGAATCGTTTTTAAACGCCAATTACCAAAACATTGAACGTCCCAAGGTCGTCCAAAACAGAGTGAATGCATTCTCCATACCCATCTAAGTCTTGTGGCGTTATGGGGGCTTTTAAAATTAAATCCTCGCAGAATGTTGAGTGGTTATTGGAATCGGCGAATGTCGGAAGAATTTCCCCAAATAATTGGAAAGAATTCTAGAATTATTTGGGGACATTTTTCGGACACTCACCAATTGCATTAACCCCGAAATATTCTTCGATGTTTTAATTTTAAAGTCCCCCACAACGTTCTTTGACTTAGATGGGTATGGAGATTGCATTCGCTCTGTTTTTGACGTCCATGGGAAGTTCAATGTTTTGCCAAATGGCGTTTAAAATCGATCATAATAAAGACGTTATGAGGACTATTTTCGGACTTTGATTTTTTTGCCGTGAATGGGTCTTTTGCAGACTTTTGCTACAGAGGGTAAATTCACTTGTCTAAAAGTTCCTTAGCTCACAAAACTTAAACAAAAAACAAAAAAACAAAAAACAAAATTCCACACAGCGAGTCCCAATTGAGGAATCCTATCTAAAGTTTGCTCTACTTGTTGAATCACATTTTCCTGCACAGAAAGCTGTGTATGACGGCCATTTTTAAATTTTGTTTACACACATCTAATGAGTTAATGAGTCAATTGTGAAACTTTTTGATGCTTTTGCAACGTTATTTTCAAGTGATTCCATCACTAGTTATGTCCCTTTGCCTGTTTATTGATTTAGCTAAGTTTGCAACGGGCCCATTTTTCCTTAAATTTTCTTTTTTTAACTACCTAGCACAATTGGTCTGTTGCAAACTTTTGCTACAACGATTAAGAGGGTACAATCTAATGTAAAATCGCCTGAAAAGTCCATCGGTGGCATCAAAAGGTCATGAAATGCAATAATAAACTCACAAGAGACGTTTAATGAAATCTAAGATGGCGGTAAAATATCGAGCAATCTGTATGCATGCACCTTTAACATCTAAGGATTGCCAACGTTGACAACCTTACAGCTATAGAGGTTATGTGTTTATTTACATTGTGATTGGGTGTGATCGATATTGTGAGGTTGGCTATCCTTGGATGTTCGTGGTGCATGCATACAGGTTGCTCGATATTTTACCGCCATCTTGGATTTCATTAAACGTCTTTCGTGAGTTTCATGCTGCATTTTATGACTTTCTGATGCCACCAAGGGATTTTTCACGCGATTTTACGTGAGAATGCACACTCTATAGCGCTGTAGCAAAATTTTGCAACAGACCCATTGAACTGTTAAGAACGGAAAAAAAGAGAAAAAAAAAAGAAATTCAGAAGAAGAAAAAAGAAATATTTGGAGAGTGCCATGTCGTTTCGTTTGCCATTAAAGTCGGAGGAAATTATGAAACGTCGATTGGACTTGAAGCGTTTTTGAAATGACCGATTCATCACTATATGGATTTCATCCGGGGAATTTTTGATAAAACCTCTTGTTGCAAACTTAGCCAAACGTTTTACTGCTTTTTTCCCATTTTCTGTTTTCTCTCGGCTCTTCTTATCTCTGCGCTGTTTTACTTTTTTGACGAAACACGTGCTGCTCTTCATGCGTAAAAATTTAAACAGAGCAGTCAACGCGTGACTTAGTTTTTTTTCTCTCTCTCTCTCTCTTTTTTCTTCTATCAAAACGCTTTGTCTAAAGCGCTGAAGTTACGTATACGGGTCCACTGCGCATGGACGTAAAGAAATCGTCTTTCATAAACTGTAATAACCTAACTTTTCTGCCAGGCACGAATTTGCTGGAGAAATTTTTCTAGTGTGAGATAACCCACTTTTTTTTGTGAGCTCGTTGGTGTTTAGGTGATCTGTGAAACTGAAGCCATGTACTACGCTGTTCAATGTATGGGCTATTTTATCGGTGCAATCTACATCATCTACATGCTTTTTGTCGTTACTAAAATCGATCTTATCTAAAGTCAACGTTCTTTGAATAACGCGGTTACTTCGACCCCGCGTGTGTCAGCCCGCCCACTCTCAAGGACCTCATCAAAAAAGTCAACCACTAATCTGCGCCAAGTGCAACATCCATACTTGCATCCGCAAACATTTTAATTACACCTCTACGCCTTGATTTAACATTTTTATTACTCACGTTTTGCTCCTGTTCGGACTTTTCCGCCCCCCTATTTTCTCTTCTGGATTTGTTCCGTATTACAAATGAATTTTGATATGATACTCAATCTTCTCCAGTTCTGCGTGGATTGCATTTTCTTTGATATCGCACTCGTCGGAATCGGCGTGTACTTTTTATATCAGCACAAGAAAGTTTAAAACACGTTTGATGCATTTTTGGTAATTTGAATTATTTCCGTATTCAGCCCTGATATGATACTCAATCTTCTCCAGTTCTGCGTGGATTGCGTTTTCTTGGATATCGCACTTATTGGAATCGCCGTGTACTTTTTATATCAGCAAAAGAAAGCTTAATCTGATGCATTCTTGGTAATTTGAATTATTTTTGTCTCTAACCCTTTAGGTACTATACCTTACTTATTCGTTTCTTATCGCTCCATATTGTTTCCAGCCCATAAAATTCTCGTTGAAAGAACCTATAGTCAGGAACTTTTGCGAAATAACGCATTACTAAGCGCCTTCATTTAATCAAGTAGGCAAAAAGAAACTTAATCCTTTCAATACCACGTCCGAGTTTACTCGTTTTTGTTACGACGTATCTGCTTCACAACATTTAATTTTTTTTACTGCCAGAAGCTACACCAAGTTGTTAGCTTTTGGAAAATAAACTCATAGAGCGCCTTCAATCGGAAAGATAGGCAAAACCAACACTCCGGAGTAGGAGTATTTATCCATCCCTTTCATTTAAGCGAGCAAGTGGAGATTTGTCCTCGTAAACCCGAGAGGAAAAGGGCTAAAGTTTTAAAATTCTCTCGTTGGTTGAACACAAGGTTATAGGTTAAAGAGGTATGCTCATCTGACTTCACGCCATAAATTCAGCGGCGCGCAGTTCAAAATCACTGCAAGCAAGATGGGCGACAAAAGCAGAAAACGTATACTCTTTGCAGAAAACATTGGGCTGCCCTCCTCAGGAAAGCAGAAAACAACCCAATGTTTTCTGCAAAGAGTATGCGTTTTCTGCTTTTGTCGGCCATCTTGCCTGCAGTGATTTTGAACTGCGTGCCACTGAATTTGTGGCGTGAAGTCAGATGAGCATACCTCTTTATTAATCTATAACCTTGCCCAGCACCGACATCACGATCGCGCGTTTTAAAGAATTTTTTTAGTCAAAGAGTGGATTTCGCAAGTTTTTAATGCTACCATCTTTATTTTTGGAGGTTTTTACATCTGAACTGACCATTTTATCGCCTGTAGCAATTAAAAGTGTGTAAACAGCCCCATTTCATATAGTTGTGCCTTCACCAGAAAAACCTTTCGGATCTGGCGCTGCAATTACTGTGCAAGTAGTACAGTCGCTCGGTCCGCCACCGCCAACAGTCCGTCAAACTTTATGATAACCTGTCACGCGTCAATACGATTAATCATCTCATTTACATCAAAATCAAATCTCCCGTCTTTTCATAAGCTACGTAATTACAGTGACGCATCTGCAAAGCGTGTAATCTGTTCACCTCTAATGTGCATCTACTAAAAATTGACCTTTTTTTTTATTATTATTATGTTTGTATTATTTTACCATGGTCAATTCTTGTGAAATTGAATGTTTGAGCACCGTGTAGAATACTATTTCGATTCGAGTTTTTTTTTTTTTTTTGAATGACGCGAAAAAAATGTTTGAAAAAAATTCAGGTGAAATGCGATGGCTCTTTTTCGGAATCGTTTTTATAATCGGCGTGCTTCATGTGGTGGTCCCCATCAAAGTCATCAGGATGTTGTCGAAATAGTGATTTTTTAATAAGGTTTCGGTCGGATG
The DNA here is from genome assembly GCA_011764245.1 of Trialeurodes vaporariorum. NCBI lineage: Eukaryota > Metazoa > Arthropoda > Insecta > Hemiptera > Aleyrodidae > Trialeurodes > Trialeurodes vaporariorum. The sequence continues at coordinate 65,225,041 of VMOF01000024.1, read as the reverse complement.
CGTCTAGGATGTCGCCGATAACCGGTCGTATGAATTTTTATAATGTTTTATTTTGGACTCTTTGGACCGGTCATGCACTAGCGTTTTTCCCCCCTTTGCTTCTTAATTTTGATTTCGACGGGTTTCGGCTCTTTGACTTTTCGGTCATTTGAGATTTCAATCTCTTTCGTCTTGTTTTGATAACAACCAACTCGACTCCTCTTGGGTATTAATTTTTAGCTTAATGTAATTTACTTTGGTGTTTTTGCTCGTTGAATTTTTATGTGTATTTATTCGCAACGCATTAATTGATTTCGGATTTGTTAGGTTGATTTCCTTTGAATCGATAGTCCAGTGGCGACGCGTACAATCTAGCAACCGCTCATTTAAACCTACGTAAAATATCGAATGCGAAGGTGTTCACCGAACATCCAATACTTCGATCTTTTTAATGGGTTTAAATGGACACATTACAAGGTTGCCAAGCTGCACGCTACGCCACTGATGCATGGATGTGTTGTTGGCTAACCGTTGACTTCGTGCACTAAAAGTCAAAAACCGTCCATTAGACTTGTTAAAATGTCAATCTCTTTCGTCCGGTTTTTATAACCGCGCGCCATTGCCTTTAAAACATAATAATTTCATAAGTACCCACTTACTCGTAAATATGAACAATTGGCGGATCCAGAATTCTATCCTTCTCTCTCTCTCTCTTCTCCCATTAGAATGCGTGTGTTAGAAAAGAACAGATTAGAGGCAGTCACGTGATTTTCGCTTCCTCTTCTATCCTTTTCTAACACACGTGTTCTCGTGGTCAGTGATATGAACTGTAATATAAAGTCCATACTTTTGCGTCAGGATTTTTCCTTTCTTTACAACGGATTATTCCAATTTCTGACTCGTTCGTTTGTTTTTCATTGAATCGATTCGGGAACTTTGATGAGTCACTGCAATGCTTTGGTTCAGTTTGTTTACTTAAGTTTAGTAGGTTTTGAACTATATTCTTACTTTACGAAACAGTCTGAACTGCGCGGTCGTGATTGCTGTTGAGTATAGGCATTATGTGACTCTGAATGTTAACGTGATAATAATTTAAACAAATAACTTATTGTTAGAGATGCGATCAATGCTCTGGGCCGTGAGTACCATGATGCCAAGTTTAGTATCTTTTTTGAAAAAAGAACTGTTTTCTAAACATGATCGCATCATAGCCCAGTTTCTGTTTTTACCATCGCTGCTCATCAACTTTGCAGCACGGTATTCGTGCACCCTTCTCAGTATCGATCCTCACGAATTGCAATGTATCGATGTAGTTTCCATTTAAATATACGGAGAAGAATCGAATCGATCCACAGTGAGTTCTTTTGAACCTTCAAATTAAATGATACTTCATGACACTTCTCAGTATCGACCCTCGTGCATTTCAATGTATCGATGTATTTTCCATTTAATTATACGGAGAAGAATCGAATCGATCCACGCAGTGAGTTCCATTGAACCTTCAAATTAAACGATACTTCATGACACTTCTCAGTATCGACCCTCGTGCATTTCAATGTATCGATGTAGTTTCCATTTAAATATACGGAGAAGAATCGAATCGATCCATAGTGAGTTCCTTTGAACCTTCAAATTAAATGATACCTCACAACACTTCTCAGTATCGACCCTCGTGAATTTCAATGTATCGATGTATTTTCCATTTAATTATACGGACAAGAATCGAATCGATCCATTGTGAGTTATTTTGAACCTTCAAATTAAACGATACTTCACGACACTTCTCAATATCGACCCTCGTGAATTTCAATGTATCGATGTATTTTCCATTTAAATATACGGAGAAGAATCGAATCGATCCATAGTGAGTTCCTTTGAACCTTCAAATTAAATGATACCTCACAACACTTCTCAGTATCGACCCTCGTGAATTTCAATGTATCGATGTATTTTCCATTTAATTATACGGACAAGAATCGAATCGATCCATTGTGAGTTATTTTGAACCTTCAAATTAAACGATACTTCACGACACTTCTCAATATCGACCCTCGTGAATTTCAATGTATCGATGTATTTTCCATTTAAATATACGGAGAAGAATCGAATCGATCCATAGTGAGTTCCTTTGAACCTTCAAATTAAACGATACTTCACGACACACTTCACGCATGGTTCTGAGCAAATAAGAGAATTAAGATCAATCTGTGATAGATTGAAACGTTCCAAAGAACAAAGATGTTTTGGACTAAAAGCAGCGAAGGTGTTCGAAGGTGTTTACTGCACACCTAATAATGGGGCTGTTGCACACTTTTGCTATAAGCGATTTAATAGTCGATTCTGGCGTAAAAACCTCAAAAAATAACGATGGCGGCACTAAAAACTTCCAAAATCCACTCCTAAACTCAATAAACGCAGTTATTTGCGCGAGCGTAATGGTGGCCGAAGGCACTAACAATGGGAGATTCCTATCTTAATTTCGTCACTCTTTCTATGCTGACAAGGATGATTCACAGAGTAATTAGTCATCAGAGTGATGATCCACATCCGATGAATGGTACCGCAACACCAAGTGACACCGGTGTCAAATGAAAGTAGTCTCTTATTGGTCACTTCTTGATGGAGTTTCAGAATTGTTAGATGGGAATCTCCCATTGTTAGTGCCTTCGGCCACCATTACGCTCGCGCAAATAACTGCGTTTATTGAGTTTAGGAGTGGATTTTGGAAGTTTTTAATGCCGCCATCGTTATTTTTGAGGTTTTTACGCCATAATCGACTATTAAATCGCTTGTAGCAAAAGTGTGCAATAGCCCCATTCGATATTTTTCATGGATTCAAGTGGACTAAAAGCGACGTTGCTGAATTGCACGCTTCGCCACTGCGTTTTCACGCGATTCGTTGAAAAGTGGTTGAAAACCCGAAAGTCACCAAAGGAATGGATTGAGGAATAGCAGGAAAACAAATGCACAAAATGAACACTTCAAGATTATTGATTTACGCTTTACCTACCTGTAACTTTTTATTTTTATTTTTTATTCTTATTCTTATTCTTGACTTTCGTGTTTTCCGGCAGTCACACTGTACCCTACTGTTGCTAATAGAGGAAAAATGCAGTGGCGGCTCGCCAGGTGAGGCAAGTGAGGCGACAGGGAGCCATCGCCTCACATTTTTTTAAGTTGGAGAAAGAAAAAAAATTAAAAAAGTAACATATAAAGGCTGAAATGGTTATTATTCCACCATCCTTTATTTCAATAGTGTAAAAAGTATGAATGGAACATAACATTTTCAAAAAAGTTTATGTGAAGAGCGTTTCAAAAAAAATTCTGTGCACCTTTCATTTTCGTCGCCTCACCTCCACGAGCCGCCAGTGGAAAAATGTCCCTGTATACACTGTTCAAAATATAATAATTTGGTAAATTTTGCAGGAGAAAGTAAGTTTTTCCTGATATTTCATTCCCAGCGAAGCGACTCTGATTATTAGAAATTTGAGTACCGAACAAATCTGCATTTTAAGGCCGCGAATGAAGTGGTTTATTCCTTTGTGGTTTAATCTCTTAATGCGTTACATCTTGAACTGTCCAATTTCATTTTACTATCGATTTCTACTAAGTCCTCGATTGCTGCAATGGGGCTCTTGCAAACTTTTTCTATAAGCAATTAAATAGTACAATCTGATGTAAAAACCAGCGGAAATCACGAAAATCACACTAAAAATGTCTGTAGTACAGTTGTAACTCACATAACTGCTATAACGGCAAGTTCGTAATGGCGGTTCAACGCAGATACCATGGGAGGCTCCTGTCTAATATGTTTTTTTCTCTACGGAAACACAGAGATATGTCTCAATGGGGCTGTTGCACACTTTTGCTGTAAGCGATTTAATAGTCGATTTTGGTGTAAAAACCTTCAAAAATAACGATGGCTGCACTAAAAACTTCCGAAATCCACTCCTAAACTCAATAAACGCTTTTGTTTGTGAGGGCGTAATGGTGGCTGAGGGTAGTAATATTGGGAGATTCCCATCTAACAGTAGGTACTGTAACTCCATCAAGAAGTGACCAAAAAGAGATGACGGCTTTCATGTGACACGCAGTGTCACTAGGTGTCACAGTACCATTCATCGGATGTGGATCACTACTCTGGTGACTAATTACTCTGTGAATCATCCTTGTCAGCATAGATAGAGTGAAGAAATTAAGACAGGAATCTCCCATTATTATCTACTGCCCTCAGCCACCATTACGCCCTCAAAATAAAAGCGTTTATTGAGCTTAGGAGTGGATTTCGGAAGTTTTTAGTGCTGCCATCGTTAGTTTTGGGGGTTTTTAACACCAGAATCGACTATTAAATCGCGTTCAGCAAAAAAGTGCAACAGCCCCATTGAGATGGGAATCTCCCATGATACCTGCGTCTCTCCGTCATCAAGCCCGATTCTGAGAGTGAATTTCGTGATTTTTTAGTGTACTCGGCGTCATTTTTACGGGTTTCTATGCAAGAATCAAACTCTTCAATCCCCTGTAGCAAAAGTTTACAAGAGCGCTATTTGCAGGAAGAGGACAGAGGGAAGGACCGCGACCATATACTACGTATACTCCGAAAAACGCGCCTTAATTTTGCGGGGTATGCAACATCGTTTCCTGAGAGCAGGAAGAGTTGCTCGGAGCAACAACAAAATTACTGATTCCGCACTCTCAGCTCTGGCCGCACTTTTTCTATTCATCTTCCCACAGAACGATGTAGGCCTCTTCAGATGATTAAATTGGATCCTCTAAGTAGCTTTCCAAGTGAATATTTGGTTTTTGATACGAACTATCTTTCAACCAAATCGAAACGAACGGCTACTTCTGAGGTCAGCAAAAGCGAATTTTCGCGATCGAATATGATTGAATACCAACCTAACCTACGTATTCGAGGAAATTCAATTGTGTTTTTAGGTGTTTTCGGGATATCGATGGCATCAGTTCGATTTTGAATTCACCTCCGGACTTGAATTCAAAATCGAATCGATGCCATCGATGCGTGAAAACACCGAAAATGATCGAAAAACACGATCCAGTTTCTGGTCATCCAGCACTGTTGTCTTGCGTAGGATTGGGAATGATTTTTTATAATTCTGTTGGATATATTCGTCGTGAAAATTCGCTTCAGTGTAGAAAATCAGTTACCTGTTTACCGATGCCAATTTACATTATTTGAGATGTTTACAGAAAAGGGAGTGAAACTTTTATGTGATTCTTCATCACGCCAGTGGCGTCGCATGCAATTTGGCAACAATGTATTCTATCTATTTAAACTTATGTAAAAGATCGAATTCAGGGGGTGCACAGTGCACAAGGAAAATTCGATATATGTAATGAGTTTAAATGGAGCAGTTGCATTGTTGCCAGATGGCACGCGACGCCACTGCATCACGCTGAATCCGATTTCCTTTCTCTCTATGGCTCGTTGTGACTAGCCGTATTTTTTTATTCGTTCGCGGGTCGTAGAATCTGGCACGGAGTCATATCTATGTGGAAGACTGTAGACGGTTGTAGGCGGATTTTTTTTTTTTTTTTTTTTTTTTTTCCTTTTCGGGGTTTTTCGAGCACATTTAGGGGGAAAAAAAGAAAAGAAAAAAATCGATGACAATCGCCCACCCATAGCTACATAGCTTAGCTACAAGCTTTCGCGTACGTGGACGATAATCGCGATTAATCGCTAGCAGTGGTTCGCACCGTTCGCAAAACTCCATAAGATTCTGTGTGAACGACTTCGAACGTAAAGTTAGCGTTCTAGAATTCATCCCTTCATTGCCTCGATGCAGAAAAGATCGTGAACAGGAGCACTGTTCAATATACAGGGTGAAAAAAAAAGGAGCGGCTCCGAATAATTCGAGTTTTGGTTCGAATTTCGAAAAGCGCTGAAACACGGGTTCCGTTATTTTGAGGAGGACATCTTTTAGGGGGGTTGCCAAATTCCAGGCCCGACTTCCGACTTTTTTAGTGGGAGTTATGAATTTTTGAAAATGGATCAAAATCGATCTTTGACTTTCGATATCTCAAACACGAAAAACGATATCGACCAGCGGTTTGCGCCAAAATGCTTAGAATTTGAGGTTCTTTAAAGTTTTGTAATAAAAATTAGGGGCCGCCATTTGAGAAATGTGATTTAGAGAGGCGGTGACCCCCGGACCAGCTCCCCCGGGGGGGGGCTGGAATTTGGCGACCCCCCTTAAAGATGTCCTCCACAAAATTACGGAACCCGTGTTTCAGCATTTTTCGAAATTTGAACCCAAACTCAAATTATTTGGAGCTGATCCTTTCTTTTTACACCCTGTAAGTACTTAGACACACTCAAAGGATAATGTAATCTTTTTTGCACGGATGCAGTAAATGGCTGAATTCTGGAACGCCACCAAAAAGTGAAAAAGATAGCTACTACCGAATTTATGCTTCAGAGCATGTGTAATGAAGCTGTAAGGACGTGTCGTGTGGGCGTGACACTACTCTTGTTTCCCGCCCGCTATCGGCGCTATCTAAACATTATTCACTATCATAATCATGCTACTTACTGTCCACCGCAAAACGCTCGCTCATTTCATCCGTGCTACATTTAGAAGGCTTGACAGTTAGCCATTGAGAAGAGTGCAAGGACACCATCACTGTTGTGACAGTTGAGAGCTGAATCACTAATGCCTCATCGAAAAGAAACGGAGAAATCTTTGATTTCCATATGTGGCTCAGTGGTGTATACAAAGGGGGGGGGGGCAAGGTTTCCGCACACCCCCTTGACACCAAACTTTGCCCTAAGAAAATATCATGTTTTGCGTTTTCCGAGAAATTTTACTAAATTTTGACCTTCGGACTGCCCCTTGACAATTTTCGGACCTCGGACACCCCTTCCCCCTCGATGAATTCCTGGCTACGCCTCTGATTGATTCGAGCCAAAAGAACGAGTCCCCTCCCCAGAAAAATTTTCTAGATCCTCCTCTGAACCAACATTATTTTTGTTGCTTTTGTTTTTCAGAAGTATAATTATTATTTCATGTCTCGTTAATTTTGTCTCTCTTGTTTCATTTTGTTTCCAGTTTTATAAGAGGGAAGGGCCTGGCTCCAGGATTTTTGAGTTCATTTTTCCGAAAAGGAGCAAGGAGAAGAGGAAAAGTTAAAGGAGCCATGGGAATGAATGAAAGCCATTGCTAAATGAAGGATTTATTGATATTTCTGGAACCGCCTGATATCTATGCCTTCCAATATTTTATTATTCTTCGTTATCCAGGGTGAGCACTTCTAATTTTCTACCATTTTGACACAGTTCAGCTTAAAGGGTTTGTGCCAGATTTGGACAAAACTGAGTTAAATTGAAATATTGCAAAGAACAAGATGTATTGGATTAAAAGAAAAAACGAGAAATGAAATGAAATGAAACTGAATTCATAACAACAGCCAATCTTGTAATTAATAATGAAAAGGACCAGCGGCGGCTCGTGAAATTTGGCAACAATGTTTTCCCTCCATTTGAATCTATGTACAGCAATCGATTGCAGGTGAAGCGCCGCTTTGTTATGAAATCGATTGTTCTGCATGGAACTAATGGAGGAAAAACATTGTTGCCAAACCGCACAAGCCGCCGCTGAAAAGGACGTACAGAAAAGCCAAAAGCCTTTCGATCATCATCAGTGGCACGGAGTAAAGTTTAACAAGTAAAAGTAAAAAAAAAAAAAAAAAAAAACTTTGACTTCTATGTAAGTCCTTTTAATTTTTAATTGTTGTAGCAATGCTACGCAACAGACCCATTGAAGCATGTTCCGAAATGAAGATCCGTAAAACATGAGGTACGCTCTTTCCTTGTAACTAGCATCATGAAGCAGTTCTTATTTATTTTACAGAGCGCACGTCTTGTTTATTTGGTCCCTATTTCTGAGAACGCCTCATTAGTTAATTTTCAAAACTCATTTTTATAGAATTAATGCTCATTTTTACTTACTCACTCTGTGTAGAAAAAGTATTGTAATCATGAAAAATTGGAAAATTGAGTCAGCTCCATTTTTTGGCATTTCATGTCTGCAGGAACTCAAAAATTGTCCGTCCGTCTGGCACGGTTGATATTCCTTTAACAATTGGTCTCTTTGTATTCAGTTTTTTTTTTTTTTTTCAATGTACGTCATCCTGAGTTTTAGTCATTCTGTTTTATTTTGTTTCAACAGGCGATTGGTAACATGGGCAAACTACTATCAAAAATATTTGGTAACAAAGAAATGAGAATACTCATGCTAGGTCTAGATGCTGCTGGTAAAACAAGTATCCTACTCAAACAACGTTACTTTGTGTAACCATAATGACACTAACCGCTTTTATTACTCATAACTCTTGCCATTCTATTATATTAATATCTTGAGTTTTTTTTATCCTTTTCATTAGTTTCTCGTTCCAATGACCTGACAAGCACTTTTGTACCATTCAGTGACTTTACTGGTTATTTGATCAGTATCGTCAACCAAATTTTTTTTTCCAATCAATCAATATAGCATGAACCAAACAAATTCCTTAATTTTGTAATTTGTCCGTTAATGCGTACATTATAAAGAATGCTTTTTCTAATCCTCTCTTTTCATACGCCATTTGTGTTTTCATTCTCTTGCAGCCTTTAAATTATCCGGCAAAAAAATGGGCATTTAAAGTCCTCAGGATGTCCAGAGGATATTTGAAGGAAATATGGGAAAAGTTTTGAATAGATCTGAAATGTTAGCCATTAGTCGCTGTTGGGAAAAGACGTGTTTTTGGCATTTTAATTGAAAACGAAGAAAAAATGCAAAATCCAAGAATGTCAGCATTTGCAAAAAAATTGTATGGATTTTTTGAGCCAAAAGCGACCAAAATTGGTTTAGAATTAAAGCCGTAAATTATGAAATTCATTTTGCCATAAGTAAGCTTAGTGAGTGAGAGTAAATGCGAGTAATAATAAAGTGGAACCTGTTTATAATGGAACCTGTTGGTAGCGGAAACCTGATGTTAACGGAAAATTTTACCGTTTTTCTCCATCCGGTAAACCTGCTGATAACGGAAACCTGATATTAACGGAAAAATGTGTCCCCCCATGAGTTTCCGTTATAAACAGGTTCCACTGTATATCTATCTGCCTCCCTCTCGCACTCACTGAGGCTTATGGGAATTTTTGTATTTCATAGTTTCCGGCTTTATTTTTGAGTGTTTCAGCTTGAAACATTCAGGGTATCTGAAAGCTTCTCCATTCAAAAACGATGGGTTACAAGTTGGCCTTGAAATTATAAGCAGTTACTACACCTGCTTTCATTTAGTCGATTATTTTGAAGTGCAATTAACCTTGGAGTGAAAATTGGTTTCCAAATCTTGCTTTTGTTAAATTGAAGTGCTCAGGGGGCTGATTTCGAATCGTAATCCTCGATGAGTTGATGATCTAATACGTTATATGCTTTTTGGTAATTTTCGCTTTTGAGCAGGCATTTCCATAGAAACCTTTTTATTTCTATAATGTATTCTAGATAGCTGAGGAGACACAATTTGGTGTAGGCAGGCCTGCAGAATATTCCCTATCCGGCAATTGTGGAAAAAATTAAGAATTTTGAGGCAAATTGTGGCAAAAATTGTAGCAAAATAGAGTTCGTGCGGCAAAAAATTTTTGGGATTGCAGAAGAATACAGAGGTTGTGGAAGATTCTGCAGGCCTGGATGTAGGTAATTTCTATTTGAATGTTTACAATTGGCTCACAGGTGTCAATCTGCTAAAAATGCTATCAATTGATGAACTTTCGTTTTAACTTTGGTTATGAACTTTTGTTTTTTGCTATTGTTAAAACTTGTCAAGTTTCCTGAGAGAAGCCAAAAGGTAAAATGTTACGTAAGGAGTAGTGTTATTTGCTCTGCCGGTTTAATCTAAATTTCATCAATAGCATAGATTTCAATCAGATAAGATTGGAACATGCCCTTTAGGCACTTGCTGTTTCACTATCGCTAATTAGCAGTAATCGCTTTGTTGATTTGATATGAAATTTTTATCATTTCGAAGAAACAATGCCGGTTCAGTACGATGATCAATTTTACGTTTCAAAGATTATGATTCAGGTCCATAGCAATGATTTCACTCTACTTCCCCTCCCTTTCTCTCATTTTCTATATTTTTTCCCCATAATCTCTGTTTTTGCTGCACGCTAAAGGTATAACCTATCTGATCTCGCATGCTAAAAGTAACGAAACTAACTCTTCATGCTGAATGTTACATTTCGCCCGCCAATATTTTTATTCTGTTGAAGCATTTTCCTGTTTGCTGTCTTGCTGTCCTTTTGCCTTGCTTAGCAATTTTCTAATCAAAATACATTCTAAATTTTTGTCTAAACTTTATTGCTCACTGTTGTTGCATATGGGTGATTCTATGGTATTACAACAAGCACATTGCATGAGAGTTCTGCCCTCTAAAGCACCTCAACGAGATTCAAATTAGCAACACAGTATACTTATCTACATAGTAGCGAAACTCAATGTTCGAAAATTGGCTAATGTCCCCTGGTGGTCTAAAAGTTGAACTGACATCTTCTGTTTGATTTGCATCGGATGCGACAGTGGCGCATCCTGGTAGTCGGAAGGTTACAACTTAATTTTCCCATTTGATTACATTGAAAAACGACATTCGCCACCTCTTCCTTTTAGAGTTTCGTTACTGTGTAGATGAGTATACTGTAATTAGCAACTGTCGCTGTTTTCTTGTTAAAATATCAGGTTTCTTTACAATCGAATGGCAGTGATAAATGTAATGAATAGTTTGATGTATGAAACTTCTATGGCTTTGAAGTGTCGAAATCCGATCTTATGAATCTGTTTCCATCTTGACATGTATGTGCTTTTCCAAGATATTATTCTGATACCTAATTGAATTTCAATTCCTCTCAATCTAATATCAAGTCCTTGTAATAATTGACTTTGCATTCTGCTACAATGATTCTGTGAGCAAAGTTTGAGAATAACTGAAAGACAAAGTCTATTAACCCTTTAAACCCGGACCTATTACTCACACAAATTTTTTATCAATCTCAATAAATAGAATGAATTTTTCTCTTTTAGTTTGATGTGCATAGTGATTTTTCTTAAAATGCATTTAAAACCATGTTAATTTGGTGGTACAAATTTGTACCGCCAGTAGACAGAGGGTTAAGGTACGTGAAGGATCTGTGCTCCGTAGTATTTGAAATACTGGAGGAAATTAATTGATCCTTAATCATGTCTTTTGAAGAATGCTTCATTTGAAGAATAACAAACGAAAAAAGACCAAAAAATTATCGAATGTACATCTTTGCATTGACTGTGGGAATAGGAATGTATCTTAGGTGGTTTCCTTCTTGCTGCCACCCTAGCTTGGCAGGCACTTTGATTTTCAAAATAAAGTATCCTGGTAGAAATGGAACTGGTTCCTGGTTCCTTGGTTTTATTCTTCCATTCCTCAACCAGTTTTAAAATATTTTGCAGTTTTCAGGTTTTAGAGTTTAACATCATTGCCCCTTGAAAGTATGCCTTAAAAAATCTTAAACTCTTTGAAAAATAATGGACAGCATAATCTAAGATCGTTTTGATGAGAGGACTTCCTTTTGAAGTTCATAGTACTCTTGGTCAAAATCTATAGGGGCCCAACAAAATTTCAATTATAAACTAATTTTTGGATGAAACACCAAATTGTTTGCAATGTATTGCTAGATTGATACCAAAAAATTTCAATAACTATTTTTAAAAATACCTATTTTTGAGACATTTTTTTTCAAAATTTTCAAAAAAAAATGTCCAGGAAAAATTTGCAGTGAGTCTTTTTGTGTTGCATCTCATTGGAAAGCTAGTAAAAAAAGCTTACAAACGAGACCACTTTGAGTTCTCTACGTTGAATAGGACCGGACTTATGACACTTCAAAAGCGAGGACCTCCGCTAAATTTTGTGAAATTTTGGCAACTTCAAAATTCAACAAAAATTGGCGGGTGGTCAAAAAAATTTGAAAAAATTGAATTTTGCAATCTTTCAACTTGGACTAAAAGTGTGCCAAATTTCAGAAAAATCGGAGAGGTGAAGTTTGAAAATTCATTTTTTTGGTTTGATGTGGCATGGAATGACCCTAGTGAAAACAGATGTAATCATTTTGTTCGAATTTTAAATTGGGTTTTGGGAACTTTGACTGGGAGGAAAAACAACCGATTTCTGAATGTGTGAAGAATTCTTTTGCGAATGTTTCCTTGTGTCTTGTAAGTTACAAGTTGTAACCAAACGCAACCTGGCTGAGACAAGCTGACAGTTTAACCGTACAATTGCGCCAACAACCCACTGTTGTGAGGTGAGGTTACTTAATATTTTTACACATTGCAACAAATCTTTGGTCAGACTAAATTGGACTTTTTTGTCGATTTGGTTCCATTCTATCTATGAACTTGACTTAGTTGCTCAACGAAAACGGCTTGTGAGATCCTGAAATAATCAAAGTCAAACAAGGAAATCCAAGGGAAAATTTTTGAGAACCACAAATTTATAATGGAGCAATAACTTTGACTGTTTATTATCTCTGCTAATTATTGCTGCCTTTTTCTGGTGTAAGTCCTTGCAAATTACATTGTTAGGTGTCAATGATTCACAATTGGTCTTCGTGGAGAAACATTACCAACATTAAAAAAAAAACCTCACTTGGTTAATGGGCTCAATTCTTTGCTGCGTACACTACGTAAAAATTTGATATCACTTACTTACTTTCAGTTAATGGGAGTGGTGTTACTCGTCAGGGTCTCCTCCAGAAAATGACAAAATATTGCTACTGCATAGTTGACCATTCTATGAAGGGTCCTGAAATACAAAACCCTCATAAACCAGTACAGATGTGCAACTGGTACAGTCAAAAATTCTGATTCTCCTTAGAAATTGCTCAAGTTAAAATAAGCAATCGCTGATGAAACTGGACAAAAACAGGTGAAGTTACGCAACTCTTGTTTGGTACTCTGTGAATCTCCAGCGTTTAGTTCCAAATCTATCCATTAAATTAGCAGTTCTCAAATTTTTCCTTCCCATAGACTGTTTTAGTAGAGCGATATATCGTATCGATTGTCGTCTGAGGGCCTCTGGTTCCAAACAAACTCTGGTTCAATGTAATTTCCCCATAAGCGAACTTTTAAACGGAAATTTAGGGTATTAAATCAAACAATTAATGCGACCTTGTTGCGATTATGAATTCTACGTCCTCAAAAATGCTTAATTTTGCCTGGTTCCTTGACTAAAACTGCCGGAATCAATAAGATATTACAGATTAAATGTTATGTTTGTAGGTTAGAATCGCCCGAAATCCCGCCAATTCCACAACAACAACAATAACATTTGGGTGATTCCAACCTCCAAACGCATCAATTAATCTGTAATATCTTGTTGATTCCGGCAGTTTTACGGGTGGAACCAGGCAAAATTAAGCATTTTCGAGGACGGAGAATTCATAATCGCAAAAAGGTCGCATAAATTGTTTGATTTAATACCCTGAATTTCCGTTCAAAAATCCGCTTATGGGGAAATTACATTGAACCAGAGTTTGTTTGGAACCAGAGGCCCTCGGACGGCAATCGATACGATATATCGCTCTACTAAAACAGTCTATAGACTCCGAGAACTGAGGACTCTTTTTTTAAATCCGTAACCACTTCCGGTAAGTAAACTAACAAGATATGTTTGAGCGGCGGTTATCTTGGTAAACCTAAAATCTCAAAATCTCAAAAGCAATTACTCCAATACTTTTTGACTGATTATGCCGTCTTATTTCAAACTGTTATGAATTTCAAATTTAAGTTGTTCGAAGGATTTTGAAAAAAGGTGTGTCAAGGCTGTCATGAAAACAAAGTATGGGGGCAATTAGCAACTGTTTTCAATCTCTTGAATTTGAACAAGTTTAAAGTGAAGCGAATTTCCTGCTTTTTTCTTTCGCTTTTAAATATTTTTTCTTCCAATTTTCCTCTTTATCCATTTTTCCTGACAGATTGCCGCGGGCCCCTTGGAGGTGGCTTATAGATCCCAATTTGAGAACCACCGAACAAGAGCAATGAATGATAGTTTCCTCTATGTAAGAGGCTTCATTTTGAAAAAAAAAAATAAAGTCAATTGGCTGTGGAATTTATTTAGTAGAAAATTGAAAGGGAACAAACAGAAATTTGGCTGAAATTGCAAATTGGAACATTTGTAACACTGTGATATATTTTTGGACAGTGCTTTCAGCCTCATTTCTCCTTTTCTCCTTTAAATTTTTCAATTAAAAATTTGTTTCAAATAAATTTTGAGTGGGTGCGATCTGCGTTTGTAAAAGAATTTCATAGGAGCCATTCTGACTGGAGGCTAAATTTTTGACTGGCCAAAAATTTTACGGCTTCCTAAGTAGAAGAGCACAAACCAAAACTTAACTGCAGTTGCTTTGAGAATTGTAAAAATGCATTTTCTTGCTCAATTTTTATCAAGCAATGGTAGAAAAGCCTCAGTGATGGTACTGAATACTGATTAGGAGATTAGGCACTACAAAACAAAAAATCAAAACAACAATGGTGCCTTTGGTGTTTTCCCAAGTGTCCCAGTTTCGGAGAAACACACGTGTAAAGTTGTAAAAAAAAGGGTGCGTAGTGATATCACTACTCGGAATTCTCATTTGAACAATGTATTTTGAGCCAAAATCTCATCTTCAGAACAATGAGACTTAATTAGAAACCAAAGGCATCTTTGTTCTCAGCTCATCAAGTACTTTCATCTTCTTTATAACAAACATAACATTTCAGACCCTTGTAACTGCCCCAATCTTGAATTCTAGAATTCTTCTATATTATACATTTAAGATTTTCTATCCTTTGAATTTTGAAAAAATAAATCTTTGCACTCATATGCCAGATGTCGTTCAGCAAAACAAATTTGCCATTTCTCTCGTTAGTTGGATGTGATCGGAAAATAAGTCGCAGCACTAATAACTCGAGAGTCAGACCACGTCTGACACTCCTGACAAATGGAAACTCATTTTTACCGTACAATTATTTAAGTTTAAGCCTCTAATGTAAATGCATACAAATATCATTGAAAATAACTAAAAAACTCAAATTAATTACGAGTTTGGGGGGGGGGGGGGGAGCCATCAAGTAAATTTTAATCCTAGTCCAAAGGGATAGTAAATAAATTTGAAACTGAACAATTGAAAAGTTCAGCAAAGTAGCCCCTGACTAATTGAGTCGGAGGTTATTTGAATTTAACGTAAATTTGTTTGTTTTCACCGTATATTGACTTCTGTTAGGCTCAGAAATCAGATTTGAAGGAAATTGAGGCCTGTTTAACCCTTTTTATCCTGACAATACAAATATGTACCACCAAATTATCATGGTTTTAATTGTATTTTTAAAAAAATCACTATGCATTTCATAATAGACAAGAAAAAATCATTCTATTTCTTGAGATTGATAAAAAATTGTGAGAAGGGTTTGTAGTAGTGCTGGATTTAAAGGGGTAGTGCATGTACTTTTGGCCGTAACTTCTATTAGATCTTGTTAAAAAAGAGTGCGCACAGCTGGAGGATTAAAAATCTGCTTCCAAGAGTACAGTCGGAATCCTTCTAATCTAGTTTTTCTGCTGTTTTATCAGTAATTTTATCCTAATCTTGTGTTTATTTGCAACAAATCTTGTAATATTTACCCTAATCTCAAACCTGTCAGTTTTCCTTAACCAAATCTTTTCAGCTATTTTGTACAGACTCAAAGTAGGACAATCCGTCAACACAATCCCAACAGTAGGATTCAATGTTGAAACAGTGACTTATAAAAATGTTAAATTTAATGTTTGGGTGAGTAAACTTTTTTCCTCTGCTCTCCTTCCTACCAGAGCTGCCGATTTGCATAGATTAAATGGCATTTTTAAATTCACCGATGATTCCACTGGTTGAGAAAAGATTACATAGTACAATTCAGTGTATGACTGTAATGCATGAAAAATACTCTGATCTGTAATATTTTCTCAATCAGTGGAAACGCCGGTAATTAATTAAAATCTACCAGTTGGGAAAAGATGAAAGATGCTAGTATTTTCGTGCATCACAGTCATTCACTGAACTAAACCCTGCAATCTTTTCTCAACCGGTGGAATCTTTGATGAATTTCAAAATGTTATTAAATCTACGCAAATCGGCATCTCTATTTCCTACACTCTTCAGTCTCAGTATATACAAGAAGTCCTAAATGACATTTTTTAGAAAATTGAGTTCTGATAAAATGTGCCAAAAAAATACACCTAACCATGCCTGTTAACACTTACACTGAAAAAACACTGCGGTCTATATAGGTTTACCGAGGCATTCCCGGTCTTGAAGCCCGCTACTTTCTGTGATGGAGTCCGTAATTATAGGTTGCACCGCCAAAAATTGCGGGCGTCACAACCGTAATCCCTTGGTAAACCTATATAGTCCGTAATTTACAGTGTCCAATACCGTATCGTTTTTTCAGTGTAATTTGCTGAAGATTTTTGGTGTTTTTTTAGTTTTTCTTTTTGATTGCTTCAAATTAAGATAAAAGTTTTGTTATGGTCTCATTTTACTAAAGAGAAAATCTTTTTAGTTTTATGTTCCCAAGAGAAAAAAAAATTCGAAAACCCGTAAAGTCTGAAATTTTACAGCGTACGTCGCCTGCACTGAATGTCCAGCTAGATTGCAACGTACGCCGTACGTCGCCTGCACTGTAAGTGTCAAAGGAATTTTGCTAAAACACAATGTTTTGAAGTTGAACTTTGACAAAAAAAATCCTAGCAACTCTTGAGAGTTACAGACCCATTGGCAACAAATTAATTTTGTAATTGAACGGGCTCATGCGAAAATGTCGATGTCCAAAATTTCTATTATTGAGAAGAAGATAAAAAAATCAATGACAAAAAGACCAACGAACTAAAAATAAGCACCTCCAAAAAAATCAACTCACTTTCACAATATCAGTTACTCAGAACGAGCATACCCCTTGTTTTATGTGCTTTTATTGCAAACACCGTCTGAATGGGGCTCTTGCAAACTTTCGCTACAGGAGATTGCAAAGTTGATTCTTACATAAAAACCTGTAAAAATGACAATAAGCGCACTGAAAAATCACAAAATTTACTCTCAGAATCAGGCATAATTGAGGTTCAACGCAGTTATCATGGGAGATTCCTATCTAATTTGAGACGTACCTATCTCTGTGTTTCCGTAAAAAAAGTGACAGGAATCTCCCATGAGACTTGCGTTGAAACGCCATTACAATCTTGCCGTTCGAGCGGTTTCTGTATGTTTATTACTGAATTTTAGACTTTTTCAGTGTGATTTTCGTGACTTTCGCTGGTTTTTACATCAGAATAGACCAATCATTTCCTTATAGCAAAAGCTTGCAAGAGCCCCATTACTGTTCTTTTCTGAAAGAGGATGTCATTATTACTACTGTTTTATTTCTTTCCTCTTATTAGCATTTTTGTTAATAACTTTCTTCTAACTGTTATCAGGATGTTGGTGGACAAGACAAGATTAGGCCTCTGTGGCGGCATTACTATACAGGGACGCACGGACTAATATTTGTTGTAGATTGTGCGGATAGAGATAGAATAGATGAAGCCCGACAAGAATTACATAGGATCATCAATGATCGTGAAATGAGAGATGCAATCATCCTTATTTTTGCCAATAAACAAGACTTACCAAACGGTGCGTAGCCATTCACGTTAATTTCTCTCATCATCATGAATAGATCTTTTGCTCATTTGCAGATTCTGAGGGGAGGGGGGCGGAGAGCCCCCCCCCCCCCCCCCCCCGTTTGTCCAAAGAAGGGGGAAAAGAAAGAGAGACGAAAGGAAAGGAGGTCTGGAGGTCTCCAGGGGTATAAAAATCCCTGCGGGCCGATCATTTACTTTATCGTTAAACCTATCGTTAAAACTGTCTACGAGTGATGCTATTGGTCGAAAATTGTAAAACTTGGCTGTTGCTATGGTAACCATCGTTAAGAGTCTCCTTGTATAAAGGCTATTCTTGAGTAACCTTTAAAAATCGGGCATTATAACGATGGTTACCATAGCAATGGCTAAGTTTCACAATATTCGACTAATAGAATCACTCATACACAGTCTTAACGATTGGTGTAACGATGAAGTAAATGATCGGCCTGCTGGTTAGGTTACGCAAATTTTGCAAATTTATTTTTGCCTTAAGAAGGCTCATTGGTAAAAAGTGAGAAACACGTGTCTAATAGTTTTGTTTTAGCTACATTTTTGCGTAATTATTTCCAAAATCAGAGGCGGTGACTTCTGAGCCTCCCTTTGTTAGTCAAAGTAAAAGAATATAGCATGTTTAAGTGAAATGATGCATCACTGTCAAAGTGAAATGAGACACTCATAATACAAAAGTGCTAGTAATGTAATTTTTTCGCAACGGTATATTTAGTTGACCGTTAGTATTTTTGTCAAAATACAAATTGAGTACAAAAATTCTTAAAAACTTTCTCTTTTGCTTTCAGCTACTTGTCCTGTTTGTTTTTGATAAGGTTCTCTTAATGTGATGTTTCATTTACTTATTCTGTTTATTTTCATTCGTTTGTTATTTTGCAGCTATGAAGCCTCACGAGATTACAGAGAAATTAGGTTTAACAAGAATGAGAGATAGAAATTGGTATGTACAGCCTTCGTGTGCAACGACGGGAGACGGACTTTACGAAGGATTAACATGGTTAACAAGCAATCATAAGATTTGAGAAGCTGGACTCTGTAAATTTGTTGCCTGTAATTTACTCATGTTTAGTCATTGTTTAACATTAACAGGTAAGACTTTTACACATTTATACATTCATCTCTTTTTTTTTATTTTTTGCCCAGTTTTTTGCTAAGAAATACAAACGTAACAAAGAAGAAGCTTTTCTTTTACTCAATTTATTGGCATGTAGGAACATACAACATGTTATCATACATGTTTTAGTTCCAATTAATTATCAGAAGATTGTTTTTACTGTTTTTTATTTTACCTTAAACATAAACCAATACATAAATAGATGATTGGAGATAGATCTCGCTTCATCAGAGCACCTTTGAAATAAAGGTGAGGAAGTGTTTACCTATGCTTTTGAGATGTTCAGCAGTAAGTCCGTATGTTTAACTGTTTCGGATCATCAACTCGTTTTGATTCTGATTCGAACGTTTTTAATTTCCTCGCTGCTGAAGTTGGACTTTCACTAGGTTATTGTTGTAACCAACCGTTTTATTATTTTATTGAATCAATATGTCTTGTTTTGACATCACATGAAGTTAGTCAATTAAACAAAGCTTGGATAAATGAATGTTTCTCTCTCTATATTCTTCTCTCATTATTAATTTTTTTCTCTTAAGCTATTGAAGCTTACAATATAGTTAAAAAAAGCTTTCAAGTTTACAACAGGCGAAATATGAATCAATTATAGCGTTCAAATCACTTAACCATATGCATTGACTTACCTTTTTTCCTGCCCCCTTTTTTTAAACGCTTACTGTTGTACGCGATGTCACATCAAAGTAGATCTGGCGAGGTGCATGCGCGATGTGATATCACGTCAAATTAAGTCAATGGATTAAGTTTACTTTTCACGAGGCTTTGTTTTAAATTAACTGCATATACTTGCTGTATATTATTTCGCCAACCATCGCCAATAGTTTGTTTTTGTTGATGACATTAGACCCCTGCTTCCCTTGCGCAAGAGTCCATTAATGGCGTTAACAAAAACAAATTGTTAACAAAATACAGCAAATTTATCAAACCAATAAATCTTGTTGGGACATTTCTCAAAACCTATTTATTAAATGAAGTTTCCGTGCTCTTTGTATTTACGTTCACTCATTTGTTTTTTTTGTTTGTTTTGTTATGTTTCAGCTTGCACATCCAAGGTTGCTTTCTTCGTAAATGTGTTCAATGAATTTGAGACTGACAGCTGGCTAGATAATTTTGCACATCAGTGATTTTTTTTCTTTTTTTTTTTTGTTAATTTATTTTTTCTCTTTTCCAATCAAATTAGATATCTCAACCTAATCTAAGTTTTAGTCTTTTTTTTTTTTTATTTAATTTTTTTATTTATTTATTTTGTTCTTGTCTGAACATACTCTGTAAATAAAATCATCTGATTTCTAGGCTCCCTATTTTTTTCTAATTCTAAATTATTATTATTATTTTTTTTTTTTTTTTACATAGCTTAATTTTTACAGTAACATAATTTTAAGAGCCTGCAGTGTTGTAACTTTACCTATCTGGAAAAAGTGGTGTATTTCCATGAACTTTTTATCTGCCTGATTTTAACCTTGTCTAAACAAACGGCTAGATGAGTCAGAGTTATTCTATCACTGTGACTGGTGGTATCTAGTATCCAAGAAGGGCACTCTAAATGCCTTCATACCACTTAACATTATTGCAAAACTCCATTAAGGTACTTAGATTCATCGAGAGGTAACCTCATCAAAATATTGGGGTATCTAAATAATTAAGTACCCAAGAAACACCCTCTGAAACTGTAAAAAGAAGGCAAAGCTTCTCGCACTTCTCCAATTGGAATTCCTAACAACTGTCTTGTTATTCAGGACTTGATACCTAGATTTGACTGGTCTTTGCCAAAAACATGGATTAGTAGATTGTTTGTAGGTTAGGTCAGGTCCGGAGTCTAGATCAACCAAATTTTACTCTGTTGGCTCGGACTAAAAATCAGACCAAAATCAGGAATCAGTTGTAAATTTGCACAAAAATCCAATTGAATAAGTACTTTAAATTGATGTAACTAATTAACTATGGTAGCACCATCTCCATGAAAGCCGCAACACTGCAGATTCTTGTTGAAATTACCTCTAGTAAATTTTATCAGAATCATAATACCTACCCAAGCTACTCAGAATCATCACGATTCATTTTCCTCCCCTTTTTAACATTATTTTTATTATTATAATTTTATTACTAGTATTATAAATAATTAAATTATCATTACTTATTAATGCTACTTCATTATATATACATTTATTTTTCCCCTCCCCATTTTAAATCTTTATCTAAAACATTACTCTTGTTGCAATCGGAAGGATGTTAAAGTAAAATTTGTGCATCTGCGAGGTTATCGGTCACTGATTCTAGATTGAATTCTAGATTTTTCTTTTTTAAACTCATGGAAAAATTGTTGCTTGTCCGCTGAAAATCCGCATTAATGATAGATCTGGCCTCAATTATTTGTACGTTTGTTTTGACAGCGCACTCCTAGTGACTAGTGAGCCCCTAGAATTTAATGCTACGTCTACTATGACCTCTACTATACTACTTAGCTTGTGATATGTTTCCACTCTTCTGTAATTAGGTATATGAGATCTTATGAGAAAAGATCTCTCTCTCTCTCTCTCTCTCTCTCTCTCAATCTCTCTCTCTCTACCTTTCCTAGAACTTATGACCTGTGACCAACAGCCTATTTAATAGGGGTTGGATTTAAAAGCAGGCTTGTGCAATCTGGCAACCGTGTTTTTTTGCCTTTTATAAACCTATACTAAAAGATCGATTCTTGGTGAGGTATGTTTCCTCACCGCAATTTAAGTAGGTTTTAATGGAGTATGTTCATTGTTGTCAAATTGCACAGGCCGCTGCTGGTTGAAAGTAGAGCCAAGCCAACTTTTCAAAGTTTCCGGAGTCTCAATTTTACAAGTTTGACTTGCCATTAGTTTTAAATTTAAACATCTGAAAATTTAGAAATTACTGAAATTCATGCGTGACTTTAATCAAATAATAAAAACCTTGAAATGATCAAGCCTATCACAATAAATGCTTAAAATTAGGGTTGTAAAATTTTGGAACAACAGCTTGGCACATAGTTTGCTCGATTCTTGCGTTGCATTGGTTAACCAAAAACTGAGATGCGTAGCTGTCACTCAATCAGTTTAAAGATGAAGATTTTTGGCGAGAATCGAAAGATGACAGTGAATATTAAAAGCGCTTGACTTTCAAAATAATGGAAAGGTCAGGACCAGAAACCGATTGACCTCTCATCTGCAATGAAAAAGCTTAATCTTGGAGCGTAGTGCTATTGTAATTATGTTTAACCCTTAACCCTTTATTTGAAACAACTATTCTAGAAATTTAAGCTCAATTTTTGTTACGTCATGGCTTTTGAACAATCCTGAAACATTCGTTTTCATACTCCTATTACTCTTTTACTTGTCTTTGTGGTTTTGATTGTTCAAAGTATGTTTTGTTTTAAATTTGATTTTGTATGTTCCAAATAAAATGTAACATTCCTTTTGTCTTGTGCAAATAGTAAAAATTGATGCGATTCCGATTCTTTTAATTACAACGAACTTTGACAGATTATTTTCCTCTTGGTTTTTAGAGTCCTTGGGAAATTTTACCACAGCTGCTGTATTGCGTTTAACAGAGACAATATATAATAGAGACCACACACTATCTATTTTCCCCTTGTTTGCGCGCGATGGCAACTCTTTTTTTTGTGGTCTCAACAGAACACCACAAACATGGACCATACGTTGACTGATGAGAAAAGTCGTTGAGATTTTTGCCCACACTGAAATTGAAGCATCGAAATTGCATCAGTCAACGTATGGTCCATGTTGGATGGTGCTCCCTGTATTAATTTCTGTCGAGTTCCAAAAAATAAGTCAGCCACCGCGCGCACGGCTAGTGCCGTGGTCTCTATTATATATTGTCTCTGGTGTTTAATAAATGACATTTTTCAATTCACCGATGATTCCTTCAGTTGAGGAAAGATTACACAGTTCAGTTCAGTGTATGACTGTACTGCACGAAAGTACTCGCATCTGTAATCTTGTATCAACCGATGGAGTCGTCAATGACTTTAAAAAACTTGCGGATATTTTAATTAATTAACATTGTTTCCACCGATTGAGAAAAGACTACAGATCAGAGTATTTTCGTGCAGTACAGTCATACACTGAACTGAACTGTGTAATCTTTTCTCAACCGAAGGAATCATCGGTGAATTGAAAAATGCCATTAATTATACGTTAAATGGCAGCTCTGGATATTGCTGCCCGTTTGATTACAGGCGAAAATGCTCGGTTATACAAAAGTGAAAGGCAGAGGTCTGTTTGCTTTGGCATTGCTCATTAGTTCATCACTCTTTGACTGTCTAAATGGTTTTGAAATCAAATTCTAATTTTAATGATTTTTAAGCCTATGCGACATAGGTGTCCGTCTCCAACGAGCACAAAACAAGGGTCCCTAGACAGAAAAGAATAAATCGTTGTAGCAAAAGTTTGCAACAGACCCATTCATCGTGTTTAGTATTGTGAGTTGTCTACCTCCAGCAAAATATAAGGAGTCAACTGACATTATTTAATTCGTCAACTGTACAAGCTAAAGTTTTGACAGTCAAGAATGCTCGCGGAGCGCAGAAGGTTACTTTGAATACACTACGATTCGCCACTTATCTCTAATTGTTGACCGCCAAAACTTTTGCGTTCGACAGGAAAGGCGGGCATCATTTTTAACCCTTTTCTCTCCAATGTTGGATATATTTGACAAAAGAATAGTTGAATTCCTCTCTAAGTTCGGATTCATCCGAAAAAATTCAGCACAGAAAAAAAGAAAAAAAAAAAAAATAGAAATTTAAAAATAAAAAAAAATAATAATGAAATCAAAAAATTTTAAAAAAAATAATAAAAAAATTCTTAAAAAAACTAGAAAGAAAAAAAATGTCTTAAGAGTGATCATTTGACCCCTTTCATTCGGATGTCGGATATATTTGACCATAAAATAGTTGAGTTCCACTCTAAGTTTGGATCCATCCTACCAAAGCCAGCACGAAAAAAAAAAAAAAAAATTATAAAAAATTAAAAATTAACAAAAAATAAAAAATTGAGCATGAAATAAAAAAATTAAAAATTTTATAAAGAAATTATAAAAAATAAAAAAACTAAAAAGAAAAAAAAATGTCTTAAAAAATGGGAAGGGTTAGGCTTGAGCTAGGAAAGGAGTTCCTCAAACTACAAGCATGCATGAAAAGTATCCACACTGAATAATCAAATTTGTTCGCAATCTGAAAGCACCTATGAAAACTATAATAAGTTGCATGATTCAACTGGATCTACAATTTCAAACAAGTTTTTATCAAAGTAAAAATTCAATTTTGAGAAGATCACTTGTGGCCCTTATCACTTTCCTCAAGCAATAAAAGGTGAAAGCTAAATGTGGTACTGTGCTGGACTATTGAGGACCAACAAGTCTGAAACATGTCTCCGGTCTCTCCCCCATTGTCGAAATCTTGTCGTGGAAACTGGAGAGCTAATTCACTGTGAAATGCCTTCCTGTGTGTTTTTAATTGTTTCTTTAGCCTTATTGCCTGAGGAAGTTGTCTGTCATTGATTCTATTCTGGTTTCTAGCTCATGCAATGTGTGGTAGCCCAGTGCTGTTTTTATTAAATGCATGCATGGTAAGTATAGGAATGGATTTTAAACGCAAGTAACACAACACATCAGATGTGACATATGAGGATTTTCACCCACTAAATTATTGGCAATTGAATTCCCATTGCAATTTTTTTCTACTGAGAGGCAAGCCACATGCGATAACGATAAAAGTATCTATTCGGCAAATGATACAAGTGTTTGATACCTACATTCAACTATGCATATAGGTATTTGACGCTTCTATCTTTAAGAAATTAAAAAATTCCGTTCATGACTATGTGTGTAGTTTTGAAAAATTGAGCCTTCATTGTAAAATGGAAATTGTTTCATTCTGAACTTAATCGTCTTAATCTGGTAAAAATTTGAAAAGTTAATTTTGTTCATTTCCTTATAGTAAACGACTGCAGTTAGGTAAAAATTACTTTGACTCTTAATTCTGCAACTTTGCAAATGCATTTTTTTTTTTTTCGTGTATTTAAATTTTCAAAGAATGCTGTGCCGTCCGTATTTTAAGTGCTTTGCCTCTTTGCCATGCATTGCACATGCATTGTGACTTGATTAGCGCCTTCAATCGAAGAGGTATGCCGCCCGCATGTCCATCGACTCGTGGATCAGTGAACTCTGAAATAACACCGGCGGAGGGAGGAGAGGAGGGAAAGGCTGTTCAAGAGCGTTTTGGAAATATTTTAAAGTTACTTTCGGAGTTGAAAGTGCATTAGTAATTCTCGTGTAGAAACGTTCGAAATTGTGGAGATCTCTCGTTGATGAGACTGCCCCTCTGATGATTCTAGTGTCTATGGAGACTTACTGTCCACCGCAAATTCAAATTTTATCATGAATAATGAGAAGGATGGGGTATGATGCTATCTCCCCATCATCCCCATTCCCTATTATCTTGTTTTCGGTCAGCGACACAAAGCCACCGAAAATCAAATAATTACATACTTACAATACAGAGACTCTCTTTAGTACCTATATGTAATTCGGGTTGCATAACTATCTTCCTGCTTCTGCGAATATTATAGAGATGGCTTCATCATAGAAGACTTTGGTCTATGGTGAGGTGTCTGTGATTTGTGTTTACGAAAAACAGTTGTTTTCCTTCATTGTTTAGCCTGCAGTATTGTCATAATTTTTAATCCAAGTGATAAAGTTTATTATTTAATGTAATTAACACATTTTTTAGTCAATGATCTATAAATTTAAAACCTTTCCGCTTGTGTATTTATGTCTGCCATAGCTCATTCTCATTCGCTTCTTGGTACGTATCTACGTATTTTACATCTGCTTGGTTATCATGATCTCACAACAACCTTTCTCAAAGCTCTTTTTTAATTTATTTATTATTTCGAAGCAGTTACCATCAATTTTCTCATCTCTTAACCCATTTGCTGATGATTACATTATGCCAAATACAATCCTTCATCACTCAAGGCATTTGTTTGGAAACAGGAAACTACGGTCAACTCCTTTGTGGCATCGCCCATCTTCAGTTTTGTACTCCAAATGAAGTTTAAATTTTATTAACATTCCTTTACCACCCTGGGATTTTTCTGTTCTTCTAAATCCTTCCCTATCAAATGCTTCTAAGGCACAAGATTATTGGTAACTTTAGGGAAGCATTTATTTTTAAAACTGATTACCTCTGATAAGCATTCACGAGAATCTGAAAGCTATCCTGATAAACTTTTCTGGGTTTCATTCTTGAGCCGCACTTATTTTAAGCACTTTAATTCAAGTTATAATATATGCCAAGATCAAATCTTCTGCTCAAACCACTAACCCTATTCTGTTGGAACCTCTCAATATTACTGCAAATGGGTGTTTGACTCGCTGAGGAAAAACTGGGCGTTAAGGTATCATCAAAATTAATATTTAAGTAGAGTAATTTCTACGTCAGTGATGATTTTCCTCATCAGACTGTTCTAATCAGCAACCAAATGCAAGTCTAGTGACAACTTATAGGTAGACTGGACTGTGACTGCCTACTTTGTCATATTTTTTGGTTTATCTGTTTGAGCAGAATGAAATTATCTCATCCTACTTGATATTGAAACCATTATTTTATTAATTTCACCCAAATTTCTGGTTCGGGAGTAAATATTTTGTCGTTTACAAGTCTTTCCTAAAATGACTCTTGCAATCTAACAAGAAATCAATTTGATTCTGGTTGGACTCAAATTTAGATAGTGTTTAGGGACTGAAATTAGAACATCTTGTCAAAGCGCTCACGTGCTGTTGAAGGATTGGATTGTAATGCCTTGTAAAGAGCAAAGTGGAACTTTGTTTAAATGCATCTAAAATGCTTCTCAAATTATTGTCAGGTTTGGGCTCTATTCTCTAACTAAGCTCAAAGAAGAAAGACAATGTAAACCTCAGTTTATTAGTACTTAAGTGAAGGTACCCAAACAAGTTTAAACTCAAGTCAAAGAGTCCCATCTAGCTAGTTCAGCATAATCTAGATTTAGTACTTGGTTGAATGATTGCAAAAGTGGCCTTGCAAGTGTTTTTAGGGGCTTGGAGGATTTTTGTTTGCTTTGGTAATTTTTTTTATTTTTATAATTTTACGAGATAACCTACATTGACACCGTGGGACTATAATCAATAAGTTTTCATTCCTTGTACAAAAAATAGCATAACAATTTTGAAAAACCGTCACAGTATGTTCCATTACTAAACAAAAATTGTAAACAAATTAAAATGTTTTGGAGTAAAAATTGATTTCATGCTAAAACTAGTTTGAAACAAGAATTACTTTTGAGTATGGATGTGTTCGAGAGCTTATAAACTCTTTAAAACTGGAGGAAAACTGTAGCCATTTAATAATGAGGTTTAAGCTTGTAACAATAAGTTGCACAGCAGCGGTCTGAATCAAGCTAGGGGAGCACTTGCACTGGTGACGTTGGCATAATAGATTAATAAGCAAATTTTATTTCGTAACCAATGGTCACCGGTTACTTCATTCGGAACCAGAGTTTCGAAACCGTGGTCACTTGCGCGAGCCAATCACAGACAAGGCGATTCAAAATTCGAATATTCCCTCCGGTCACCTACTCGTCCGGTCACGTTTCACGTAACCCACCTCGGGAGGTAGGTCTCGAAATTCGGAACCAAGCGGTTCCCGGTCACCTTTTGATTCGGTACCGTACATAACCGTACGTTGCTTGGCTCCGCCCACTTTTAGGTGGGCGGAATAATAAAATTTCCACCGGAATAATAAAATTTCGGTCACCTACCGATTTTCGAAACCTGGTCACGTAAAACGTAACCTGGTCACGAAATAAAATTTGCTTAATAACTGTTATTTAACAACTAAGAAAGGTAACCAGTGGCGTCACATGTAATCTAGCAACGTGACATTTTATTCCTTTAACCGTTAACTGCAGATGAGCCCAGATCTGGAACAATTACTTTGAAGCCTTATCTAAAATTAGGGGACTTGAGTTGTACTGTCGCTGCATGGTGGGTCACATGTGGAACAGATACTAAACGAGTAAGAATTGTCCATTTTGTCCTAGAGTGCGCAGCACTGGATAGAAAACGTGCAGAGTGGTTGAAAATAGCTTACTGAAAATCTGATAGAGATTTTCCGATTTTCATTGTTATGTTTGGGAGTAACGCAGGGGTACCATATCTAAAAAAAACGACTATTGAAACATACTAACTTATTTTTTATTACTTTAATTTTTTTTTTTTAGCCTGAAAACTTTATTTTCAGTTGCATGGATACCTAAATGCGGGTAAGGCCATATTTGGAACAATTAATATTCAGGATCTTTACCATTGAAATATAATGGAAAGAATTTTTCACCATTTTTCCCTGTCTCAAGGATCAAAACTGGACTGAAAAAAATTATTTTATTGAAAAAAAAAAATCATGCAGTAAAGGGTTAAATGCATGGAAAAATTTGAACAGTAGGAGGTGCACAGTTTGCTCCCTTGAATCGATACTTTGCATGGGTTTAAATGGACGCAGCACTGCCAGATCGCATACGATGCCACTGAAGTTAACTCAGTCCTCTTGCAAAGGGCAGACTTATGATCCTCAATCACATGAATGATTCATTAAATAAACCTTTAAAATCAAATTTTTGTTGTTTTTTTGCTAAGTCGGGTTAATGTTCCTGAAAGCTTGCACCACAGGGTTGCTGTATCTTTTTCGCCTCATTTTGTCTCCCTCGTAATTTTTCAGAGCCGTTTTCCCGAACTGTTTGTTTGCAAGTCTCTCTTTGTGTCAAACCAATGTTGAGCCTTTAATTTTGTACCAGTTTTATTTATTCTTGGTAAAGGATAGCCTTTTTTTCTCTTTGCTCTAGGCGCAGACCCTAATGATGTTGTTCAAAAACGCCATGCCAGTTTTGTAGGGTAAGTAATTTTGGATTGGTTATTTTTAAGATGCATGCAATTTTTTTAACCGGGGGGGGGGGGGGGGGGGCTGAAATCTACTTTTTTAAGGGAAAGCTGGACATTCCCATAAATCCCCTCTTAGACTGACAACTTTTTGCTCAAGGAAGGTGCTAACGCCCCCTTAGATCTGCCACTGATCTTAATACTTTTTACGTAAAATTTGCAATCTTGGATTAGTTAAGCCACTAATCAGTATTTTGCTTTATTCATCCCATCTATTTCATCAATTCATCTTGATCCATAGTCGAAAGACTCTATACTTTATTTTTAAGATTTATCTTGCACTATCTGCTCTAATTGAATCTACTTATGTGAAAACGTCCGATGTGCAAAATATTTGTATTGAGAAGACAAATATATTTTTTTTTAAAAAAAATAGCAAATGAAAAATAAAAAATTAATGGAAACTGGCAATGCAAGGAAAATCTGCGGAACAAGTCCGATTAGTACTTACGCAGATGGAGCGTCTTCTTAAGAGTGATGAACGCTCACAAAGTCAAATATGTAATAAATGGACTTCG